>JAIQDA010000027.1:0-600000 GCA_020080225.1 Gynochthodes officinalis
AGATTACTAATTAAATTTTCTTTTAAACCAGAAAAATTTCAATTTTATAATACACTTAACAAAAAAATTCTATATTTGAATTAATGATATTTCACATATATCCATATAATTAAGAATGTAATTAAGAATCATAAGCATAAGTAGTATAAATTACAAATATAATAAGAAATTGGTGATGACAAAGAAATGTCATTAAAAAGGCATCCAAATTGGTGATGACAATAATTTTGTCACCAATGAAAAACTTTACGATTTTAGTAATAGAGATTCATGTTTTGGTTCACTAATTGTATGTCCAATTGGTAGCAAGCGTTCCCTCCATATTCTTTAGCCGACAAAATGGTGACAATTGCGGGGTGATTCATCACTAAAGTTGGGAAGTAGACGGAAAATTGGTGATGAGAAAATTTTTATCGCTAATGAGAGTATTTGATGATGAGATTTTTATTTTCTTTTGGTCAACCGTGTTTTCTATCATTAAAAGCCAACTTTCTTGTAGTGACTGACTAGGGTGGGTTTATAGTTCAAAGAGTATTTTCTTTGGTTTTCAAACTTAATTGATTTGAATTCTAGAAACATGAAATTAAGAGTGATATTGGAAGATACAATTGCAAAGTGTTCGGTGAAATTATAAGACGATTTCTGCAAAATTATATACACAAAGAATTCATCCACTTATTTTACCAAAAAATGTTTCTCTTTATTTCTCCATTTATTTCTTCCCCTCTTTTAGTAACTTCTACATTTGACTTGTTAATTATTAATTTTTTTAGTTTAAAACTTGCTTGATGTGTTATGAGGCGATTGAAGAAATTAAGTTCGGTTTTATATGTCCAAAAGGAATATTCAGGGATTTATTAATGTGATATGGGAGGAATTATGCAAACATAGGCTAGGAGCTGCTCAAAACTGTTCTACAACCACAAAAGGCAACCTTAAATGCACAAATCTCTTCACTTTTGAAAAGCATGACTACAGAGAACCAATGTTGTCATAACCGCATAGGAAGACAAACCGGTTGAGTTAAAAAAATCGAAGGTAAATCAGTTGAATTGGTACTAAAAATGACGTTATAAATAAAATAAAATTATAAATATATTAATAGTATTTATAATTTTGATTTATGTTATACCTCTACTCATTAAAGAGGGAAAAATTATAAAAATAAATAAATTATATAAAATTAGGTAAATAAATAAAATTATCTAACCGTACACTCACACTGAGAAAAAAAATTAGGAATTAGGAATTCTCTTTTAGTTAAAAATTAGGAACTAGGAATTCTCTTTTAGTTTTTCTCAATTCCTTATCTAACCGTTTTGTATATGTTATTAGATTCTTTTTCTATTATATGTTATTAGAAAAACAAACCTAGGAGCTAGAGGAAGGTAAACCGTTTCTCCTCTGAGTATCTCCTGTTCTTACCTACGCTTTTTCCGTACACACATTCACACAATGAATTCTTGACGCCGCAGCCGCCACCACCACCAATGCCAACGCCACCAGCCTATCAACCAAAACAGACAGTACTATTTTTTGTCCTCTTTAGTTTATAGATCAAACGCTTGGTTTAATATTATCTCATTTTTACACTATACATAATTTATAGATCAAACGCCTAGTTTGATCTTCAAGTGTTTAGCAGCGGCGGCAACAGAAAAGAACAAATACGTCCGACTCTAAATTGAAAGTGCGATCGAGCTGAGGCTTGGTATTAACATTGATTGAGCGGTGATGGCGGTCAGGGCACAGTAGTGATTGAGCAGCGATGACAGCTAGTTGTGATTGAGCAGCAATGGCAGTTAGGGCACAGTGATGATTAAGTGGCGGCTAGGGATTGTAAAGAGAACAAAACGAAGGCAGAAGGCCTTGACTCGTCTGACCTTTTTTCTTTATGAAACGAAAACCAGCTTTTTTAACCTAAAAAGGAGAAACTCAGGTGCGACCGGTTTTCCGATTTTTCGGTCGAACTCAGATTTTGACCAAGGTTGATGGGTTCTTAAAATTAACGTTTTTTATTAATATTCAGACAGACCATTAGTCCGGTTCTAGATTAAACCGGTCAAACAGGCAAATCTGGTTCGGTTCAACAACACTAGAGAGAACCTGGCATCGTAATCCGCAAGCCCCATAAAAAATCAAGGTGAATGTGGATCGGGAAATTTGCAAAAATAGCATTTTTTGCTACAACATTTGCAAATACAGCACTAAGACCATTTTCCTTGCAAATATAGCACTTTTTGAGTCGACACAGCGAAAAAGCGACAACGCTCTTGTATTTGAAAACGTGCCTGAACGATTTCATATGAACAGTCGGTTGGTTTCGCTACTTCAGTTCATCGTTGATCCAACAACCGTTCACTACAAGAAAACACTGGATTTCCGACGGAAACTTCCGACGGCCATTAATCCGTCGGAACTTTCCCACGGAAATCCGTCGGAAAAAAAGAACTACGGACCGCGGCCAAATTTCCGACGGATTTCCGTCGGAAAAACTATTTCCGGCGGACATCCGTCGGAAAATCTTTAAAAAAATTTTTTTAAAAACTTTTCCAGCAGATATCAGTCGAATATTTAACAAAATAAAAAAAATTTAAGGAAAATATTCAAAATAAAGTATAAAAATTCCAATGGAAAATCAGATTGGAAGTTCTTGCCAAATTAAAAAAATTTATAAATTTCCACGGACAAGCGTCGAAATTTGAAGGAAAATAAAAATATTTAACTTTTAAATGAACTTAAGTGGAAATATTCAAAATAAAAATTTAAAAGCGATTCCAGACGGATAATCATGGAAATTGTGTAAAAAGTAAAAAAATTACTTTTAAAGCGGATATCCGTCGGAAATGTGTGATAAAAAAAAAAAACCCTCCTTTTCCCCTCTCTCCATTTCCCCTCCTCTCTTTTTCCCTTCCCATTGCCCTCCCCACATCCCGGATCTCCCTCACTGTGTGACCCGTCTCATCAATAGTTTGGTTCTCCGGCCTCTCCATCTCCTCTCCATGATACTCCTTTTACGCTAAAGTTTGTAACTTTTCTTTATCTCCTCTAACTTTGATTTTGGGGTTTTGTAGTTATTTCATATTTTTAAATGGGTTTTGAATTTATCTTTATTGACATGTCAATTTTGGTATATTTGTTGCCTTTTCTTTTAGTTTTGTTAGTATGGGTGGGACTTTTGTAGATTTAGTGTAATATTGGGAGTTTTAATTGTTGCGGCAAGAAGGTGCGGCTATGGGTAGTTTAAGCGCCGGTGGCTCAATACAACCCATTGGATGAGCCTAGTCCGTTCAGAATGCGGCGAGAAAAGTCCTTCCCTCTTGGAGTTGATTCAAATGAGGCTTTCTCGGGAATTCGCCCAAGGCTGCAATTCCTAGTAGAAGAGAAACGAGAAAGGCGGCTTCTTGGCTCTGCTCTTGAGAAGCTCAAGGCTTGAATTTTCCATAGCAGTTTTAAGAATTGGGACGTGGGAGGTATGTATGTTCGTAGTGATTTGGAGGTATGTATATTCGTAGTGATTTAATCTTTGGTGGCGACCCATTAGTATGTTACGAAATCGGCCGTATTTAAAATTGGTGTTTGGTTTTGACATGTTTCTTTGTAAATGTGCCATTGATTGTTCTTAGTTGATGATATGATTATAGCAAGATTATTCTGTCTTGGCCTTCATGCAATTAATATTGCATAAAGAGCTAAATACTAATGCAACTTGTGTTTCATAACTTTTAGTATTTCACTGGTGTGGGTTTGCTTTTGCATTGCTATAAAGTTTCCCTCTTTGGGTAAAATGCACATCCAGTACAGCTAGCTTGCGGCAATGACTTTTGAATTTTTTCTTCGTAATGGTTCAGTTGGTGGCCTTTCTGGCGACAAGAGAAGCGCCTGGAGAAGCATTTGTTCTCTTTTTTTGTTTTTAAATTCTTGTTAAAATGGAATTTTTTTTTATAATTTTTTTATTAAATTTCCGACGGATTTCCGTCAGAAATTATTTGTTTCTTTCTAAAATTTTATTTAATTTCCGACGGATATCCGTTGAAAATATTTATTTTTTAAAAATTTTTAAATAATTTCCGACGAAAATCCGTCGGTAATTACTTATTTTTCAAAAAAATTTAAATACTTATTTTTTAAAAAATTTTAAATAATTTCCGACGGAAATCCGTCGGAAAAATATTTTTCCGACGGATCACCGCCGGAAAAGTTTTTTGCGACGACCATTATTCCGACGGATTGTTTAAACGGTTTTCGTCGGAAATCTCAAATTTTCGGACGGAGCAGTGGATTTTCCGTCGGAATTTGTCCGTCGGAAAAAATTAATTTTCTTGTAGTGGTTTCAGATACTAAATTCCCAAAATATTTTCCTGATTTTTTCAACGATTCAACACCCAGTTCACACAACCTTTATGAACTTCAAGCATAAACAACATCAATGGCAAAAATGCGAGGTGGAGCCTCATTATCGCAAGAAAAGATGGAATAGCGAGAAATCTCACAAAGCGGACAAGACTAAGAAGGTTGGTTTGAATTTAGCTTCGTATATGATAAATTTACGGCATAAATATTCCATTTTTGCTGATTAACCCCGCATAAAAGATATTAGACAAATTAGACAAGTTAGCGTTTTGGCTCAATTGACTTTACAATTGGTTCGAACACTGTAAAACTGTGCATGTACATAGTGTTTTTTTCCTAAATTTGAAGCTAGGTTTGGCCCAAAATGTTGAAAAAATAGCCGAAAATGGCTCGATATTTCGAAAACCATGTTTAATATTTTCTAAATATGTCGAGATATTTGTCGACATATTTATTGAACTATATGCCAATAACTATGTAGAAAATGAAATGATATGTCGACAATGTCGAGACCTAGGCCGAGTAATATATAGACAAATATATAGAAAAATATGTCTAGAAATTTGTCGAAATAAATGTCAAATTCAATATGTCGAAAATGTGAAAACTAGCCCAAAATTTGTCGAAATAAATGTCGAATACTATATATAAAAAAATATCGACTGCTAAACAATATGTCGACAATGTCGAGAACTAGGCCGATTTGTTACTAATTACCTTTATTTCATGTAGGAACATCTCGAGGATCAATTGGTCATTGAGGGGGAGTTTTTCTCTACCCAGGTTTCGTAGTACTGCTACTATGAAGCCAATATGAAGAGGATCTGATCGAAATTGACGGATATGCAAAAACAAATGCTCCGAATGGAAAGTCGTCTTGCAGAAATTGCTCTTGACCATGATCATTCATTTTGTTGCAAACAAATCATCCATTCCATGTTGTTGAGGCAACTTAAGGTGACGAGAATCCAAGGTTGATAATAGCATTGCTTTCAACTTTGCGGATAAAAAGGTTAAATTAAGCAAGAGGAGTTTGCCATCATTACCGGGTTGCAGATGGGAGACTTTGATGCTACATATGCCAACTACAAAGTGCCAGATGGTCATTTTTCCATATCAAAGTACCTATAGCATGTGGACTAAAAAGATGAGACCACATATGATGAAGTGTTTAAGGCTTACGATCATATAAACTCAATTTATCTAGACGACGAGGTCGTGTCCCTGACACTCTTGCTTATATACACATCCATCATGGGCTTGCCAAAAATGGCACTCTTTCTTATATATACCTCTATCATGGGCTTGCCGAAAAGGACCATGATCAAAGACAATCTGCTCCATTTGGCCTGTGATTGGAGGAAGTTTGATGAAATGCCGTGGGTGGACTATCTTATAGGGCCACTGTGGATAGTGCTAGAAAGGCAATTGTCAATGCCTTGAAATAGATAGGACACCCAGAACACAGGACTTACATTGTTGGGGGATTCTCAGTTGCATTAGGGGTAAGAATACTGAATGCATCTTAATCTTTACTGTTGTTAGCGGTGTTTTTCCCATATTTAGGTATGCTAATTTTTCTTTTAATGTCCTAGGTGTTCGCATATGAGATAATGTCACATCTTGAGCGGTTCAAGCTGGTGGAAAAGGTCGAAACCTCTGGATGCAAGCCCAGGATGTGAAGATGGAAAGGATTGAATGCACAATAGAGATCAAGAAAAGAAAAAGTTTGGTAAAAAGAACAATCGATGAGGAGGTATGTTTTGTATTAGCTAATTTTTGATATGTAGTTTGCCAACTAAATTAATGAATATTGTTATTTTTGTTTTTGAAGACATTACTTGAATAAAACCAACGCCCGAAGGGAAAGAAAAATTCTTGGGTTGGGAAAAAGAGGAGGAGGCTGGTGAGGAGAGGAAGTTCGGAGGAGATGAAAAAGACTCAGAATAGATAGACGCAGGCTGTTTTCATGTGTCTTATAGGAAGAGAGCAAGAGAAGATGAAGTTTTGGAACCTAAAAAGACAGAGGTTAACCAAGGTAGAAAAGGCGGGAGAAGCGAAAGACCTTGGTCTTTGAGATGGTGCACGTGTGGCAAAGTGTGAGCTTGAAATGAAAGAGACAAAGAGGAACTCGTGTAATAGGTCGCACTAGAGGACAAAGTGAATAGTCTCAATGCTCTAGTGAGCGATTCACTCACAATGTCAACAATATGTATGAGTACATTTACCATCGATGGCTATGCAAAATATGCCCGAATCTAGTCATTTCAGGACGATGATGTAGTTTCTAGCAGAGATGACAAGGAAGCACAACAACTCCCAAAAATGATGACTTCATTGCCCCTCAGCGAGAAAGCAGGCGTAGTCTTGAGACAAGAATAAGGGCCTATGATGATCAAAGGCTAATGATAAGAGGCTTAAATCCGGGGTTAATGCTAGGTGGTGAGGGTGAGCATACCATGGAAGGAGAAAAAGAGGTCGTTAACATAATGGATATTGTTCATCAACTCACTAATGAACAATATAACCCCGATTAGAAGTGATCTGCGGTTAGAAAGTGCTCCACCACCACCCATGAAGAAGAAAGAAAGCGAAATCTCGGCGGATGAAGTCCCGGTTAGGCAAAATCTAGGGCCGACACTTGTTCTAGAAGTAGCCGCAAGTCTAGTGTGGTAGTTGTGTAGCTAGCTCCCAAGGATGAACAAGAAATGAAGCGATGGATGAGGGCGAGTGATACAAATTCTTTACCAAAGTAAAAAATTCGAAACAAATACCAGAGTGTAGATCCTAGTATCGTCCTATAGGTTGAACTAACTCTTCTTTTAGCAGGACACCAATTTCAAGATTGAAGAAGGACCTTACTTTTGTCCATTTGACACGAAGGAATTATCAAAACTCAAAATTGCGAATTGGACTGTCCTTGGAACCAACCGGTACACTTAGATTGTTGAGGGAAGGAAACTTAACAAAATAGCTTAAACATGAATCTAAGAGGCTATCCTCAAAGACTCAAAGCAAGTTTTAAATTAGAACTCAAATAAAAGCAATAAAGCTATTTGCTTTGTAATTAATCAAATTTGTATTTACATGTGGCCGAATGGCCTTTATTTATAGATGAAACAATGCGCAGCTAAGAGAAAATCTATCCTTTAAAAGGATTAGAATTCTTGCCTTTTAGGAAGCTAATTACTAAAAGAAATAATTACTAAAAGACTTCTAATCTAAGAAAAGGAAATAAAATATTAAGTTGCCTAAAACTAATCCAAGGTTGGTTTGGATTGTGTTTGGCCGAGCTTAAGGAGCTTTTTCATTCAGATTTTGAAGCTTCTTTAATTCATCATGGCTATGGATTTGGAAGCTTCTCTAAACATCATGGATATGGTCTTGGAAGCTTCTAATTTTGTTCATGAAGAAGAAATAATATTGCCTAAAGTTGAATCCAAATGTGATTTGGATTAAAGTCGTGAATAATGACTGAACTTGTTTTGCTTCTTGCCGAATTAGAACCTTCCAAATTTGAACTTGGATTGTGATAAGAAGTGGCCTAAGGATCTTGATTACACGTGTGAAAATCAGCCACACTTGATCCTTCATTCTCGACCTTTTATTGATGAAATTAAGTAGAATGACACATTATTCACTAGGATCAGAAGTCTTCCTTGTTTTCCTTGATGCCTTGACTTGAGTTTCAATTAATTCAATTATAAGATATGTTAAGGCAACTTGAATTCTTTTAATTTGTGACCTAGTCATAGGACCATCAATGCATTGTAATGGATCAATGTGTGGACGTCTCTTGGCAGGTGAATTCTCAACTAAACATCCAACTTGTGCTCTTAGATTTGTTTCTCTCGAATTTGGTCGAGTTGTCTCGGCTAGATGGTTGATTGTTTCAACCTTAGCTCTCATATTTTCATCAGACCCTCTTTCTTTAAAAGGACTTGCCCTCGAGTCCATAAACTCGTCATCCAACTCAAACAAAGATAAATTAGAGACATTAAATGCAGTACTACCTCTATCTTCACTTGGAAAGACAAGTTGGTATGCATTCTCGCCTATACGTGCAATGATTTGGAAAGGACCATCTCCTCGAGAATGAAACTTAGTTCTTCGTTAAGCACGTCAGTGTTTTCTTCCTCTATTGGCAACTTGAGCATGATGTTCATTCTTCTTGAGGATTTGAAGGTGTACCTTCACATGCAGGTCTTGAACAAACTTAGCATTTGTTGTACCATCAAGATTTATTTGCTAATGGATTTATTTTTGCTGCAAATTAATTTGTATACGTCTATGCTCGAAAGAAAATTATTGATATGGGCCATCTTGATATATCATTTGTGGATTTTTATTTCGATGTAAGTTAGATTTCAATGTGTTTCAAGGATATTGTAGATAATTGATTGGCGCCTAATTTTTAAAGCGTGATCGTTCATCGATTAAGCTTTTCTCAAATTTGTGTTAGACGGACATGAAGAAGTTGCATGCCACCCGAAGCTTCCAAGCGTTGATGACTTGGCGATGGCGAGTTTGTTGGTGATTGTCCATTCGAACACGATTGTCGGAAGGTGGACATCGTGTTATGTCACATAGATGGGAATCATCGAATGTTGGTGAAGATGAATTTGTATGCACGGACATTCCATGTGTACAATCCATTGGATCAAGGGGCAAGCGTAGTACTAAAGTTGGAATATCTCGTCGCGACAATGCCAAAGCTAATTGAGGCGTGTGAGTTTCACAAATACTTTGCGAGAAAACATCCGATGGGGATAAATGGACCGTGGCTATAGAGGAAAATTTGGTGCACGAAAAGTAGGGTAGCATCTACTAGATTGTGTATTCCATGCTTTTAGGAATAACTAACTTTATAAGGCGATGGTCATTTTGCAAGAGTGGTGATTGTGGTATTTTCACATTAATGTGGGCTGAATGCATTATTCATGGATAACCACTTGATACAATTATACCGAATAATGTGATGCGGATGCGAAAAATGATTGCGGCAAAACTATACTTACATGCAAAGAGGTGCACCCAAGGGTGCAAGAAAGTAAGTCGAGAAAAGAGTGAGAAAATAATATACACATTTAGCGATGTAATTGTACTTTTATTAACTCATTTTTTCGATGATGTAAATATACTTTATTTTAACAAATTAGTTTAATGTAGATACAACATTCGTATGGTGTAGTGGTTAACAAATTATTTAAATGTAAATACAGCAAAAAGTTCCTAACTCATTCTTTAACATACATATCGTCCATTTGTTCGATGTGTTGCTAATAAAGTGGTTCACATTGTACAAAACATGGATGTTATCAATATATTTACATTCTTTTAGATGTGGAGTGCTTTGTCGTAATACATTCAAAATGCGGAGTACTATGTGTAACGACTTTGTTGACATTTTCCAGTACAATGTTGACAATTTTGTCCACATTTTATGTTTTAGGTTCGATAGCTTTTTCAATAATTTTGTCGACATTTTAAGACATAAAAAGAACATTTTTGTTGACATATTTTACTTTAGGTTCGACATGCATGTCGACATTTTCAAACAAAATTTCAATAGTTATGTCGACATATTTTACTTATAGTTGACATTTTATTCAACTTTGATTTTGACATTTTAAACATATTGTTGACAACAAGGCAATTTTCGACAGTTTACTAGACATTTATTGCGAATACGGTGCAGGAGATGAATTTTAGAATTTTTATTAATCAAACTTCATATATATATATACATTTCACTTCGGATGGCCATGATACTTCATTGCAAATATCCCTAAACCATTTGTTCAAGTGCCCACCTCAAGAAGATCCTATCAACAACCAATTGTTTCTCTGTCATCTTCTAATCACCATGGAGAAAAGGTACATTTTTGACTATGTTAACTTTTGTATTTTGTAAGGAATGGCGCACCAGCATGTTTGGTCTATTCATGTTTTGGATGGGGGAGAATGGATTGTTGATGCAGAGACAAATGAGCATAGATTCATGCACTATAAGGGCATTGAAACTATATTGTTAAAAAAAGATGTGACCTTCTTAGAAGTGATGAATCAAATCATATCTATTATGAGCTTAGATCTGGCAATACATAATAAATTGGTTATCGAATACCTACCCAAGTACCTATCAAAATCTTCGTCTTGCCCATCAAAAGCGATTACCACGTGTAGTGTTTTGAATGAGATTATCAAGCGGTTTGTGGCTGCCAGGATACCTATATCGTTATCCTTCAAGAAATTGGAGCAACACAAGAAGAAGGCGGTACTAGCAACTCACCCATAAAGCATTTGAGATTTGATAGTCCGACATGGACTAACAATGTAATTCATTCACGGCGTTGGATGCAAATATTTTTACAATACCAGATGAAGATCCTAGAGGTCGAGATGAGGATGATGATGGGGTTAATGAAACCATCATTGTGGAGGATGAAAACATAATTTCAAGAAGGGAGCAGAAAGGTGAGCAAAAAGTTCAAGAAAACATCGTTACTTTGATGTGAAAACGTCCTTGCATGCAGCTACATCTTTTTGGATTGGTTATTTGCGATGGTAGATATTGCAGTTAATGAGGTATTCAAGACAAGGCACCATTTGTTTATGAGGATGTCCATGCTTGCTGTGAAACATTTCTTTGAGTAGAAGGTTGTTAAGGCAAATAGCAAGGCATGGTACCTAAGGTGTAAGGATGAAAATTGCAAGTGGAGGGTGAATGCGGGGATTGGGAATTCATCAGCCTAGAAGATAACTAAATACAACAACACCCATACATGTTAATCCTCGTGGGTTCAATTTGACAATCGGCAAGCATGCAGTAAAGTAATTGGGTCGTGGATCAAGTGTAAGTACACGGATGTATGTCATCCATATAGGCCATGTGAAATCATACATGATATTTATTCGAAGTTGGGTGTTAACGTATCGCACAACAAAGCTTGGCGATCGAGAGAATCATCATTGCACGAAGTTAGAGGCAATTATGAGGGTGCATATAGGATACTGCCATCCTATTTACACGTGATGAATGAAATAAACCCGGGCACATTTACTAAGCTAAGTATTGAAGAAGATGGAAGATTCAAGTATTTATTTTTCCCATTTGGTGCTTCGATTTGTGGATTTCACAACCACATGTGATCAGTTATTGTGGTTGATGCTTGTTTTTTTAAAGGAAAATATCCTGGGTCATTAATCATTGCAACATACATGGATGGAAATAACCAAATCTATCCTGTCGAAGGGGGATTGTTGATTATGAGAATGATGCATCCTGGGAGTAGTTTTTACAAAGGCTAAAGGATGCAATCTGCGATAATATGGATGGCTTGGTGTTTGTTTTTGACTGGCATAAGAGCATTGCAAATGTTTTCCCAAATTCTTTTCATGGATCATTTATTTATCATTTGAGTAACAACCTAAGAGCGAAGTTCAAAAAGAATCGTGATCCCATTATACTTTAAATTTGCAAATGCTTATACCGTTGATGAATTCAATCAATTTGTTCTTCGCTTTATTTGCAAAATTTTAGGGTAAGCAAGTACTTACAGAAAATTGGATTTCAATGTTGGTTGATGGCACATTCAGGTGGGAGACGGTATACGATAATGACCACCAACATTGCAGAATGTCTGAATGCATTGTTGAAGGATGCTTAGAAATTACCTATTCATGTGTTGGTCAAGTACATCCGAAATACACTGTAGAGGTGGGATCACGAAAAGCGTACCGCTGCTAATGAGATGAGAACACCGACAATCCCATACATTGAATAGCAAATTGCAATCATAATGAGAGAAGCACAATCCTATGTTGTTGAGTGGGTTGATTACCGATGGTGTATACGAGATATTGCAAATCGGAATACTACGGTTGATTTGCTTCAAAAAACGTACATGTTTTGAGTTTTTTATATGGATAAAATCTCTTGTATTCATGCATTAGCCGTAGCTCGTCGCCGACAAATTGACCATCACACCCTATACTCGCCACTTTATCACACTGATGCACTTTTATGTGCTTATGCAGATTCTATTATGCGGGTTAGTGATCCTAAAGATTGGACTGTGCCAGAAGAAGTTTTAGCGATTCAACTATCACCACTGGAACCAAGGGCTAACAGTGGTAGGTGCAAGAAACATAGAAGTTCGTCAAAGGGCGAGCAGAAAGTTACAAAGAAATGTGGTCGTTGCGGAGTGAACGGACACAATCGGCAAACTTACTCAAATCCATTCGTTTGTAAGGATACAAAGTGATGACATTTTGTGATATTCTTTATTCAATATTACAATCTATTCATTTCCATAAGAATTGCCTAATTTATTTGTTTTCCATGAATATTTTAGCTAGTTACGCAACCAAAACAACCATACATGATGTTTTATTAATACAAACAACACATTTGTTAATAAAAGAAATACGATATTCAAATCGCCCATCTTGGAATGGTGAAAGACATTTTTAATCCTACATTTGAAAAAATGCAGTTCTCGACATATTTATCCGCATCTGTTCAACAATTTTATCAACATACTAATTGATAGTTTTATAGATATATATTTTTGAAATTTTATTTGACATATTTATTTGACACATTTATTGACATTTTCCTCCAGATGTTTCTCGACACATTTAATTCTCAACATATATCTCAACATATTTGTCGACATATGTTAATCCTCAATCTTGATCGACATGTTTATTGACATATTTATCGACATATGCTCTCACCTTTCTCTTTCAAACCCAGTTCGACTTTGAAAAAAAATAAAAATATGCATGGTACACACACCCTGTGGGATAGCAAATACGAAACTTAAATTAAGAATGAAGGATATATGTCCAGTTCATCCAGTTCTATTTTCTCAACTGACTGTCTTTCTGCTCATCTAGTTCTGTGTTGCTTGCATGCATGCCGTGGTTTCACTCGTAGACGATAATGAGTTCAGTTTCATGGGTTTGTTGATTTAGTGAAGGATGAAGGATAATTGGCCATTACTTCCGTTTAGTGAGATGGGGTTATTTATTTAGGCCCGAAATTTTTAGGTGTTTTTTTGGTGAATGTAGGGGTATTTTCATCTTTTTGTTAGGGGTCAGACCCAAAAAGTGCTATATTTACAAGGAAAATAGTTTTGGTGCTATATTTGCAAATGTCTTCGCAAAAAGTGCTATTTTTGCAAATTTCTCATGTGGATCTTGCTAAATATTCAGCGCCATTACTTCCTTGGGAGCAACTTATTTTTAGGCTTTTGGAAGTGCTTTTCCTTTTCAGAGAAACAGTTTGTGGCATTTGACTTGATAACTAATTTCTGAGTTTACAAAGATGAGTTTATTGGAGCACTAAATGTAAAAAATATTTCAGTGGCAAGTAATGCCATATTTTAAGGATATGTAAGTCTAAGGGATTTTAGTGGCATAGAAAAGCCAGCATGGCCATTTTGGCTTCGTATCAGTCGTGTTCAGGCATGTATATATAGGTTCGTTTGAGTGACAAAAAGTATGAGATTGAAATAATTTGATGATCATAACTATTATTTGTCCAAATATATATTGTTCCTATTAATTATATCAGCCAATGATTGGTTGGCCAATTTTAGACCAAGCAAAGCAAGACGCTAGAAAAAACGATGACAAAGATGACATCAAAATTCTGGTCAGGTACTTCTTTCTTCATATCTCAAAGTCCCAACATTATCGATCCAGCGATAAGCAATTCATCTGATCTTATTCTGTTCCTTATTCAAACGAAAGACTTGATCGCTATACCGAAAGAACACAAACTATTTTTTCTCATCCAATGTGCTCTTAATAGCCACTGTTTTAAGTCTATCCACCTTTCAGTCTATACGACTTTTATTGGCAATCCCTTCTATTAATAGCTCTCAAACTTCTCGATTTATTTTGCTCTTTTCGACAACCCTATTTCCTCGAGCAAAGAACTTGCAAACTTGCTAACTGGGCTCAAAAAATTGTCTAACTTGGTGGTACTTTGGCAGATCAAGAATAGTGTTTTTGTTTTGAGAATATCTCTTTCGTCAATAAGTTATTATCTCTAATAATTTACTTGAGTTTTTCCAGTGTGTTGACAAAACAAAGATTTTTTTTTGGTCTCTTTTGGTGACTTTAGTTTTGTCATCTTTGTAGTGAAAATCATTACGCCTCCCATTTCTAAGCTATCTTAGTCACATTTTTCAATTTTCCTTTTGATCTACAAGGGGCAAAAGGAATTTAATTATGTAATTTTGAAGCTTTAACTCCATTCTTCCCCTGAATAGATAAATTGATTTTCACTGTTGTCCCATCTATATACTTAGATGCATTAGTTTCAATCTTTATACACATACATGCATATACACAACACACATAGAGCATCTAGGAAAATGACACAATTTTATTTTAATTTTGTTTAATTGCTACAATCCTTTGATCTAATACTTCTCCACTTATTATAGCTTATGCACTCTTACCTTTCTTTTTTATTTACTATTGTCAATTCAAAATAATTTAAAAGTTTCAAGTTCACATTGTTAAATTAAGTAACTTTCCTAAAATTAGATGATAGATTCAATGTGATCAAATAATTTAATATTATATATACACACTAGTAATGAGGGAAATTTGCAAAAATAACACTTTTTTAAAAGACATTTGCAAATATAGCATTAAGACCATTTTGCTTGCAAATATAGCACTTTTTGGGTCTCAGCCCATGTGAAAAGATGACAATGCCCCTATATTTAAAAAACACGCCTGAACGATTTCATACAAGCAGTCAGACAATTTCGCATCTTCAATTCATCATCGATTCAACACCATTTTCACATAATATCTTCTTGAATTCGTCATCGATTCAACACCTACTTCAAATATACTTTCTGGACTTAAAGCATAAACACCATCAATGGCGAAAACGTGAGGTGGAGTCTCATTATCTGCCAAGAATAAGGTGGAATAGCAGAAATCTCACAAGCTGAAGGAGAAGACTAAGAAGGTTGGTTGGAATTTAGCGAAGTATTTGTTACTTTTACGACGTAAATGTTCCATTTTTGTTGATTATTAGACAAATTAGATAAGTTAGGGTTTTGGCACAATCGACTTTGCGATTGGTTCAAACACTGTAAAACCGTGAATGATATTAGTCCGTTTTTTCCTACATTTGAACTGGGTTGCGTCCAAACTGTGGAAACAATAGTCGAGAATGGGTAAATATGTTGACAACCATGTGAAGTATCTTCTAAACATGTCGAGAAATATGTCGACATATTTATCGAACTATATGTCGTTATTTATGTAGAAAACGAAATGATATGTTACAATGTCGAGAACAATGTCGGACAATATGTCAACAAATATGTCGAGATATTAGTCGAAATAGATATCGAAAAGTATGTACTTAAAATGTCAACAACTAAATAATATGTCAACAATGTTATTATTGATTACCTTTATTTAGATGCGGGAGCATCTCGAGGATCAAATGGTCATTAGAGGCGGGGAGTTTTTCTGCCACGGGTTTTGCGATCTTTGCTACATGAAGCCAATATCAAGAGGATCGGACGAAATTGACGGATACGCAAAAACAAATGCTTCAAAGGAAAGTCGAACTGCGAAATTGCTCTTGACCATGAGCATCCATTTTGGTGCAAACAAATCATCCATTCCGTGTTGTTGAGGCAACTTAAAGCGACGATGAATCCAAGGTCGATAATAGCATTGCCTTCAACCGCAGTAAGAAGGTTATATTTAGCAAAAGGAGTTTGCCATCATCACGGGTTGAAGATGAGAGAGTTTGAGGTTGTATATGGCAAATACAAATTGCGGATGGTCATTCTTCAATATCAAAGTACCTACAGCATGTGGGCCAAAGAGATGAGACCACATATGATAAAGTGTTCAAGGCTTACGACTATATAAACTCAACTTATCTAGACGATTGGGTTGTATCCCTAACACTCTTGCTTATATACACCTCCATCATGGGCTTGTCGAAGAAGACAAAGATCGAAGACAAGCTATTTCATTTGGCTTGTGATTGGAGGGAGTTTGATGAAATGTCATAAGGTGAACTATCTCACAGGGCCATTGTGGATAGTGCTAGAAAGGCAATTGTCAATGCCTTGAAGCAGACAGGACACCTGGAACACAGGACTTACACTGTTGGGGGATTCCTAGATGCATTAGGGGTAAGGATACTGAATACATCTTAATCTTCGCTAATGTTTCTTTCAATGTCCCAGGTGTTTGCATATGAGACAATGCCACATCTTGAGTAGCTCAAGATGTGCGAAAAAGGTCGAAACCTCTAGATGCAAGCCTAGGATATGCACAACGGAGATACCAAGAAAAGAAGAAGGTTTGGTCGAAAAGAACAGTCGACAGGGAGGTACGTTATGTTTATTCGCTAATGTTTGATACACCAAGTTTGTTACCTAATGGTAATGTTATTTTTGTTCTTCAAAAAAGTGAAAATTACCCAAATAAAACCAACGCCCAAGGAGAAAGAAAAATTCTTGGGTTGGGAAGAAAAAAAGAAGGCTAGTGAAGAGTGAGTTTGAAGGAGATGAAGAAGGCTCCGAACAAATAGACGCATACTATTTTCACGTATCTTACAGAAAGAGAGCAGGGGAAGACGAAGTTGAGGAACCTGAAAAAAGACAGAGGCAGACGAAAGCCGAAAGACGGGAGAAACGAAAAGCCTTTAGTGATAAGATGGTGGCACGTGTGCGAAATTGTGAGCTTCAAATGAAAGAGACAAAAGAGGAACTCGTGCTCGAGTGTGCTCGATCGGCAGCACTGGAGGCCAAAGTGAATAGTCTAGAAGCTACCATGGAGCAGCTTACTTGCAACTTAAGCCACATGTCCGAGTACATTCACCATATGGTGGCTATGCAAAGCACGCCCGAATCTAGTCCGTTTTCAGACAATGACCATGAGTCTAGTGGAGATGACTCCATTGCCCCTCAAGCTGGGGAAGCAAAGGCAGGCCTTTCGGAAAAGAACAAGGGGGAAAATTATGATCATAGAGCGCAACAACTCCTACAAAATGATGACTCCATTACCCCTCAAGCCGAGAAAGCAGAGGAAGGCCCTTCATACATGAACAAAGGGGCCTATGATGATCAAGAAGCACAACAACTCACATGTAATTATGACTCCACGACCCTCATGCGGGGAAAATAGAGGTATGCCCTCCAGACAATAACCAGGGGGTCTATGATGATCAAACGGCCAATGATGAGGGGCTTAAGTTGGGGGATAATGCCGGGCCAGCTCAAGGTGAGCATACCATGGAAAGCATAGAAGAGGTCATTGTCGTAATGGATATTGTTCATCATGTCACTGATGAACAATATACTTCATGACTCAAATCTCCCTGATGAAAATATAAGAGCCAAGGTTGGAATAATCAACCATCTAGTCAAGACAACTCAACCAAATTCAAGAGAAACAAATCTAAGAGCACAAGTTGGATGTTTAGTTAAGAATTCACCTAAAAAGAGATGTCCACACTTTGATCAATTGAAAGACATTAGAAGGCCTATGACTAGGTCACAAATTAAGAGAATGCAAGCTGTTTTAGCAACACTTATAATCAAGTTAATTGAAACTCAAGAAACTAAGGCAGCAAGGAAAGCAAGGAAGACTTCCGAACTTAGCTCATCATTTGTCATTCTAGTCATCCATGAAGAATCAAGAATGAAGGATCGAGTGTGGCTGATTTTCACTTGTGTAATCAAGATCCTTAGGCCACTTCTCATCACAAGCCAAGTTCAAATTTGGAAAGTTCTAATTTGGGAGTTTGCAACTCAATTCAGCCGCTAGACCTCAAGCAAATCCAAACCCCACTTGAATTTAGCTTTAAGCAATATTAAGTTTAGGCAACATTGTGTTGGTCTTTCTTCATGATCGAACTAAAGGAGAATTAAGAAGCTTCCAAATTGGAGCTCCATTCGGTCAGCACAAGCACAAGCTTCTAGCCATGATGATTAAAGAAGTTGCCAAATCCACAAACTCCAGCTCGGCTGAATGGGAATTCTGCTTAAGTAGCATTCGGCCAACACACTTGGATTAGTTTTAAGCAACTTGTTGTTTTATTTCTTTTTCTTAGAGTAGCAGTTCTTTTTAGTAATTATTTCTTTAGTTAGTTTCCTAAAAAGCTAGTTCAACTAGGGAATGGCTTTCTTAAGTTGTCACAAGTTGTAATCTATAAATAGAGGCTATTCAGCCCCAAGAAAATACAGACTTTTATCAATTACAAACATGAGAGCTTTTAGCTTTTCTTTAAGTTCTAGTTTAGAACTTGTTTTGAGTCTTTGAGGATAGCCTCTTAGGTTCATGTTTAAGCTATTTGTTGAGTTTCTTTCCCTCAACAATATGAGTATGGCGGTTGGTTCCAAGGATAGTCAACGTTCACATCTTGGGTCTTTGATAATTCCATTGGGTGTCAAGTGGACAAAAGTAAGGTTCCAAAGATAGTCAAAGTTCACATCTTGGGTCTTTGATAATTCCATTGGGTGTCTTGCTAAAGGAAGACTAGTTCAACATAGAGAATGATACTAGGACCAACACTCTGGTATAGGTTCAAATTTTTATTTTTTAGTTTAAGATTTGTATCACTCCCTACCAGCAAAGAGTGCTCCACCACCACCCATGAAGGAGAAGGAGACAAAATCTCCAGTGCAAGATGTCTCGATCGAGCAAAATCTAGGGCCGACGCTTGCCCTAGAAGAAGTCAGCCCAACATTCTCTAGTGTGTTAATTGTGCAGTCAACTCCCCAGGATGAGCAAGATATGAAACGGTGGAGAAGAGGGAAACCAGCCCTCTATTTGGATACTGAGGTTTTATCATTAAACTCCTATTTGCTGAGGACAATGTGGACAAAAGGATTTTGGCTCAACGATCATGTAAGTTAATTGAATTTTGAGTTTTATTCTCCAAAGCGGTTTTGAGTTTTATGTCCTAACGATACTTTTTTTATTTTTCCATCAAATTAATTTGTATACGTCCATGTTGCGGAAGAGAATCATTGACATGGGCTGGGTTGATATATCCATTATGGAGACTTATTTTGATGTAAGTTAGATTTTCAATGTGTTTGTAAGGACATTGTAGACGAGTTCATATGATTAATGTTTTCCAATTGTGTTAGATAGACATGAAGAAGTTGCATGCCACCGGAGGATTCTAAACCGATTACTTGGTGATGATGCAATTAGTTGTGTTTGTCCATTTGAACGCAATTGTCGTAAGTTGGACATCGTGTTATTCCCATGTCACATAGATGGGAACCAATGGAAGGTAGTGAAGATGGATTTATATGCACGGACATTCCACATGTACAATCCATCAAATCAAGGGCAAGCTGTAGTGTAAAAGTTGGAATATCTTGTCTACAATGCCCAAGATAATTAAGGCATGTGAGTTCTACAAATATTTTTCGGACATAATCCAGTGAGGATAAATGGGCCGGTTGCCATAGAAGAAAATTTGGTGCACCAAAAAGAAAGGTAAGCATCTACTAGATTGTGTATTCGGTGCAAAAGGCAGAATTATGAATATGTAATGCGATGGTCATTTTGCAGGAGTGACAATTGTGGTATTTTTGCATTAATGTGGGCTAAATGCATTATCCATGGGTGCCCACTCGATACAATTAGACCGTTAAATGCGATGAAGTTGAGTAAAACGATGGCGGGAAAAGTATACATACACGCAAAAGAGAGGCACCCAAGGGTGCAAGAGAGTAGGGTTGAAAGAAGAGCTAGGAAATGAAATACAAATTTTTTGATGTGTATATAAATTTATTAACGCATTCTTTCATTGATGTAAAAATAGTTTGTTTGGAGAAATTAGTTAATTGTAGATCCGGCATTTGAATAGTGTTGTCGTAAACAAATTATGTAAAATGTACAAATACCAAAATGTATCCAACTCATTCTTTAACATATATATCGTCCATTTTTTCGATGTGTTGTTAATAAAGTGGTTTATCTTGTACAAAACATGGTACCTATGAATATATTTACATTATTTTACATGTGGAGTGCTTTGTCGGAATACATGACAAATGTCGATGGGAAAGCTTAAACAACTTTGTTGACATTGCTTCAAGATTAAACTAAATTTGGGAACATTTTATGTCCTTTGTTCTATAAATTTTGACATTTTAAGATATGAGTTTGACATTTATTTCGACATCAAAAACATTTTCTCAACAAGAACGCATTTGTCGACATTTTATTCAACATGTTTTTTCAGTATGGCATGGAAAACAAATTTCATAATTTTTATTAATCAAACTTTAAATAAATACATTTCACTTCGAATGGCCATAATACTTCATTGCAAATCTCCCTAAACCAACGAGTTCAAGTGCCCACCTCGACAAGCTGCTTCATCAACCAATTCTACGTCATCTTCTCAACATGCATTTGTCAACATTTTCTCCTTGGTTTACTTTTGTATTTTGTAAGGCATGACGCACCAAGGTGTTTGGTCTGTTCATGTTTTGTATAGATTGTTGATTCATAAACAAATAAGCATAGATTCATGCACTATAAGGGCATTGAAACAATATTGCTTAAAGAAGATGTGATCTTCTCGGAAATGGTGAATCAAATCATATTTATTATGGGCTTAGATCCGGCAATACATAATAAACTCGTTTTCGAGTACCTACCCAAGTACCCATCAAAGATCTCCATCCTACCTATCAATAACGATCACCACGTGCACTATTTTTTGAATGAGATTATCAAGCGATCCGAGGGTGCCAGGATACTTGTATGCGTTACCTTTTGAGAGGTTAGAGCAACACGAGATGAAGACGGTGTTAGCAACTCACCCATAAAGCGTTTGAACTCTGATAGTCCAATATGGACTAACATTGTAATTCATTCGCGTAAGTTAGATGAGAATTTTTTTACAATACCGGGTGAAGATCATGGTGGTCCAAATGATGATGGTGGTGGGGATGATGAAACCATCATTGTGGAGGATGAGAAAATAATTTCCAGTAGGGAGCAAAGGGGTGAGCAAAAAGTTCACGAAAACATACGTTACTTTGAGGCGACAAGTCCTTGCATACTGCTGCATCTTCTTCGGATGTGTTATCTGTCGTGGTAAATGTTGCAGTCAATGAGGTATTTGAGACAAGGCAGCATTTGTTTATGAAGATGTCCATGCTTGCGGTGAAACATTTCTTCGAGTGAAAGGTTGTTAGGGAAAATACCAAAGTATGGTACCTAAGGTGTAATGATGAAAATTGCAAGTGGATGCTGAATGCAGCGGTGATTGTGAATTCATTAGCTTGGAAAATAACTAAATACAAGAACACCCATACATGTCAATCCTCGTTAGTTCAATCTGACAATCGGCAAGCATGCAGCAAAGTAATTGGATCGTGGATCAAGTGCAAGTACCCGGACGTATGTCGTCCATATAGACCAAGTGAAACCATACATGATATTCGTTCGGAGTTGGGTGTTAATGTATCATACAATAAGGCTTGGCGATCAAGAGAATCTGTATTGGATGAAGTAAGAGGTAATTATGAGGGTGCATATAGGATACTGCCATCCTATTTACACATGATGAGCGAAATAAACCCAGGCACATTTACTAAGCTAAGTTTTAAGAAGATGGAAGATTCAAGTATTTATTTTCGCATTTGGTGCTTTGATTCATGGATTCCGTAATCATATGCGACCAGTTATTGCGGTTGATGCTTGTTTTTTGAAAGGAAAATATCTTGGGTCATTAATCGTTGCAACATGCATGGACAGCAACAACCAAGTCTATCCTGTCGGATGGGTGATAGTTGATTCTGAGAATGACGCATCTTGGGAGTGGTTTTTACAAAAGCTAAATGATGCAATTGGCAATGATATGGACGGCTTGTTGTTTATTTCTGACCGGCATAAGAGCATTGCAAACGGCATTGCAAATGTTTTTCTAAATTCCTTTCATGGATTATGTATTTATCATTTGAGCAACAACCTAAGAGCGAAGTTCAAAAAGAAGACGTGATCTCATTATACTTTAAGGTTGCAAAAGCTTACACTGATGCTGAATTCAATCAGCTTTTTTTACTAATTTCACTGAAAAATTCTAGGGTAAGCGAGTACTTACAGGAAGTTAAGTTTGAACGTTGGTCAATGGTATATTCAGGAGGAAGACGGTATACAATAATGATGACCAACATTATAGAATGTCTAAATACATTGTTAAAGGATGCTTGGGAATTACCTATTCATACTTTGGTCGAGTACATCAGTAACACACTACAGATGTGGTACTACGAAAGGCGTACCGCTACTAGCGAGATGAGATCATCGACAACCCCAGAAGCACAATCCTATGTTGTTGAGCTGATCGATATACACCGATGGTGTATACGAGACATTGCAACTGGAATGCTACGGTCGATTTGTTTCAAAAAACATGCATGTGTTGAGTGTTTGATATAGATCAAATCCCTTGTATTCATGCATTAGCAGCGGCTCGTCGCCGACAAATTGACCATAGCACCCTATGCCCGCCACTTTATCACACGGATGCACTTTTAGGTGCTTATATAGATTTTATTATACCAGTTGGTGATCCGAAAGATTGGGCTGTGCTTGAAGAAGTTTTAGCGGTTCAACTATCACCACCGGAACCAGGAGCTAAGAGTGGTCGGCGCAAGAAACATAGAATTCCGTCGACAGGCGAGTAGAAAGTTACAAAGAATGTGGTCAGTGCGGAGAGAGTGGACACAACTGGCAAACTTGCTCAAATACATTCGTTTGTAGGGATACAAAGTGATGACATTTTGTGATATTCAATACTCAATATTAAAGTTATTCATTTCCATTAGAATTGCCTAATTTCTTAATTTTCTTATGTGAATATTTGACCTAATTACACAACCAAAACAACCATACATGATGTTTTATTAATACGAACAACACATTTGTAGATAAAATAAGTACGATATTTTTATCGTGCATATGGATGGTCAAAGACATCTTTAATCCCACATTTGAAACAATACAGTTCTTGACATATGTGTGACACTTTTATCGACATATGTTCAACAACTTTATCGACAAATGGATCATTTTTATTAGTTTTAGACATTTTATTTGACACATTGATTGGCGCATTTTATGTCCATAATTCTCGACATTTATCCGGACATTTTGGTCGACATATTACTTGGCATATGTTCATCCTCAACCTTGATCAACATGTTTATTGACATATTTTTGACATTTGCTCCCACCTTTATCGTTCAAACCAGTTCGACTTTGACAAACTACAAACATATGCACAGTACACACACGACGGGATAGCAAATCTGAAATTTAAATGAAAGATGAAGGATATATGTCCAGTTCATCGATTCGTGTTTTGGTGACCTTTTTGATCCGTCGATTTTGTGTTGCTCGCGTGCATGCAATGGTTTCACTCGTAAATGATAATGAGTTCAGTCTTATGGAGTTGTTGATTTAGTGAAGAATGAAGGATAATTGGCCATTAGAGCCGTTCGGTGCGAGGTTATTTATTTAGGCACGAATGTTCAGCCTTTTTTGGTGAAGAAAGAGGCATTATCGTCATTTCGCCGGTAAGATCCACAAAGTCCTATATTTGCAAGGCATAATGTCTTGGTGCTATATTTGCAAAGGTCTTTGCCAAAAGTGTTAGTTTTGCAAATTTCCGTAGTAATGAAGCACATACATCGCACTTGGGCGTAAATATTCATTATTTAAGTTTTTGCTCAATTTAATGTTTTTTTACATGGAAATTATTCAAGAAATTGGGTTTTATTTTTTGACATTTATCATGCGTTGATTATTTTCCATCAATCACAAAATCAAAAGCGAAAAACAAAATATAATCTTAAAAAATTTGACTAAAATGAAATGGTCTCAAAACAATGAAAAACAGTAATTAAAGAAATAAAATGAATTAATGCACTCTAAATATTAGATCTAAGGGAATTAAACCAAAAATTATAAGGAACTCCTAAGATATAATTAAGATAGTATCAATCTCTAAAAATTATATCCATTTAGCTATGAGTTTGTGCAAATTAGGTAGTTTTTTTTTTTCACTCTAAATTCTATATCAAATTATTTGAATTGAATGGGAATGATAAGCATTCCAACTCAACCAAACCATTAAAAATGAGAACATGACAGTATTAGCCATACCAATTCATTTTACCGATTAGTAAGCTAAAGTTGTTATGGTTCTAATATGAATGTCAGATCTGTGATTGAACACAAAAACCATCTCATACAAGTTCTTTGGTCACATAAATTATATGCATGACATTCAAAACATTATACATTAATTTACACAACCCATAATGTAAAGCAATAAAATATGAAGAATAGCAATTATCATAATCAAATCTTAAAAATTATAAAAATTTAGTTACACATAACTAATCAAAGGACAATCATCATCATCATCATCACCTTTATCCCAAGCTAATTAGGGTCGGCAGTCGATGAACCCAGAGACATAAATATATAAAATAAAGAAAATATAATAAAGTAAATAGATATATAAATAGATAAAGAAATAAATAAAAATGTTAAAACTATAAAGGCGATTGGGACCACTAGAGTTTTGCTCTTCCACTACACTAATAGTTTTCCTCCACTTTGTTCTTCTTAAAATTAAAGTAAAAGGACAATCAAATTAAAGAAATTGAATATAAGATTTAAAATTAAAGTAAAAGTAGCTTTCTTTAATAAGAAGAAATCAACCCCTCAAATTAAACTTCAAATCAAAATTTAAAATCTTCAAAATGAGGTTTCTTCTTTTCAAGCCTATTGAATTTCTTATCTTAGCTCTTAAGATTTTATCTTTTGAGAATACAAAAACTATAGAAATTATTCCCAATGTACATATTTACAGAAGCATAGACCCAAGTGGGCTAAAACTAATCTATTACAAAATTGGGCAACCCAAGAGGCAGCCTAAGAGCCTTTCAAACATTCAGCCTTATAGCTGATATGTATGTCAAATTGCATGAATTTTTGGGGCAATTCTGTCAACATTTGGATCCATGTCTTCACAAGAGAAGAATAATTGAATTTGGAGTTTGGTAGCTAAAATTATGACAATTCTGTCTAAAAGCGTCACTTATTAGATGGAATAACTAAGTGCTCACATAAATCACAGTTTTGACCTTGATATTTGCTGAGAGTGAAGTGATAAGCATTATCCTCTTATCTTTTCATAACCTCCAAAGTTTTCTCATTTTATTGAGTAGAGGTCTACTTACGCTTCAATTGCTAAATATTGTCAAGGATGTCTTTACGTTCGCCTGTTCTTTACTTTGCCGTTTTTGATAAATTCTTTTCCAAATTAATGAATTCTTTCTCCAACTAATTAATATTATTACCTAAAGAACACATCTAAACTCTATTTAACCTAAGAAGCCACACAAAAATCATAGTTTATGTACATTTTGGTACTCACATAAAACGTCAAAAACTAAGAGGTTGGGTCAAGGATTAGAGAATAGAATATCTTGTATGTTAGCTTATACTTGTTTTCGGGTGCGGGAATGCCCAATTTTTTTTTCAAGTTTAAATGAATATGAATTTTAAAATTTTTAAACAAAATTCGATGTGTACTTTTTTTTAAAAAATATGTAATTTATATTTATTTTAAATATTTTTACATTATTTTCTAACCTATATAAACTTTTTGTTAAATTAATTTAAATGTAGAAAAAAATTAAAATAATATTATAGATTGAAATAGTGAATTTTTTTATTATAAAAAATTTATATTAAAAGTGAATTATAAATAACTAAAACTATTATCAATAATGAATACTATTAAAAAATGACAATTTCTATCCAAACAACTAAGTTTAAGGTAATAGTTCTAAACATTTTAACAATTTGATATTCATATTAGTTATTATATTTGCATATAAGTTTAAATTTATTTCAACAATGCATTTTTATTACTTATTACAATTTATCAATAGAAGTATAAATAATTGTCACCCATTCAACCCTAATGAAACTTTTTAAACTTTTTTTTTTAAAAATAATATCTTTGTGTGTATGTTTCAATGCTTTTCTAGTATTTTTCAAAATTATTTTATTTTACCTTCTAATCCATATAATTTTTTAGAAAATAATTTTAAATTACAATAAATTATCTAATAATTTTTGCAATTAAAATATTATTTTTTCTGTGAAAATTATACTAAATTGTGACTTTTAAGAGTAAGATCACTATTACCAAAAAAAAAAAAAAGATCACTTTCACATAAATAGTCAAGTTTATTATAATAGTGTAATATGTCCTATTAATCAACTATTCATATTATGCATTAGATTTGCATCTCAAATATAAATTATTTTTAATAATGCATCTTTTAATATTACAATAATCAAATAAAAATATATCTTCCTATCAATAGCATTCAAAATAAAAAATATATTAGTTTTTATGATTTATATATAATTTAATTTTAACTTTTTGCATGATTTTTATCATTTTTAATTATATGTGGAATAACTCTAGTATATAAAACGAAAAAGACTTTAAAATATGTTGTTAAAAGTTAATCAAAATATTATATATGATTAAAATTGTTCGATGTCTATTTTTAGATATTAGTACAGAAGTTCATACAATTAGTTATTTAATTAACACTCACATTTTGAAATTAACACACATACACACACACATAATATCACAATTTCGTACATTGATTCATTTTTTTTTTATGATTTATTGTTTGTCCCACATAGTAGAATAAAAAATTTAATTGTTATTGTTGATTTATTGTTTATTATGCAAATTGGATTTTATAATACCTGATTAGGTTAATATAGATAAATAATTGAAACTGATATAAAATATTAAAATAATGGTATGTGAGTTTAGAATATTATTTTTTGTGATATTATTAATAATTATTTTGATATTATAAAATTTAATATAATAAATTGAGATAATGTTGCATAATGTTTAGAGTTAGTACTAACATTTTGGAGTAAAAATATTTAAATTGATAAATGGGATGGAAATAAAGTTATTTTGAATGTTATTCCTTATATTGTTTTTAATTTATAGTCTTAAGCACAATTTTTGGATTATAAATATTAATAAGTATTAATTTTTCAAGAAACTTTTCTGTGTAATTTTTGAATTATTTAATTGGTATTTTAACTAATTTTACTATGTTTTATGAAGAATAATGTTTTACTATTTTACATTTCTAATTAAAATATCATGTTTTTCTACTAAAAGAATAGAACTAAGGGAAAACAAATATATATATATAAAAGAAATATGTAAGTATATGTGAGTTATAAAATTTATATGATAATATTATATATATATATATATATATATATATATATATATTTTATATACATATACACACACACACACATATATATATAGATGAAAGAAATAAGTAAGTGTATGCGGGAAAATTTGCAAAAATAGCACCTTTTCAAGGCAATAGTTGAAATATAGCTATTGGTATAATTTTTTTACCAAAATAGCAAGTCAATGTAGTTTGACCAAGTGAAAAGACCCAAATGACCTTCTTTTTTACTTCATCGTTTCACTTCACCGTTCTGTTCAAATTTCCCTATCCATTCTTCTTTATTTTTGATCGATTTAAACATCCCATTTTACACAATCTATAGTTTTTTTTCAAATACATCATCTAGAAATGGAGTAGTCAACTTCAAATGCTGGGAGAACTGATGACAATACCTTGAGTAGCTTGGACCAAATACGATTGAATTCAAAAATTCTTCTTCCATCTTTTGTGGTTTCAATGGGTCTACAACAACCAAGGACTTATCTTCTCCAACAAAATATATAACACTTTTTGTTTCAACTCTAAAAAAAGGTTTGATTCAGCAGTAAACACGAATATTTCCTACAAAATTTGAGAAAACATGATAAGTTAGAATGTTGTCGAACACGATTGAATAAGCATATGGATCGAGCATCAGGGTCAAGCATAATTCAAGCACATGTCGAGCACGATTGCATGATGAACACCATGTTGAGCACCATGTCAAGCACGTGGTGCTCAACAAAATTCTAACTTATCGTATTTCTCTCAGGTTTTGTAAGAAATATTTGTGTTTACTACAAAATCAAGCCTCTTTTTAGAGTTGAAATAAAAAATGTCATAAATTTTGTCGGAAAAGATTGGTCTTTAGTTGTTGTAAACCCATTAAAACCACAAAAATATGGAAGAAGAGTTTTTGAATTCAATTGCGTATTTGGTCCAACTGCTATTCAAGTTATTATCATCAGTCCTTCTAGCATCTGAAGTTGATGCTCCATTTCCAAAGGATATATTTGAAAAACATCTATGGATTGTGTGAAATAGGAGGTTTGAATCGATGAAGAATGAAGAAGAATGGGTAGGGAAATTCGAATAGAGCGGTGAAGTGAAACAATGAAATAAAGAAGAAGGTCATTTATGTCTTTTCACTTGGTCAAACTACCTTGACCTGCTATTTTGGTAAAAAAAAACTATACCAGTTGCTATATTTCAACTATTGCCTTGAAAATGTACTATTTTTGCAACTTTCCCGTGTATGTGAATTATAAAATTTATATGGTAATATAAATTGAAAAATATACTTTGATTAATTTTAAATTTTGTAGTTGATTGCATTTGAAGTAAACTTTAAATAACTAATAATAATTTTTTAACTTAAAAATAAAGAAAATAAATAAAAAGCTTTTAAAGTAAATTAGTATACTAAAAGTGATACAAAATAGTTTCAAAATTTCATAAAACTACACTTTTACTAAAATGTAACCAACAACCTACAAAAAAAACTTATCGATAAAAAGTTACACCAACTCTCTGTTATATTGTTATTCCACTAAATATATATATATATATATATATATATATATATATATCTATATATATATATATATATAGTGGAATAACAATATTATTGTGCATTAAATGTTCTTTAACTTCTCCTAATAGCTAGAGTATGTACAATTTAATAACCAAATTTTCATGAGACCTTATTGGTATTTAGTACTTTTATAGATTAAATAGCTCTTGATTAAGTACGATTTGGGGCATTACACATATCATGAAGGTTGCTATTTTTTTCTTTTAACATTTTATGCATTTCCTATATTTTCTCTGCATTCTTAAATCTTAATAAATATAGCCATATCTAGTTATTTTACATTTTCAAACTTGTAGGTTTAATTAATTCTAATTAACAAGATAGAAGCAAGTGCAAACCGATAAAAAATCAATCGTTATTATCCAAGAGAAGTTGCAGCCCAACCAATCCAATATATATATGCCCAAGAATACATCAATAATTTATTTTTGTCAACACAAAGGTAAAAAAATATAATCTAAATAAACAAGCACATGCTTAATTTTTTTTAGTTATTTAATTAGCATATGTGCTTATATTTCTTAAACTAACATTTAATTGATATAGTAATTCTTATTATCAATATTGTCGTAATGGAATAATTGTCAAACACGACATTCATAGCCGTGGAGCTAGGATCCAAGTCTACGAAAAATATATACTGGTGCTAAATTGAAAACTATATTGGTTTCTTATTATTTAGAAGACATCAAGATGCAATGGATAATCATTTCATGAGCAGTAATCAAAGAATTGATTAGTGAAGAAAGCATGGGTACACTTAAAATTAAGTATACAAACTTAAAGATTTGGGCAGATATATTGCTGTCAGCAATCATTCTATCGTTAGTGAACTTCCTACACTACTTTACGTTCAATGTTACTTCCCAAATTTACCTTTCGTTTAAACTTATTAAGACTTTATGCAATATTTCATGATTGAAAGACGTTATAGAATTGGTTATTGAGGTGTTTTGATGAAAGTGCAAAAATACTATTTAAAGGGATTTTAAAATAAAACTTATATGTTGTATTTTGAGATAAATATATGCTAATTTTGTGTTTTCATTTGCTTTTAAGTAAAGATATTCCATAGGCGTAAAAAATTCAAAAAAAAAAAAAACCATCAATTTTGAGAAAATTACATTAATGTTGCAACCTAGAGTTATAAAGTGTTTGAACATGCAAACAGGGCAATTTGGAAATCAGATTTCAAAACCATTTTTTTTTCTTCTACTTAACAAAATGGTGAGATTTTGAATGTTTTGGAAAACTCTTTAAATATGTTGTAAGACTTACATTTTGAGTTTTTCCTAAATCAGTTGACATCTAAGTCAAAATTAAGCCTGAAACAAAAATATGATGAGATTGACGAATGACTAACACATTTTGGGAGAATAGCTATACTTTGAGTTGCATGAGTATAATGTCAATCAACTTGAAGTGTTGGAAGCTAAGAGAAGAACTACAACTTTATGAAGTAGTCAAAACATAATTATGTCTAGAAAAGCCTTAAAAGGTCTATTGAATGAAAAACCAATACACATAACCATAAGAAGGTAGAAAAATGGAAAATTTGGGGTTGAGTCGAGACATTGGCAATGTGAACCCCTCATGCTACCAGTGTAAACTAGATAGAAACTTAGTACAAAAATGATAACTGTTTGATCCTTTGACCTCTTTAGACTTTTTTGCATTAGCTTGAGACACATGTTATAAAATCTTTAGATCTAAACTCCTATAAATATTCATTTTAGGGATTATTTTCATGACTTTTGTATTTCCAAAGAAAAAAAAATCAGATTTTAATGATAGGTAGGAGTTTTTCATAACTTTGGAAGAAAAAATTTCCATTTTTGAAGATCTTGACTTTTGCCTTGAAGTATAATTTGTGAGTTTGATTTCTTCTTGTTAAGAGAAGTCGCTTACATTTTAAATTTGAATTTTTTGCTCAATTTCTTTAATTGGATAGTCAGTTCATAATTCATTATTTAGTGGCTAAATTTTTATAATTTCTTAGATTTGATGATGGTTATTGATGTTTTTCTTTTAATATGTTGATTTATGTTATGGGTCATGTGAATTAATGTCTATTATCTTCAATACTTCAAATTCATTGACATTATTCTCATGTGAATTAATGTCAATGAACTTCAAACTGTTGGAAGTTAAGAGAAGAACTACAACTTAATCGATGTTATGATTCTTTTATTGTTTTGCAAACTTCAATATTTTAATTATCAATGTTCAGCTACTTTTTAAAAATATTACATTTAAAAAATTGATTTACACATGCCTGTCAATCCACTAGTTGGGAAAGCAATGCATCTTAAAAATTGGTATGTTCAAGACTTTCATAGTTCTCATGTTCTTCAACGAAGTTAATATTTACTTATTTTCTCTACTTTTGTACCTTATAAGGCTCAAAGGAATAAGAAAAAAATTCTACAAGTTGTCATGTCTGTTAGGAAATCATGTATACCATAAACAATTTATAGGCAGGGAAATTTAAAATAATGATTTCCACCAGGATCAATTTCAATATACATATAAATCAAAAACTGTTTTGATGACTGAAGATTGTGTTGTCGAAGGAAGTTCTGTCAACCACAGCCGCACTGACATCCGGCCTCTAAGGTATCCACACGAACTAGTTCTTAGGATCCTCTTGGGATTGATTGACACCAAGCCAATATGCTAGTTCCTTCAATGAACATACAACCCTGCAAAATTTAGAGTTCAAGAGAACTCTAACAAAAACAAAAGAAAAACTTTTTCTCTCGCTTTTGCAGTAAATTTTCGTATGTCTCTTGTCTTACAACTTGGCATCAGTCTCCTATTTAATAAATTTTTCTCTGTCTGTTAGAGAGTCTAAAAGACTTATTAGATACTTTATCGTGATAGAGTATTTTATAAAATTAAAATTAATTTTAATTTTATTAAGATAAAAGAATTTTTATCTTATCAAAACGTATCTGATAGGAGATCTTTTAGGTTAATTATTTTACAAATTAAAGCGAATAATTATAGTATACTTATTTAATCATTTCAACCTAAGAACAAATTCTTTATGTGTGTGACCCTTTAGGTTCTTAATTACTTGGCAATAAATATAATTATAATTTTAGAATTAATTGGCTTTAGTACAAAACCAAAAACTCCCACTTGGACTAATGTCAATTTAGTCAAGAATATTCTAAGATCAAATAAATTAAACAACTTTAATTTATCATTAATTCAATAATTAATGAGCTTATATTTATGGATCTAGATTGGCCTCTAGCCAAGCATCATGACCACCCAAGAGTTAAGAAAAGTCAAGTGGTTGACTTCACCTTTCCATGAACCAAAATTCGTGTAATTAATATCATTTCACCATACTATATCCCTAATTAGTACAAGAGTAATGTATAAGTGCCAACTCTTAATGTACAAATTATTATAATTTCTTATTCCCGAAACTCAACTCCTTTAAAATAAATTTAGAAGTCTTCCAAATTTATTTACTCGTTTGCAAACATTTCGAGTTGATGTTTCAACAAGTGGCCATTAGTGGGATATACTCTTCTTACTATTAAAAGTGTTGAATCCTTTATTGATCGTAAATCATCTATCAATATTTCATGTTATACCCAACTTCTATGGCACTCACAACCAGCTACAGTTATGGTTTTATAGGGTTAAAGTATAACAATTCACACCATAAATACTCTTATGATCTCAAGTCTGAGGATCACTTACACTACTGTCACGTAAAGATTATACAATTGGCACTCAAATAGTTAACCTCATGGAATATCTAAGTGGATCAATTCAATAACTTATTCTCCAACAATTCATTTATATATCAACATATATGCTAATCTATCTGTATTAACAACGTCCTTAATTTTGTTAATACTATGATTAAGGATATTTAAGAATAATAAGTATTATTCTAAGGATTTTATCATCAATATATAAATATATATAATCCAAGATGATAAAATGCCATATATCTTTATTTCATAAAATGTCAAAATACAACCAAATATGATGGTTTTAAATTACATAACATATCTCTTACTAAAACCAATCATTCATGTACTTTAAACCAAATGAAGACACATGACAATCATGTTTCTTTTGAGATAAAGGTTTAGTCAATGGATTTGCTGTGTTTTCCATTGTAGGAATCTTTTCTGTCTTTACTTCATTTCTACCAATGATTTCTCTAATCAAATGATAGTGCCTAAGTACATGTTTGGACCGTTGATGAGACCTAGGTTCCTTGGCTTGAGTAATAGCCCCATTATTATCACAATACAAAGGTATTTGGTTGTCTATTAAAGGAACTAGTTCAAGTTCAAAAATGAACTTTTTGATCCAAACAGCCTCTTTAGCAACTTCTGAAGCAACAATATATTCGGCCTCTGTCATAGAATCTGCAGTAGTTTCTTGTTCGGAACTTTTCCAACTTATAACACCACCATTGAGGGTAAAAATGTACCCTGACTGAGACTTGCTATCTCTTTATCAGATTGAAAGCTAGCATAAGTGAACCCACGTACTTTAAGCTCTGTCTCTCCATATCAAGAATAAATCCCTAGTTCTTCTTAAGTACTTAAGGATATTCTTGATAACTTTCCAGTGACCATCACCGGGATTAGCTTGATATCTGCTCGTAACACTTAGAGCATAGGAGACATCTGGTCTTGTACATAACATAGCATACATAATTGATCCTACAGCAGAAGCATAAGAAACATTTTGCATGTTATGTTTTTCAACATCAGTTTTTGGACATATATCTTTAGAAAGGTAAATCCCATAAGACATAGGAATATAACCTCTCTTAGATTGATCCATGCTAAACCTTTTTAGCATTTTATCTATGTATGTTGACTGTGAAAGACCAAGCAACTTATTGGATCTATCACGATAAATCTTTATTCCCAAAATATAAGTTACTTCACCCAAATCTTTCATTGAGAAGTTTTTGGACAACCATATCTTAATTGACTGTAGAGAAGGTATGTCGTTTCCCATCAATAATATGTCATCCACATATAATATCAGGAAAACTATAGCACTCCCACTAATCCTTTTGTATACACAAGGTTCATCTTCGTTTTTGATAAAACCAAAATTTTTGATTGTTTCATTAAAACGAATATTCCAACTCCTTGAAATTTGCTTGAGTCCATAAATAGACTTTTGTAACTTACATACTTTATTAGGGACTTTGGATACAAAGCTCTTAGGTTGTATCACATACACCTTTTCTTGCAAATGGTCGTTAAGAAAAGCTATTTTAACATCTATTTGCCAGATTTCATAATCATAGTATGCAGCTATAGCAAGTAAAATTCTAATGGATTTTAGCATTACAACTGGTGAAAAGGTTTCATCATAGTCAATACCATGTTTTTGTGTGTAACCTTTGGCAACTAGTCTAGCTTTATAAGTAGTCATATTACCATCCATGTCAGTCTTTCTTTTGAAAACCCACTTGCACCCTATGGGTTTTATCCCTTCTGGTGGATCGACTAAGGTCCACACCTTATTATCATACATTGAATCCATTTCCGATTTCATGGCTTGAAACCACTTCTCAGAGTCCTTATCAGATAAGGCTTCCTTATAAGTAGTAGGTTCATCATTATCAATGATAAACACATCATCATACCTACTAGGTGCATGACGTGTCCTACTTGACTTACGTATAGCTTGTGTATCTTGAGCTTCAATTTCTACCTCATCATTATGAGATTCAAGCTTTTGTTCCATGTTCCTATCTTGGCTAATTTGTGGCTCTAGAACTTTTTCAAGTTCTATATTGTTCCTTTTTGCCTTTTCTAGAATAAACTCTTTTTCTAAAAATATGGCATGTTTTGAAACAAACACTTTTTGTTCAATGGAATTATAAAATTGATACCCAAAAGTGTCTTTTGGATATCTCACAAAATAGCATTTTTCAGATTTGGATCGAGCTTATCTGATTCTACCATTTTAACAAATGTGGGACATCCCCAAATTCTTAAATGTTTAAAATTTGGCTTTTTCCCATAACATATCTCATGTGGGGTAGTATTAACAGCTTTAGATGGAACATGATTTAATAGGTAAGAGGCAGTATTTAGGGCATATCCCCAAAACGATTTAGGGAGTGTTGCATAACTCATCATAGATCGAACCATATCTAATAATGTTCGATTTCTCCTTTAAGATACACTATTCAGTTTCGGTGTATATGGAGGAGTCCATTGTGAAAGAATACCATTATCTTTTAAATAATTTTGAAATTCTTGGTTTAGGTATTCTCCACTTCGATCTGATCGAAGTATTTTAATACTTTAACTTTTGCTCCATTGCCCACACGTAGGTCTACCTCTCCCTTTGCTAGCTTTCTACTTATCTTTTGACCCTGCATGTTATTACAAATATGAGAGCCAGATTCGGTATCTAATACCCAAGAATTTGATTTTGAAGTAGAAAGGTTTATTTCGATCATAAACAAACCTGAAGTAGAAACTTTTGTAAGCTTCTTCTGTTTAACGGTTTCAAGATAAGCCTTGTAATTTCTCTTTCAATGTCCATCTTGTCTACAATGGAAGCAAGTGCCCTTTTTCTTCTTGTCCCTTTTGGCTTTCTGTGTTGCCTTGGGTCCAGTTTTCTTCTTGGTCTTCTTAAGATCAGCTTTACGCTTTCTTTTATTGGATCCCTCAACCAGCAATACAGTAGCCTTATCTCTCTTCATGGTATCCTCAGCTTCCTTAAGCAGGTTCAATAACTCAGGCAAAGTAGAGGTCTCAACTTTGTTCATATTGAAGTTCATCACAAATTGAGAAAATCTAGGAGGAAGTGATAGTAGTATCCAATCAACACTTAACTCATGATACATTACAAATCCTAGTTTCTCCATTTTCTGACCAATCAATCTTTAGTACATGAGTTGAAACTGAAGATCCTTCTACCAACCTGCTTTGGAAGAGTTCTTTCGAGGTATCATATCGCTCACTTCTAACCCTTTTATCATGCAATGCTCTTAACTGTTGAAGCATTGCAAAGGCACTCATCTTCTCATGTTGCTTTTGCAACTCGGGACTCATGGAAGTGAGCATAATACAACATGCACTTTAGAATCATTTAAATGCTTCTGATATGCATTTCTTACTGCTTGATCAACATCAGTAGCAGGCTCATCAGGAACAGGACCATCAAGGACATAAAACAACTTCTCTTTCCTAAGAACAATTCTTAGGTTTTGAACCCAATCCAAATAGTTTGGGCTAGTAAGTTTCTTGTCAAATAAAATAGTACGCAAGTTCATGTTGTTATTCATTTTCTACAACAAGAAAATAAAGATAGAATAAGAATTTAAATGTATGCAATATACAAAACCAAAATACACAAATATATGGACTTAATAAAATCTTGGTTTTCCTCCCACTATTTTATCCAAATCAATATCCCTAAAATTGATTCGAGAATTTTCTCAAAATTCTTAGTAGGCTAGGATCCCATTTGAATTAATTTTAATCTTGATTTAGCTCAACAAATCAAAAATTAATTTCAATGAGTAGGTTTTAATTACTAATTGCAACTTATTTGCAACTCGTAGATAGTTAGGTTATCAACTTTTGATACACATATCACATATGCCTCCTAACTTTTGCCTCAAAGACTTTTGAGCTTGAGTTAACTCAACAAATCAAAATCTTTGTTAAATCATACCCATTATTCAAAGATCTTATCTCATAGTTTAACACACATTTTTAGTAAGACAACCTTGACTTATCTCAACAAGTTACCCTAACAAAAACTGTTTTAAACTATAATAATGGAAGGCATTTAAATTGATTTAATATTTAATTGAGGGATTAAAACATGGTCTCATCATTAACATATATCATATGTAATAAATATTGGAGTATATTAAACATACAATATGCAATTAAATAGTCTAATCATTTAATCAAATTAAATTACATATGACATAATAATCGAATAAACACATTAAACAATTATAAACAAATTTCAGTCATAAACCTGCATGCATTACATTTCTAATCATATTAGAAATAGTTTTGAATTTATTGAGAAGTTTTATGGGTTAAAATAAATGTTTTCAAATTTTGGGCCAAAATAAATAAATAACAAAAATTAAAAGGGCCTTGACATAAATAAACTCTTTATAATGAAAACTGCCCCATTATTAATTTTATTATTTATATAGTGTTGGTCTAGTTGGGTTTGATCCATTTGGTAATAATAGACTTAAGGTCCACTCTACAGGCCAAGAAGTTTAAGCCTTAGCCCAAACCACCTGGCCCAACTCCCAACTTGGACCTTCCAAACCATCTGGCCCAACTCTCAGCTTGGAGCAGGAGGGCCTTTGCCCAAACCACCTTGCCCAACTTGGGTTGCAAGCCCACATTAAATAAAAAGAAACCAATTCCTAAATGTGGACCTGATCCAGCCCCCAGTGGCCCAATGACGTTATTTGATGACGTCATACTAGGGCTGACTCCATGATGATGTCATCATGTATTTGAAGGCCACCGCTGTTTTCAAAAAAAAAGAAATTTTTTTTTCTTTTCAGCCTTCTACCCCTGCTGTTTCAAAAAAAAAAAAAAATCAGCCTTTTGACGCTGCTGTTTCAAATAAATAAATAAATAAATAAATTTTTTTTTTCTTTTAAGCCTTTTGCCGCCGTTGTTTACCAAAAAAAAAAAAGAAAACTTTTTTTTTCAACCTTCTACCACCGCTGTTTCAAAAAAAAAAATTTTTTTTTTTTTTTTTGCTTTCTAGAACATGAATCACAAGCAGCAGCCAAGAATTCGACAAACAACTTTGAAAAGCGCCAATAAATCAGAAAACTTTCAAGCAAAATTTTCAAATTGTTCCTGACGTGAAAAACAAATTTTCACTCAACAAAATAATTTTTCTCAATCATTCAACATAACACATACATATATGTAAACATAAACAATTTATATTCACATAGATTTATATTTATACACAAATTAAACCCTCATGCTCTAATACTACTGTTAGGAAATCATGTATACCATAAACAATTTATAGGCAGCGAAATTTTAAAAAATGATTTCCACTAGGATCAATTTCAATATACGCATAAATCAAAAATCTGTTTTGATGACTAAAGATTGTGTCGTTGAAGGAAGTTTTGTCAACCATAGCCACACAAACGTCCGGCCTCTAAGGTATTCACACGAACTAGTTCTTAGGATCCTCCTGAGATTGATTGATACCAAGCCAATATGCTAATTCCTTCAATGAGCGTACAACCCTACAAAATTTAGAGTTCAAGAGAACTCTAACAAAAACAAAAGAAAAACTTTTTCTCTCACTTTTGCAGTAAACTTTTGTACGTCTCCAGTCTTACAACTTGGCGTCAGTCTCCTATTTAATAAATTTTTCTCTGTCTGTTAGAGAGTCTAACAGACTTATCAAATACTTTATCGTAGTAGAGTATCTCATAAAATTAAAAGTAATTTTAATTTTATTAAGATAAAAGAATTTTTATCTTATCAAAACTTATCTTATAGGAGATCTTTTAGGTTAATTATTTTACAAATTAACCCCAATAATTATCGTATAATTATTTAATCATTTTAACCTAAGAACGAATTCTTTATGTGTGTGACCCTTTAGGTTCTTAATCACTTGGCAATAAATATAATTATAATCTTAGAATTAATTGGCTTTAATACAAAACAAACAATGTCAATAGCATCCATCAATAAAGGTGCTCAATTGTTGTTGCAACTCAAAAATAAAATTTATGTCGGCCGCTAACATTTTGCCTTCTCAAAAGGTATAACTTCCTTTTTAATTATTCTCAATTTAGATGTAATTGATATAAATATTGGATTTACCTTCTTATTGTGATTTGATAACTCTATTTTATATAGAGTTTTCTTATTAATTTTGGTTAGAAATTGGCTTGTGTTTTACTTTGTTTTTACATATTTTGGCCAAATTATCCTTTGATTTTATGAGTTCTAAGTTTTCCAATATTTCTAGAACTTTTTGAGTTTAATCTTGAGAACAAAGGACTAACCAATTATTTTTATCAAAGCTTGACCAAATTACTTCAACAACAAGACAAAGAAGATTTTCTTTTGTTGGCTGCAACAAAGAAAAATGAAGCAACCGACAAAGACACAAGGAGAGGAAAAGCAAATTTTGGCCAAATTATCCTTTGGAAACCCACTCATCTTCCGGAGTTCATAACTCTTGATTCAGACGTCCAAATGAGATGATTCAAGATGATATGGAAAGCTAAGAAAGAGAGCAAAAACTTTCATGAAGAAAGTTTTCTCAAATTCTGGAAGAAAAAGGACCACAACTGGACAGAAACTTGAAGATTTTTTCTGAAAGTTTCTTTAGCTACGGGTTGGACATTCATTGAAGTCTTCACGGTTTTGTAGCACAATTTGATAGCAACATTCAAGAAGAAGAAGCCTTCTTACTTAGCCAAAGGAAAAATAGAATGAATAAACAAATCGGACAACAAAGAAGCAAAAGAAAAAGAAATGTAGAGCAACACAATTTAGAAAAGAAAAAAGCGATCGGCTTGAACAAAAATCGATTACCATTCATTCTTTACAAAGGAGGCCAATGCAAAGAAATAAAAGAAAGGACAGAATCCAGCACACAAAAGGAATGCTTAGTAACAAAAGGCTGCTACACTTGGACAATAAAGAAGGAAATAAAAGAAGGAAGAAGCCTTTTGAGTGAAGAAACCGAGCACATGAGAGCATAACCAACCAGTGCATCTTTTATTTTTCTAAAGAAAGAGTGCATGAGGACAGCAAGAAAGTCTCTCCAAAATGCAGTCTCACATGGGCAAAAACAAAGCTCGGAAAAATCGGGCAGCAACATGGAGAGAAACAAGCAAGCAGTAGAGCATGCACACGAAGAAAGAAAAGAAAAGAGAATCAAGTCACATGAATTGCCAACTACAAAAGCAAAGCTTGGGCTGTTTTATTCTTTGGAAAAGAAACCAAGCACATGGCGGCAACAACACCTTCGGCAGAGCAAAGAAAGAAGAGCAAATCCTTGCTTATAAATAAGAAAGCTTACAACGGAGGAGGACATTCCATTTGGTGATCCCATTTTCAGTAGAAAGCATTTCTAGTTTTCTTTAGATTAGATTTAGTTTAGCCAAGCTATTTTTCTTTCTATTTTCCTGCAGAGTTTAGAGCATCCACCTTCTTCATTCTTTTGTTTTGTTTTCTTTTGAGTTTGGTAGGATTTCATTAGCTTCCTTCGGTTTTTCTTTTGAAACTTCAGCATTGTTCACGGTTTTCTTGATGCTTGTTGCCATTATTCTCGGTTTTCTTGAGAGAACTTCCAGCTGCATCTTCTCACGTTGAAGCTCACGGGTTCAAGACAACTTGCAGCCTTCCTCGGTTTTCACGCAAACTTCAGACTACTTTCGGTTTCTTCTTTCTTTTCTGAGAATTTTTTTGTTTTGTTTCTTGATTTTGTTTTACTTTGTTCTTGTTGCTTCATTGATATGTGATGGAAACTCAGCTGCCAAGACTTGACTTGGGTGTAAAGCTAGCTTAAATTGTTGTTTCCTTTTGAAGTTTCGGGTAGAAGCAAAAACAAAGCATGCACATGCAGAATTTTTTTGTTTTCCTCACATATTTTCTCTTGTTTTTGTCTTTTTCTTGGTTTCTTTAGTTTATTTTAGTTATCAATTTTAGCTTTCTTTTATTGTTTTAGTTTTTAGTTTTATTTAACAATTTTAGTATTTTAAGTTTTGTATTTTGTTATGAAATTTTTGGCTAAGTATTATTTTTAAGTACCAATCATCTCTACGGCTTTTGTTTGGACTTTATTTTTATTTTATTTTCAATCATGTTTAAATTTTTGGTGATAGTCTTTTATATTAATATGAACTAAATTCTTTTCTAGGGTTTTGATGTAGCCTAACTATGAAGTCTTAATATTTTTCTATTAATATAATTTGATTTAATTTTCTATGGTTGAGTATTTATCTTTGTGCTTAATGCTTCTAATTACTTGATCACTAATTAGATGATTTGTTAATCATAACGAATTGGAAGAGGAGTTATGTGTCAAGTTCATTGAGATAAATGCCATAAATTGCATGTAGGATAGGAATATACCTACATGGTTTGTGTAGTTGCTATATGAGAATCCATAGAAATTAATGACTTCATAATTGTTGTAATTCACATAGGAATATAGTGAATTAGCAATTAGGAAGATTTTATTAGATCTCGGGAGGGACTAGTAAATAAATTAGGGAATCTCGACTATCAACCAGAAATTAAATTAGATTATAGAAATAGATTAATATTAGGATGGATTAGTTATGGTGAAATCGAAAACCCTAGATCTTTCGTCAACTTAATCTATTAACTTGCTTTGTTTAGTTTTTAATTTTAGTTTTAATTAAGTTTTAAAATTACTTTTAATTTAGCTTATCCATAAAATATTTTTCTTCAAATAAAGTTAGAACTATTTTAATTTGGTATTTAATAATTCATTAGTCTCTGTAGGAGCGATAAATTATATTCACTCTATATTACTTGTTAACGATCACGTGCACTTGCGTGTAAAATTAGTAACAAGTTTTTGCGCCATTCGGGGACTAATTTGATTTTATTAATATCGATACCAAGTAGTTCTACCTTTAATTTGAACTTTTATTTACTTTTGTTCTTTTATCTTGTTAGATATTATTCCGTGGTGCATGAGAAGGTTTGGAAGTGATAATCTCCTCCCATTGGATCGGAGATAGAAAAAACTTGTCGTTTGAATAGAAAGGAAAAGAGAGGAACTTCGCACAATCTCATAACACTATGGTGAACATGAAGAGAATGCTATCCCGCGCTAATGCCAACACTAGAGCATTACGTGACTATGCTTTGCCCTCTTGCCACATATGATCTCCACGATGTCATACCTCCAACTGTGCGGCAAATAATTTTGAATTGAAGTCGAGGCATAATCCGGATGGTTCAAGCTAATCGATTCACTGGTTGGCACATGAGGATCCTAATGCTCACTTAATCAATTTTCTTGAGATCATGCTACATTGAAAATGAATGGTGTCTCTGATGATGCCATTAGGCTGCGGCTTTTCCCATTCTCAACTGAGGATAGGGCCAAGAGTTGGTTGCTTTCTTTGCCCGGCGAGCAATCACCACGTGGGACATGTAGGCGAGAAATTTTTGAAATATTTTCCACCCACCAAAAGCGCAAAGATGAGGAATGAGATCACCACATTCACTCAAAATGAGATGGACTCACTTTACGAAGCATGGGAGAGGTACAAAGATTTCTTTGCGGGCATGCCCTCATCACGGTATCCCAGTTGGTTACAATTGCGGACTTTTATAATGGGTTGACTCGATCAACCAAGATACTTGTAGATCTTTGCGTGGGAGGTTCACTAATGGGGAAGACATATGGGGCTGCTTATGCATTGTTAGATGAGATGGCATCTACAGGCTACCAATGGTCTTCAGGGAGATCCACTCTACCGAAAAATCATGGCAACTATAAGGTTGATGCCCTCACTGCACTATCAGCCCAGGTTGCTACACTGTCAAAGCAACTTAGTTCAATCACTGCAAATGCCATCCATATTCCTCCAGAAGCTTGTGATTTTTGTGGTGGACCTCATTCTAGTGGTTATTGTCAAGTGGGAAATCCTTTTGCCCCATCGCAGAGGGAACAAGCTCAGTTTGTAGGGAATTCAAACAGACAGTATAATCCATACTCCAACACTTACAATCAGGGATGGAGAGATCATCCCAACTTTTCTTGGAGAAACAATCAGCCTGCTGATAGACCCTATGGATTTCAGCCTCCACAGCCAATTCAACCGCCAGCACAAAAGGTGTCTTTAGAAGATGCTCTTGCTCAATTGAGCTTGAACACATCTCGATTCATGACTAAAGTGAAGCCACATTGCAAAATCGATCGAGATCCATTCGAAATTTGGAGGTTCGGATGGGACAACTTGCTAGTTCATTAAATTCTAGACCACAAGGGTCTTTGCCTAGTAACACGGAAATCAACCTAAGGAACATGTGAAGGCAATTAAAGCGAGAAGTGGCAAAGAGTTGCACTGAACGGAACCACGAAAGCGGAACAAAAGCGAGAAACGGAAAATCGGAGAACAAATTGAAGAAGTCGTGAAACCCACATCAAAGTTGTTTCGGATAATCCACCCCTTATGTGCCACCGATGCCATATCCTCGTGATTTGAAGCAAAAGCTAGAGAAGCAATTTTCTAAATTTCTTGATGTTTTTAAGAAATTGCATATTAATATTCCTTTTGCTGATGCTTTGGAACAGATGCCTAGCTATGTGAAGTTCATGAAGGAGATCCTCTCCAACAAAAGAAAGCTAGAAGAATATGAGACTGTTGCACTTACTGAAGAGTGCAGTGCCATCCTGCAGAAAAAGCTTCCTCCTAAGCTTAAGGATCCAGGGAGTTTTACTATTCCTTGCACTATAGGAAATTCTAATTTCAATAAGGCCTTGTGTGATCTTGGTGCAAGTATTAATCTTATGCCTCTCTCTGTTTTCAGGAAACTTGGCTTAGGAGAAGCCAAACCCACTACAGTCACATTGCAATTGGCAGATAGATCACTCAAATACCCAAGAGGTGTTATAGAGGATGTGCTTGTCAAGGTGGACAAATTTATCTTCGGTGACTTCATTGTACTTGACATGGAAGAAGGCGAAGAAATTCCTATTATTCTTGGTAGACCCTTCTTGGCTACAGGAAGAACCCTAATTGGCGTGCAAAAGGGCAACTAACCATGAGGTTCAAGATGAGCAAGTCACTTTCAATGTCTTTAAAGCATTGAAATTTCCAGTGAGATAGACAATTGTATGAAGGTGGATACAATTGATGATTGCACTAAAGAAAAGTTTAGCAAGCCATCCAAAAGATCCCATGGAAGCATGTCGATGGGGATAGAAAATTACGAAAATCCAAAGGTAGATATATGCTCCAAACAATTAGAGACCTTGCTTTGCATTCATCAAAAGGCCATTTGAAGACCTTGGAAAAGGTGGGGCGAATCAATACCTTCGATTGAGAAGCCACCACGATTAGACCTCAAGCCACCTTTGCCTAAGCATCTGAAGTATGCATTCCTAGGTGAGTCCTCTACTCTTCCTGTTATTATTTCTGCATATCTGAATGAAGAGCGAGAGGATAAATTGCTTAGAGTGTTGTGGGAACATAAATCGGCATTAGGATGGGCTATAGGTGACATAAAGGGATTAGCCCTTCAATTTGCATGCATAAAATTTTGATGGAAGAGAACTATAGGCCATCTGTAGATCACCAACGTAGATTAAACCTAACATGAAAGAAGTGGTGAGAGTGAGATATTAAAACTTTTGGATGCGGGATTATTTATCCTATTTGAGATAGTGTATGGGTCGAGTCTGTTCAAGTAGTACCTAAGAAAGGAGGGTTTCTTGTAGTTGAGAATGAAAAAATGAATTGATCCCTACTAGGTACTCTTTGGATGGAGAGTATGCATTGATTATAGGAAGTTGAATGCGACCACTAGGAAAGACCACTTTCCTTTGCCTTTTATTGATCAAATGCTTGATAGATTAGTGGTTACTTTTATTATTGTTTTTAGATGGTTATTCAGATATAACCAAATTTCAATAGCCCAGAGGACCAAGAAAAGACCACCTTTACATGCCCCTATGGTACATTTGCATATAGAAGAATGCCATTTGGTTTGTGTAATGCACTGCTACTTTTCAAAGATGTATGATGGCAATTTTTACGACATGGTGGAGCGTTTCATTGAAATATTTATGGATGATTTTTACGTGTTTGGTTCTTCTTTTGATTCATGCTTATCTAACCTTAAACTTGTGCTTAAGCGATGTGAAGACACTAATCTAGTCTTGAATTGGGAAAAATGTCATTTTATGGTTCAAGAAGGAATTGTGTTGGGTCATAGAGTGTCTCTGCAAAGGGATTGAGGTTGATAGAGCTAAAATTGAAATCATTGAAAAATTACCACCACCTACTCTGTCAAAGGGGTAAGAAGTTTTCTAGGGCATCTTTGGATTTTATAGAAGGTTCATAAAGATTTTCTAAAATTACAAAACCTTTGTGTAATCTTCTTGAAAAGATGTTCCTTTTAAGTTTCTTCTTGATTGTTTACGAGCTTTTGACTTGTTAAAAATTCATTAGTATCAGCTCCCATTATTGTTGCTCCATCTTGGGATTTACCTTTTGAGTTGATGTGTGATGCAAGTGACTATGCAGTTGGTGCAGTTTTGTGTCAGCGAAAGGGTAAGATCTTTCATGCTATATACTATGGTAGTAAAACTCTTAATGATGCACAATTGAATTATGCTACCACCAAAAAGAGTTATTAGCGGTAGTATTTGCTTTTGATAAATTCGATCATACTTAATTGGCTCCAAAGTTATTGTTTATCATGATCATTACGCCATTAAGTATTTGCTAGTTAAAAAGATGCAAAGCCTAGGTTGATCGGATGGGTCTTGTTGTTACAAGAATTTGATTTGGAAATCGGAGATAAGAAGGGTAGTGAAAATGTAGTCTTGATCACCTATGTCGTTTAGAACCTCAAGCCAAGATTGATGAACCACAACTGGTGATAAGTGAGATCTTCCCCGATTACCAATTGTTCAATATTGCTTCAGGTAAGTTTCCTTGGTTTGCCGATTTTGCAAATTATTTGGTCAGTAATGTGCTTGCCCTAGATTTAGCTAGCCAACGGAAAAAGAAATTCTTATCTGATGTGAAGCATTATTCTGGATGAGCCTTTTTGTATAAATTATGTCTGACCAAATGTCTGGAGGTGTGTTTGAAGAGGAAATACAAAGCATTTTGCGGCATTGCCACTCTTACGAATATGGTGGTCATTTGGAGGCAATAGAACCGCAGCTAAAATTCTTCAATGTGGCTTTTATTGGCCAACAATATTCAAGGATGCACAATCTTATGTAGCTGCGTGTGATCGATGCGGAAGAGCAGGGAATATTTCAAGGAGACATGAGATGCCTCTCACCAATATTCTAGAGGTTGAACTATTTGATGTGTGGGGTATTGACTTCATGGGACCATTTCCTCCTTCATACAATAACCTCTATATTCTTGTGGTATGGATTATGTGTCCAAATGGGTTGAAACAGCTGCCTTGCCTACCAATGATGCAAAAGTGGTAGTAAATTTTTGAGGAATAATATTTTCACTCGTTTTGGGACTCCTAGAGCAATCATTAATGATGAGGGAACTCACTTTTGTAATAAATTGTTAGCTGCTCTTTTGGCTAAGTATGGGGTAAAACATAAAATTGCCACTGCCTATCATCCCCAAACCAGTGGCCAAGTGGAGATATCAATAGGGAGTTGAAACGGATCTTGGAGAAGACAGTGAGTTCTAATAGGAAAGATTGGTCTCGGAAGCTTGATGATGCTTTGTGGGCATATAGAACAGCTTTTAAAACACCTATTGGTATGTCTCCGTATCGATTGGTGTATGGTAAAGCCTGTCACTTACATGGAGTTGGAACACCGTGCTTATTGTGCCATCAAGCATCTTAACTTTGACTTGGCGACCTCGGGTGAAAAAGGTTACTCAATTAAATGAGATGGATGAATTCCGTCAAGGCGTATGAGAATGCTAAGATGTATAAGGAGAAAACAAAGGCTTGGCATGACAAGCACATTTTGCATCGAGAATTTCATCCGGGCGAGAAGGTACTCTATACAACTCAAGGTTGAAATTATTCCACAGGAAACTTGATCGAGGTGGTCCGGACCCTTCTGATTGTGCAAGTGTTCCCCTATGGCTTGTTGAAATTCAAGCGAAGATAGAAGGTTCAAAGTAAATGGTCGAGACTCAAGGCTTATATCGAAGGTGGAGTAGACTTTCAAAAGTGCATTATCACCTAGTGGATGCAAATTGAGTGACAGAGAAAGTCAGGTGAAGACTATAAAGCAAGCGCTACTTGGGAGGCAACCCAAGTTCTTTTACCTTTATTGAGTTTATTTTCTCATCTTCTTATTATTATTCTTATTTATTTATTTTTTTCTTATAAAAAAAATAAAATTTACTATTGAAATTCTGTTTCACCTTTTTCTTTTGATCTGAAGAAAATCCGGTTCAAGGCCTTTCCGTTGGATTTTGTGCTAAAATTTTACAGCAAGGTAGAATATTCAACCAGGTTCATGTCCACAAAATTTCAGAATTTTTGGAGCTGTTTTAGTACCTGAACGAAATTCATCTTCAACAGTTGTTCAAAGCAGGCGGTTTCCTCACTTTTCGTTTTCTTATGTTCTCTTTAGTTGTTATACTTGATCTTGCTTCTTGCTGCATTGATTACAATGTTTAATTTTAAGTTGGGGTGGGATACTTGAAATTTTGTGCTGGATTTTGTCAAAATTTTTGAAAAATTTCAATTTTATTGGGTTAAAAAGAAAAGTCCTTCCAAGTTTTCAATTTTATTGATATCTTCTTTGAAATTTCTAATTCTTTTGATACTCATTTAGAATAATTTTGAGTTATATGCATTAGAGATTTGGGTTGGAATGTATGAATGAGGCAAGTATGATTAGTCTTTGTCTTTAAAATTTTTAACGCATCTTGTTGATTTTGATGATTGAATTGAATGAGAATGTGCAATATTTGATATAATGAACCCATTGTGAGTATTTGAGCCTATGAGCATTTTATTTTCATTGCTCACATATTTCTTTGTTGAGTGTTGTCAAATATGGTATGTTCATTCTAGAACTTGCTTTGTTATGCATGTTGAGATCACATTATGAATTCATGCTTTGAGATGATAAGGGCATTTAGGATTAGCCGTTTAAACTTTCTAAAAAGCCATCCCATTATATATACCCCTAGTCAACCAATTTTGCGCCTTAACCTTTCTTTGTTATAAACACCACATCATTAGCCCCAAACCATTGTTTTTGTTTATCAAGTTAAACCCTATGTCAAGAGTATGTGGGAATTAATTGCATGATAAAATGTCTAATGATTCAAAAACAAAAACAAAAAAAAAAAAAAAAAAAAAAAAAAACAACCACTGAAAAAAAAAAAAAGAAGTGAAAAATATTCCCGACAAAAATTGGACAAAGTAGATGTTCTACAAAGTGGATGTTCTTCATTGTGTACAAGATGGTCCAACTTCAAGGGAATGCATGCTATTTGGAATAAGAAGTGGTTCTAATGTGCTATTTTTATGCTTTTGAGTTATGCAAGAAAGTTCCTTCATACCTTGATATGCTTAACCTAAATTTTCCTTTCTTTCTACCTACCCTTACCTAAGCCCCGTTACAACCCTTATAAAGACCCTTTGATTATTGCATGGATTCATATTTATTAGTGGTGGAGATGTGATATATAAGCAAGCCTATGGTAATGACATGCTATGTTTGATTTGAGTGTTGAATAAAAATCCTAAACACTTTGAGTGATTAGAGTGCAACCTATGAGAGGTTATCAAATTTTGTGCATTTGATTTAGACAAAATTGTTGGAATTAATGAGATGTGTATTTTGTTTAGAAAATTGGGCTAAGAATACTTGTTCTTTGGATTATTATTCCAATCTGGATCTCTAATGTGTAATGACTTTGAATGGGTTGGAAAGGATATGGAAAGAAAAGAAATATGTTCTTCTAGTGCAAGCTTGAGGACAAGCTTTGAGCTAAGTTGGGGTAATTTGATAACTCTTTTTTATATAGAGTTTTCTTATTAATTTTGGTTAGAAATTGGCTTGTGTTTTACTTTGTTTTTACATATTTTGGCCAAATTATCCTTTGATTTTATGAGTTCTAAGTTTTCCAATATTTCTAGAACTTTTGAGTTTAATCTTGAGAACAAAGGACTAACCAATTATTTTTATCAAAGCTTGACCAAATTACTTCAACAACAAGACAAAGAAGATTTTCTTTTGTTGGCTGCAACAAAGAAAAATGAAGCAACCGACTGACACACAAGGAGAGGAAAAGCGAAATTTTGGCCAAATTATCCTTTGAAACCCACTCATCTTCGGAGTTCATAACTCTTGATTCAGACGTCCAAATGAGATTATTCAAGATGATATGGAAAGCTAAGAAAGAGAGCAAAAACTTTCATGAAGAAAGTTTTCTCAAATTCTGGAAGAAAAAGGACCACAACGGCACAGAAACTTGAAGATTTTTTCTGAAAGTTTCTTTAGCTACTGAGTTGAGACATTGAAATTTGCTTCACGGTTTTGTAGCACAATTTGATAGCAACATTCAAGAAGAAGAAGCCTTCTTACTTAGCCAAAGGAAAAATAGAATGAATAAACAAATCGGACAACAAAGAAGCAAAAGAAAAAGAAAAGCAGTAGCAACACAATTTAGAAAAGAAAAGCAGTCGGCTTGAACAAAAATCGATTACCATTCATTCTTTACAAAGGAGGCCAAGCGCAAAGAAATAAAAGAAAGGACAGAATCCAGCACACAAAGGAATGCTTAGTAACAAAGGCTGCTACACTTGGACAATAAAGAAGGAAATAAAAGAAGGAAGAAGCCGACTTTTGAGTGAAAGCCCGAGCACATGAGAGCATAACCAACCCAGTGCATCTTTTATTTTTCTAAAGAAAGAGTGCATGAGGACAGCAAGAAAGTCTCTCCAAAATGCAGTCTCACATGGGCAAAAACAAAGCTCGGAAAAATCGGGCGACAACATGGAGAGAAACAAGCAAGCAGTAGAGCATGCACACGAAGAAAGAAAAGAAAAGAGAATCAAGTCACATGAATTGCCAACTACAAAAGCAAAGCTTGGGCTGTTTTATTTCTTTGGAAAAGAAACCAAGCACATGGCAGCAACAACACCTTGAGCAAAGAAAGAAGAGCAAATCCTTGCTTATAAATAAGAAAGCTTACAACGGAGGAGGACATTCCATTTGGTGATCCATTTTCAGAAGCGGCATTTCTAGTTTTCTTTAGATTAGATTTAGTTTAGCCAAGCTATTTTTCTTTCTATTTTCCTGCATAGTTTAGAGCATCCAGCCTTCTTCATTCTTTTGTTTTGTTTTCTTTTGATAGTTTGGTAGGATTTCATTAGCTTCCTTCGGTTTTTCTTTTGAAACTTCAGACATTGTTCACGGTTTTCTTGATACTTGTTGCCATTATTCTCGGTTTTCTTGAGAGAACTTCCAGCTGCATCTTCTCACGTTGAAGCTCACGGGTTCAGTGACAACTTGACCTTCCTCGGTTTTTATGCAAACTTGACTCTTGGTTTCTTCTTTCTTTTCTGCAGAATTTTTTTGTTTTGTTTCTTGATTTTGTTTTACTTTGTTCTTGTTGCTTCATTGATATGTGATGGAAACTCAGCTGCCAAGACTTGACTTGGGTGTAAAGCTAGCTTAAATTGTTGTTTCCTTTTGAAGTTTGGGTAGAAGCAAAAACAAAGCATGCACATGCAGAATTTTGTTTTTCCTCACATATTTTCTCTTTGTTTTTGTCTTTTTCTTGGTTTCTTTAGTTTATTTTAGTTATCAATTTTAGCTTTCTTTTATTGTTTTAGTTTTTAGTTTTATTTAACAATTTTAGTAATTAAAGTTTTGTATTTTGTTATGAAATTTTTGGCTAAGTATTATTTTTAAGTACCATTCATCTCGGCTTTTGTTTGGACTTTATTTTTATTTTTATTTTCAATCATGTTTAAATTTTTGGTGATAGTCTTTTATATTAATATGAACTAAATTCTTTTCTAGGGTTTTGATGTAGCCTAACTATGAAGTCTTAATATTTTTCTATTAATATAATTTGATTTAATTTTCTATGGTTGAGTATTTATCTTTGTGCTTAATGCTTCTAATTACTTGATCACTAATTAGATGATTTGTTAATCATAACGAATTGGAAGAGGAGTTATGTGTCAAGTTCATTGAGATAAATGCCATAAATTGCATGTAGGATAGGAATATACCTACATGGTTTGTGTAGTTGCTATATGAGAATCCATAGAAATTAATGACTTCATAATTGTTGTAATTCACATAGGAATATAGTGAATTAGCAATTAGGAAGATTTTTATTAGATCTCGGGAGGGACTAGTAAATAAATTAGGGAATCTCGACTATCAACCAGGAAATTAAATTAGATTATAGAAATAGATTAATATTAGGATGGATTAGTTATGGTGAAATCGAAAACCCTAGATCTTTCGTCAACTTAATCTATTAACTTGCTTTGTTTAGTTTTTAATTTTAGTTTTAATTAAGTTTTAAAATTACTTTTAATTTAGCTTATCCATAAAATATTTTTTCTTCAAATAAAGTTAGAACTATTTTAATTTCGGTATTTAATAATTCATTAGTCTGTGGGATCGATAAATTATATTCACTCTATATTACTTGTTAACGATCACGTGCACTTGCGTGTAAAATTCGTAACAAGTTTTTGGCGCCGCTGCCGGGGACTAATTTGATTTTATTAATATCGATACCAAGTAGTTCTACCTTTAATTTGAACTTTTATTTACTTTTGTTCTTTTATCTTGTTAGATATTATTCGTGGTGCATGAGAAGGTTTGGAAGTGATAATCTCCTCCCATTGGATCGAGAGATAGAAAAAACTTGTCGTTTGAATAGAAAGGAAAGAGAGGAACTTCTGCACAATCGCATAACACTATGGCTGAACATGAAGAGAATGCTATCCCGGTCGCTAATGCCAACACTAGAGCATTACGTGACTATGCTTTGCCTACTGCCACATATGATCTCCACAGTGTCATACCTCCAATTATGCGGCAAATAATTTTGAATTGAAGTCGGGCATAATCCGGATGGTTCAAGCTAATCGATTCAACTGGTTGGCACATGAGGATCCTAATGCTCACTTAATCAATTTTCTTGAGATCATGCTACATTGAAAATGAATGGTGTCTCTGATGATGCCATTAGATGAGCTTTTCCCATTCTCACCGAGGATAGGGCCAAGAGTTGGTTGCTTTCTTTGCGGCGGAGCAATCACCACGTGGGACATGTGTAGCGAAATTTTTGTGAAATATTTTCCACCCACCAAAGCGCAAAGATGAGGAATGAGATCACCACATTCACTCAAAATGAGATGGAATCACTTTACGAAGCATGGGAGAGAGGTACAAAGATTTCTTGCGGGCATGCCCTCATCACGGTATCCAGTTGGTTACAATTGCGGACTTTTTATAATGGGTTGACTCGATCAACCAAGATACTTGTAGATCTTTGCGTGGGAGGTTCACTAATGGGAAGACATATGAAATTTCTTATGCATTGTTAGATGAGATGGCATCTACTGGACTACCAATGGTCTTGAGGAGATCCACTCTAGAAAAATCATGGCAACTATAAGGTTGATGCCCTCACTTGCACTATCGGCCAGGTTGCTACCTTTGTCAAAGCAACTTAGTTCAATCACTGCAAATGCCATCCATATTCCTCCGAAGCTTGTGATTTTGTGGTGGACCTCATTCTAGTGGTGATTGTCAAGTGGGAAATCCTTTTGCCCCATCGCGAGAGGAACAAGCTCGGTTGTAGGAATTCAAGCAGACGTATAATCCATACTCCAACACTTACAATCGGGGATGGAGAGATCATCCCAACTTTTCTTGGAGAAACAATCGGCTCTGGATAGACCCTATGGATTTCGGCCTCCACCAATTCAACCGCCGACAAAAGGTGTCTTTAGAAGATGCTCTTGCTCAATTGAGCTTGAACACATCTCGATTCATGACTAAGGCCCAAGCCACATTGCAAAATCGATCGACATCCATTCGAAATTTGGAGGTTCGGATGGGACAACTTGCTAGTTCATTAAATTCTAGACCACAAGGGTCTTTGCCTAGTAACACGGAAATCAACCTAAGGAACATGTGAAGGCAATTAAAGCGAGAAGTGGCAAAGAGTTGCACGAAGGAACCACGAGAAAGCGGAACAAGAAGCGAAACCAGGAAAATCGGAGAACAAATTGAAGAAGTCGTGAAACCCACATCAAAGTTGTTTCGGATAATCCACCCCCTTATGTGCCACCGATGCCATATCCTCAGCGATTTCAGAAGCAAAAGCTAGAGAAGCAATTTTCTAAATTTCTTGATGTTTTTAAGAAATTGCATATTAATATTCCTTTTGCTGATGCTTTGGAACAGATGCCTAGCTATGTGAAGTTCATGAAGGAGATCCTCTCCAACAAAGAAAGCTAGAAGAATATGAGGCATTGCACTTCTTGAAGAGTGCGGTGCCATCCTGAGAAAAAGCTTCCTCCTAAGCAGGATCGAGGAGTTTTACTATTCCTTGCACTATAGGAAATTCTAATTTCAATAAGGCCTTGTGTGATCTTGGTGCAAGTATTAATCTTATGCCTCTCTCTGTTTTGAAACTTGGCTTAGGAGAAGCCAAACCACTCTGATCACATTGCAATTGGCGGATAGATCACTCAAATACCCAAGAGGTGTTATAGAGGATGTGCTTGTCAAGGTGGACAAATTTATCTTCCGGTGACTTCATTGTACTTGACATGGAAGAAGGCGAAGAAATTCCTATTATTCTTGGTAGACCCTTCTTGGCTACAGGAAGAACCCTAATTGGCGTGCAAAAGGGCAACTAACCATGAGGGTTCAAGATGAGCAAGTCACTTTCAATGTCTTTAAAGCATTGAAATTTCAGTGAGATAGACAATTGTATGAAGGTGGATACAATTGATGATTGCACTAAAGAAAAGTTTCGAGCAAGCCATCCAAAAGATCCCATGGAAGCATGTCGATGGGGATAGAAAATTACGAAAATCCAAAGGTAGATATATGCTCCAAACAATTAGAGACCTTGCTTTGCATTCATCAAAGGCCATTTGAAGACCTTGGAAAAGGTGGGGCCGAATCAATACCTTGATTGAGAAGCCACCACAGTTAGACCTCAAGCCCTTTGCCTAAGCATCAAGTATGCATTCCTAGGTGAGTCCTCTACTCTTCTGTTTTTATTTACGCATATCTGAATGAAGAGCAAGAGGATAAATTGCTAAGAGTGTTGAGGGAACATAAATCGGCATTAGGATGGACTATAGCTGACATAAAAGGGATTAGCCCTTCAATTTGCATGCATAAAATTTTGATGGAAGAGAACTATAGGCCATCTGTAGATCACCAACGTAGATTAAACCCTAACATGAAAGAAGTGGTGAGAGTGAGATATTAAAACTTTTGGATGCGAGGATTATTTATCCTATTTGAGATAGTGTATGGGTGGAGTCCTGTTCAAGTAGTACCTAAGAAAGGAGGGTTTACTGTAGTTGAGAATGAAAAAAATGAATTGATCCCTACTAGGACTGCTACTGGATGGAGAGTATGCATTGATTATAGGAAGTTGAATGCAGCCACTAGGAAAGACCACTTTCCTTTGCCTTTTATTGATCAAATGCTTGATAGATTAGCTGGTTACTTTTATTATTGTTTTTTAGATGGTTATTCAGGATATAACCAAATTTCAATAGCCAGAGGACCAAGAAAAGACCACCTTTACATGCCCCTATGGTACATTTGCATATAGAAGAATGCCATTTGGTTTGTGTAATGCACTGCTACTTTTCAAAGATGTATGATGGCAATTTTTACGACATGGTGGAGCGTTTCATTGAAATATTTATGGATGATTTTTACGTGTTTGGTTCTTCTTTTGATTCATGGTTTTCTAACCTTATACTTGTGCTTAAGCGATGTGAAGACACTAATCTAGTCTTGAATTGGGAAAAATGTGATTTTATGGTTCAAGAAGGAATTGTGTTGGGGCATAGAGTGTCTGCAAAAGGGATTGAGGTTGATAGAGCTAAAATTGAAATCATTGAAAAATTACCACCACCTACTCTTGTCAAAGGGTAAGAAGTTTTCTAGGGCATCTTTGGATTTTATAGAAGGTTCATAAAAGATTTTCTAAAATTACAAAACCTTTGTGTAATCTTCTTGAAAAGATGTTCCTTTTAAGTTTCTCTTGATTGTTTACGAGCTTTTGACTTGTTAAAAATTCATTAGTATCATCCCATTATTGTTGCTCCATCTTGGGATTTACCTTTTGAGTTGATGTGTGATGCAAGTGACTATGCGGTTAGTGCGATTTTGGGTCGTGAAAAGGTAAGATCTTTCATGCTATATACTATGCTAGTAAAACTCTTAATGATGCACAATTGAATTATGCTACCATGAAAAAGAGTTATTAGCGATGAGTATTTGCTTTTGATAAATTCAGATCATACTTAATTGGCTCCAAAGTTATTGTTTATCTTGATCATTACGCCATTAAGTATTTGCTAGTTAAAAAGATGCAAAGCCTAGGTTGATCGGATGGGTCTTGTTGTTACAAGAATTTGATTTGGAAATCGAGAGATAAGAAGGGTAGTGAAAATGTAGTTCTTGATCACCTATCTCGTTTAGAACCTCAAGCCAAGATTGATGAACCACAACCGGTGATAAATGAGATCTTCCCGATGAGCAATTGTTCAATATTGCTCTGAGTAAGTTTCCTTGGTTTGCCGATTTTGCAAATTATTTGGTCACTAATGTGCTTCCCTAGATTTATCTAGCCAATGAAAAAGAAATTCTTATCGATGTGAAGCATTATTCTGGGATGAGCCTTTTTGTATAAATTATGTCTGACCAAGTAATACGGAGGTGTGTTCGAAGAGGAAATACAAAGCATTTTGCGGCATTGCCACTCTTACGAATATGGTGGTCATTTTGGAGGCAATAGAACCATGACTAAAATTCTTCAATGTGGCTTTTATTGGCCAACAATATTCAAGGATGCACAATCTTATGTAGCTGCGTGTGATCGATGCGGAGAGCAGGGAATATTTCAAGGCGACATGAGATGCCTCTCACCAATATTCTAGAGGTTGAACTATTTGATGTGTGGGGTATTGACTTCATGGGACCATTTCCTCCTTCATACAATAACCTCTATATTCTTGTGGCTGTGGATTATGTGTCCAAATGGGTTGAAGCAATGCCTTGCCTACCAATGATGCAAAAGTGGTAGTAAATTTTTGAGGAAAAAGATTTTCACTGGTTTTGGGACTCCTAGAGCAATCATTAATGATGAGGGAACTCACTTTTGTAATAAATTGTTAGCTGCTCTTTTGGCTAAGTATGGGGTAAAACATAAAATTGCCACTGCCTATCATCCCCAAACCGGTGGCCAAGTGGAGATATCAATAGGGAGTTGAAAGCAGTTTTGGAGAAGGCAGTGAGTTCTAATAGGAAAGATTGGTCTCGGAAGCTTGATGATGCTTTGTGGGCATATAGAACAGCTTTTAAAACACCTATTGGTATGTCTCCGTATCGATTGGTGTATGGTAAAGCTGTCACTTACATGGAGTTGGAACACCGTGCTTATTGTGCCATCAAGCATCTTAACTTTGACTTGGCGACCTCGGTGAAAAAGGTTACTCCAATTAAATGAGATGGATGAATTCCGTCAAAGGCGTATGAGAATGCTAAGATGTATAAGGAGAAAACAAAGGCTTGGCATGACAAGCACATTTTGCATCGAGAATTTCATCCAGGGCAGAAGGTACTCTATACAACTCAAGGTTGAAATTATTCACTGAAACTTGATCGAGGTGGTGGACCCTTTACTGATTGTGCAAGTGTTCCCCTATGGCGCTGTTGAAATTCAAGGAAGATAGAAGGTTCAAAGTAAATGGTCGAGACTCAAGGCTTATATCGAAGGTGGAGTAGACTTTCAAAAGTGCATTATCACCTAGTGGATGCAAATTGAGGCGAGAGAAAGTCATTGAAGACTATAAAGCAAGCGCTACTTGGGAGGCAACCCAAGTTCTTTTACCTTTATTGCTTTTATTTTTCTTCTTATTATTATTATTCTTATTTATTTATTTTTTTCTTATAAAAAAATAAAATTTACTATTTGAAATTCTGTTTCACCTTTTTCTTTGCACCGATCTGAAGAAAAATCCGGTTCAAGGCCTTTCCGTTGGATTTTGTGCTAAAATTTTACAGCAAGGTAGAATATTCAACCAGGTTCATGTCCACAAAATTTCAGAATTTTTGGAGCTGTTTTAGTACCTGAGCGAAATTCATCTTCAACAGTTGTTCAAAAGCAGGCGGTTTCCTCACTTTTCGTTTTCTTATGTTCTCTTTAGTTGCTATACTTGATCTTGCTTCTTGTTGCATTGAGGACAATGCTAAATTTTAAGTTGGGGTGGGATACTTGAAATTTTGTGCTGGATTTTGTCAAAATTTTTGAAAAATTTCAATTTTATTGGGTTAAAAGAATAGTCCTTCCAAGTTTTCAATTTTATTGATATCTTCTTTGAAATTTCTAATTCTTTTGATACTCATTTAGAATAATTTTGAGTTATATGCATTAGAGATTTGGGTTGGAATGTATGAATGAGGCAAGTATGATTAGTCTTTGTCTTTAAAATTTTTAACGCATCTTGTTGATTTTGATGATTGAATTGAATGAGAATGTGCAATATTTGATATAATGAACCCATTGTGAGTATTTGAGCCTATGAGCATTTTATTTTCATTGCTCACATATTTCTTTGTTGAGTGTTGTCAAATATGGTATGTTCATTCTAGAACTTGCTTTGTTATGCATGTTGAGATCACATTATGAATTCATGCTTTGAGATGATAAGGGCATTTAGGATTAGCCGTTTAAACTTTCTAAAAAGCCATCCCATTATATATACCCCTAGTCAACCAATTTTGCGCCTTAACCTTTCTTTGTTATAAACACCACATCATTAGCCCCAAACCATTGTTTTTGTTTATCAAGTTAAACCCTATGTCAAGAGTATGTAGGAATTAATTGCATGATAAAATGTCTAATGATTCAAAACAAAAAAAAAAAAAAAAAAAAAAAAAAAAAAAAAAAAACAACTTAAAAAAAAAAAAAAAAAAGAAAAAAGAAAGAAGTGAAAAATATTCCCGACAAAAATTGGACAAAGTAGATGTTCTACAAAGTGGATGTTCTTCATTGTGTACAAGATGGTCCAACTTCAAGGGAATGCATGCTATTTGGAATAAGAAGTGGTTCTAATGTGCTATTTTTATGCTTTTGAGTTATGCAAGAAAGTTCCTTCATACCTTGATATGCTTAACCTAAATTTTCCTTTCTTTCTACCTACCCTTACCTAAGCCCCGTTACAACCCTTATAAAGACCCTTTGATTATTGCATGGATTCATATTTATTAGTGGTGGAGATGTGATATATAAGCAAGCCTATGGTAATGACATGCTATGTTTGATTTGAGTGTTGAATAAAAATCCTAAACACTTTGAGTGATTAGAGTGCAACCTATGAGAGGTTATCAAATTTTGTGCATTTGATTTCGACAAAATTGTTGGAATTAATGAGATGTGTATTTTGTTTAGAAAATTGGGCTAAGAATACTTGTTCTTTGGATTATTATTCCAATCTGGATCTCTAATGTGTAATGACTTTGAATGGGTTGGAAAGGATATGGAAAGAAAAGAAATATGTTCTTCTAGTGCAAGCTTGAGGACAAGCTTTGAGCTAAGTTGGGGTAATTTGATAACTCTATTTTATATAGAGTTTTCTTATTAATTTTAGTTAGAAATTGGCTTGTGTTTTACTTTGTTTTTACATATTTTGGCCAAATTATCCTTTGATTTTATGAGTTCTAAGTTTTCCAATATTTCTAGAACTTTTGAGTTTAATCTTGAGAACAAAGGACTAACCAATTATTTTATCAAAGCTTGACCAAATTACTTCAACAACAAGACAAAGAAGATTTTCTTTTGTTGGCTGCAACAAAGAAAAATGAAGCAACCGACAGCACACAAGGAGAGGAAAACTGAAATTTTGGCCAAATTATCCTTTGAAACCCACTCATCTTCCGGAGTTCATAACTCTTGATTCAGACGTCCAAATGAGATGATTCAAGATGATATGGAAAGCTAAGAAAGAGAGCAAAAACTTTCATGAAGAAAGTTTTCTCAAATTCTGGAAGAAAAAGGACCACAACTGGACAGAAACTTGAAGATTTTTTCTGAAAGTTTCTTTAGCTGAGTTCAGACATTCAGCAGGCTGCTTCACGGTTTTTGTAGCACAATTTGATAGCAACATTCAAGAAGAAGAAGCCTTCTTACTTAGCCAAAGGAAAAATAGAATGAATAAACAAATCGGACAACAAAGAAGCAAAAGAAAAAGAAACAGCCGAGCAACACAATTTAGAAAAGAAAGCGATCGGCAGACAAAAATCAGTTACCATTCATTCTTTACAAAGGAGGCCAACTGCAAAGAAATAAAAGAAAGGTCTGAATCCAGCACACATAAGTAATGTTTATTAACAAAAGGCTGCTACACTTGGACAATAAAGAAGGAAATAAAAGAAGGAAGAAGCCAGCTTTTGAGTGAAGAAACTGAGCACATGAGAGCATAACCAACCCATGCATCTTTTTATTTTCTAAAGAAAGAGTGCATGAGGACAGCAAGAAAGTCTCTCCAAAAATGCAGTCTCACATGGGCAAAAACAAAGCTCAGAAAAATCGGGCAGCAACATGGAGAGAAACAAGCAAACAGCCGAGCATGCACACGAAGAAAGAAAAAGAAAAGAGAATCAAGTCACATGAATTGCCAACTACAAAAGCAAAGCTTGGGCTGTTTTATTTCTTGGAAAAGAAACCAAGCACATGGCAGCAACAACACCTTCGTGAGCAAAGAAGAAGAGCAAATCCTTGCTTATAAATAAGAAAGCTTACAACGGAGGAGGACATTCCATTTCAGGTGATCCCATTTTCAGCGGCGGCATTTCTAGTTTTCTTTAGATTAGATTTAGTTTAGCCAAGCTATTTTTCTTTCTATTTTCCTGCAGTAGTTTAGAGCATCCAGCCTTCTTCATTCTTTTGTTTTGTTTTCTTTTGAGTTTGGTAGGATTTCATTAGCTTCCTTCGGTTTTTCTTTTCGAAACTTCAGCATTGTTCACGGTTTTTTCTTCAGTACTTGTTGCCATTATTCTCGGTTTTCTTCAGAGAACTTCCAGCTGCATCTTCTCACGTTGAAGCTCACGGGTTCAGCAGCAACTTCAGCAGCCTTCCTCGGTTTTCTGCTGCAAACTTCAGCAGCTACTTTCGGTTTCTTCTTTCTTTTCTGCAGAATTTTTTTTTTTTGTTTCTTGATTTTGTTTTACTTTGTTCTTGTTGCTTCATTGATATGTGATGGAAACTCAGCTGCCAAGACTTGACTTGGGTGTAAAGCTAGCTTAAATTGTTGTTTCCTTTTGAAGTTTGGTAGAAGCAAAAACAAAGCATGCACATGCAGAATTTTGTTTTTCCTCACATATTTTCTCTGTTTTTGTCTTTTTCTTGGTTTCTTTAGTTTATTTTAGTTATCAATTTTAGCTTTCTTTTATTGTTTTAGTTTTTAGTTTTATTTAACAATTTTAGTAATTTAAGTTTTGTATTTTGTTATGAAATTTTTGGCTAAGTATTATTTTTAAGTACCAATCATCTACGGCTTTTGTTTGGACTTTATTTTTTATTTTTATTTTCAATCATGTTTAAATTTTTGGTGATAGTCTTTTATATTAATATGAACTAAATTCTTTTTCTAGGGTTTTGATGTAGCCTAACTATGAAGTCTTAATATTTTTCTATTAATATAATTTGATTTAATTTTCTATGGTTGAGTATTTATCTTTGTGCTTAATGCTTCTAATTACTTGATCACTAATTAGATGATTTGTTAATCATAACGAATTGGAAGAGGAGTTATGTGTCAAGTTCATTGAGATAAATGCCATAAATTGCATGTAGGATAGGAATATACCTACATGGTTTGTGTAGTTGCTATATGAGAATCCATAGAAATTAATGACTTCATAATTGTTGTAATTCACATAGGAATATAGTGAATTAGCAATTAGGAAGATTTTTATTAGATCTCGGGAGGGACTAGTAAATAAATTAGGGAATCTCGACTATCAACCAGGAAATTAAATTAGATTATAGAAATAGATTAATATTAGGATGGATTAGTTATGGTGAAATCGAAAACCCTAGATCTTTCGTCAACTTAATCTATTAACTTGCTTTGTTTAGTTTTTAATTTTAGTTTTAATTAAGTTTTAAAATTACTTTTAATTTAGCTTATCCATAAAATATTTTTTTCTTCAAATAAAGTTAGAACTATTTTAATTTCGGTATTTAATAATTCATTAGTCTCTGTGGGAACGATAAATTATATTCACTCTATATTACTTGTTAACGATCACGTGCACTTGCGTGTAAAATTCGTAACATGATTGTTTTGGAATCGTTTACTCGTAATATGTTTAGTCTAATACCTCCTCGTGTGTATAATTTCAGCAATCTTTACTTCCTTTAACTTTATTTCCTTTTAATATTGCTTTTTCTAAGGTTACCATTAATCTTAAGCAAATTCTTCATAAATACTAGTACACAACTTGCAAAAAAATGTTATCAAGCTTCAATAGCTACATGTAGAATATCCATGTAATATATACAACAAGAAACTAATTGCAGAGCCAGAGCCTGAACAGTACAAGTTCTACATTAAAACACGAAATTATATAAGCTTAAACACTAAAATCTTTTATACTTTCTCCAAAATGCCGATTTGGGTTGAATAATGAGAGTAAAACAGTACAGGCTTTTGCTTTTGGTGACATGGCTAAAAGTCACAACAGGATCGTGAGGTTAGAAAATTCCTTTCAGTTCCTCATAGATTCACCTAGTCAATAAATGTAGGATATTGCAAGTCATTTTTTTTTTTTATAATTTTCAAAAGAAACAACTACTTTTAACTTTAGTTAAAAAACTGTTAGAAAAAAGGAATTCATTTGCTAAATTAACTAATAAAGAAAACGTCAATGGATTCACAATTGCGCTTAACTATCACTTATTGCTTCGAGGGAAAACTGGTCATCAGTCACTAATAAAATTCAACCTCCCTCTAGCTAGAGCTAAACAAAGATGATCAATGTATGATTAATAGAAGTAACCCTGCAACATCAGAAACTCATTTTGAAGGTAGTTACCATAATTTGGTCGCTATACTTATTATATGCCATATGTCTGACTTATGAATGAATTCAGATTAATCTTTCCTTACCGTTTAAAAAATGCCCCCTTTGTTTTGCAAAAAATCTACGGTTTTCAATTTCTTCACTTAAAAGGTCTCTTGACCAAAAGTTTTAGGAAATTAATTGATAGTTTAATTCTGCAAGTATATAAGTTGCTAAATAAATCATACTATGGCAAGTACAAGTCAATCGTACAGGGATAGTTATGAATTTAACCATCAAAGAATTCCAAACTAAGATAGAAAAATAGGTTGATTAAAAATTACTAAATAATTTGAATAAAAAGAAAGTAATAAAGTAAGAAAAAACAAGGAAAAATGCAGGGAGTATAAGTAAGATAAGAGCAATCTTGCAATTGCATTATTGATCCCACCATGAATCCTAATGTTTTATAGCATTTTTATTACCAAACTAACTAAGGATTACACAAAGTAAACACAATCTAAGCTATCCCTTAATTTTTTCAATTAGTGAACTTGAATCAACAATCCGCCATGCCGATCTCTGATGTCACGAATGACTTGCAAGGGTGGGCATGGTGTTCCCAAAAACACTTCGATGATCAAGTTAGTCTAGAATTTTAGGAATGTTTTTGAGAGTGTTTAAAATTGGTTACCTATTACCATTGTATACTATGCCTTATATATGCACGCCAAATGAGGCTGAGTCATAACTGGAGTCTAATTCATATTTGTTTAAGATAAGGAAGATAACCTCAATCCAAGATCATCCTGAACTCTACTACCTCAAGTTTGAGGTCAATTTTATCCTTATCAGCTAGCCCCCCAGCTCACAGGTCGTGATGCAAACCCAAGTCCATGGTGATCATCATTTTTGGCACATCACTATTAGTTTAGATTTGGGCTCGAAAAGTGTTCAAAGATCTATCTACTTCATGGTGTTTATGGACCAACAAAGTTTATTATGTAATTTAATAGCAATATTTTACATTAGAAGATTTAAAACGCCCTAAGTTTTATATAATAGTTTCTTAGGGTTTCTTAGAGGTTAGAGTTTTACCTACCCTAACTCAAAAACCATAAATTGACTTTAATTATTTCAGTATTTTATTCTTCATAATTCTAATAGACTTTTAATGGGTTTAACTACCCCAGTTGCTAGATTTTAGGAAAGTACAAATTATATTAGTGTTAGGATTTTTATATCTTTGAATTCTAGCCTAAGTATGTTAGAGTTTAGTTGCCAAATTCTTGTGGCATCAAATCACTTATTCTAGTCCAATTGTAATACCTAAAGGGGCTACTACTACTACTATAAATACACCCCTTTATAGCTGAAATTTACAAGATATTAGATCAATAAAATTTTGTGAGGTTTTTTTTTTCACAATGTAAGTTCTTGTGTTGAACTTAATTTTGAGCTTGTCAAGATTTACCTTGTGGCGCTTTTTGACTTATCAACTTGTTAATTGATTATAACAAGTTGTGGTGTCTTCTAACCCATCAATTACCATCTTGTACTATTCATTATAGTCTAGAGGGTTAGGTATCTACAATTGTGTCTAGTTTGCTAGCCTTAACCAACCCATGCTTGTGGTTCCACCAGATCACATCTAATTCAATTTTTGGCATTTCTGGGCTTGTGGAATTTGATTGTATTGGGAGGTCCTTGCTAGCCTTTAGGTACACATCAAGTAGGATATTCTAATTCGTTGATCGTGAGCCGACCTGAGGGCTTAAGGCTTTCTTGGTTTTGCCAAATAGATTATGTGGACAAGAAAATTATGAAGGTGGCATGTAGTATAATCTGATATTGAGAATGTTTGAGAACGTTCATAGCATTTCAAGAATTTTCTGAGTTCCCGTGACTAGTTTGAGACCAAGTTGTCTATGGCATTCAGCAAGTTCGTTGACATGTTTCAGGGGTTGGTCATCTCTTGGGAGTGATTTGACATTATTATTTTCTTTTACAAATCAAGAGTTTAGAAGAGGATGGCTGCCTTTAGAAAATCATCCGACTTTGAGAGTCTAGTTCAAGGTCAGGTTGCAGAGTATCGGGGTTCCCTAGAACTCGATACATTCTTTGTAGATATTCTACACGAGGTCAAGAAGGCGAGCTTTTACAGAAGGGATCAATGCCCTCAAAACCAAGTTCCCTGACTTCAAGACCTTGGCTTTCTCTATCAAAGTAGGACTTGTCTAACCAAGGCATCTAGGAAAGGGGCAATACTACGGCTGAAGAATTTGGCCTTAATATAGACTTTGAAGAAGTTGAGGAGCCAGCTAATGTTGGAGATGGACAAAGTCAATCCTAGTGCCCTTTGCTTTATAATTCTGCTTTGGAGCACCGATTAAATCACTTTTGTAGATTTGCTGTTTTGGCATGGATATTTTGAATAGATATATACTTTTCTAAGTTCATACGTTAAACTCTTCATCCTCATGTAAGGAGTCGTTGCGCATATTGCCATTGAGAATTTTTAGATCCCTTGAACTCATTATTCTGATCTTGGGAATCGTTTGGCATGTTGCCTTTGGGAATATTCAAATCCCCACCTCGGGAATGGTTGGATCCCCATTTTGCGCACCTTTTATTATTCATTTCGAAGTCATGCTCCTCTAGTTTGTCGTCATCACAAACTTTGGAAATGAAAATTCGGAATACTCAAATCCCTATACATGTCACGCATTTGTTAATAGCCCAGTAGGCTTATGGATTCATTAGGAATACTCAGATCTCTATTAGTAGCCTAGTAGGCTTCTGTATAGATCTTATAGATCGGATTTCGGGTGAGAGCTCTGCCTTTTATGCCTGCACATTGGTGTTCGTACCATTGTATTATTTTGAGAAATTGTGCCTATTCAGGTATTTTTTTATTGAAGTATAGAAATCTTGCCTAGTGGCCTATGTTGCTCATGCAATGTAGCACAAAAACACCGTACTTGATTGTCTTTGCAATTGGCGATCAAACAAACAAATTTGTTAGAATTAAATATCAGTAAGCAATATTATGTGAATATGAGAACAAATTGACAATGCTCCATTGTAAAATGATTTAATATGAGTGAGGGTCACTGTAGTTCTAGCAAAGCTCAATCCACTTGAGAGGGAAAATAATGGAGTGAGGTTGAATAAGGCATTAGAGGAGGTGCCCAATCTATTAACAGAGGAGGAAATTAGCAACTTGTTGCAATGGCCAGATATAGGGGAGACTCAGGAGATGGTTCATGGTATTGACGGGGACAATACACAGGGAGAGAATGGTTTTTTGAGAAAATTCTTTCAGGAATGTTTGGAGGTTGCTGGGGCGGGAGGAGGGGGGGTGGTAGGAATGTAGCTATGGCTATTTAGGAGTTTTTTTAGTGGATCTATGCTGCCTAAGGGGTTTTCCAGAACTCTAATTGCCTTGATCCCAAAGAAAGATAGCCCCTCGACATTCCAGATTTTTGACCAATCAATTTATGTAATATTATTTATAAGGTGATAGTGAAAATGTTGGCCAATAGGCTACTAGGGGTGATGCATAAGTTGATTTCTACTCAACAGAGTGGTTTAATCAAGGGCAAATTGATCTCAAATAATATTCTATTGGCATAGGAATTGATGCTAGATTTAAACAAGAAGACTAGAGATGGGCATGTGGTGTTGAAGTTGAATGTGGCAAAGGCTTGCAATAAGGTGTCTTGGGTTTTCTTGCTTGTAGTTATGAAAAGGTTTGGTTTTAGTGAAGAGATAATTAATACAATCTAAAGCTTTATCTCGGATTGTCACTTTTTGATTTTAGGGAATGAGGTGCCATAAGGAGATTTCATTAAATGCCCTCTATCTCCCCTATTATTCCTAATTATGGCGGAGGTTTTCTCCTGGTCAGTGAATGCCTTACCGAAGAATGTGAATTTCAAGCCTTTTGCAGTGTCGACAGGTTGTCCATTAATTATGCACCTGACTTTTGCTAATGATATAATAATTTTTTTGTTAGCATATCACAAATCTTGCTGAAATTGATGGGTGTCATACAGAAATATGAGGGGGTTTTGGGACAATTGGTTAATGTTTCAAATTTGACTTTTGTGCTTGGGAAGAGTGGTGGAGCCAGAAGGCAAAGGGTAAGCCTAGGTCATATGTTATATAAGGAGTCACTTCCTTTGTAGTATTTTGGGTGTCCATTATATACTAAGCTTGTTTGCAAGGATGGTGGACAAGGTTAGAAAGAGGATATCAAGGTGGTTGAAGAAGATTTTATCGGTAGGAAATAGAGCGGTCTTGATGAGGCATGTCCTGGCATCTATGCCCTTTTTTCTATTGGTAGTTCTGTATCCCACCAAGGGGGTGATTTATGACCTAGAGAGATTGTTTGCTCATTTTTTCTAGAGATAGTGAAAATATGGCCACAAACATTAGTGGAGAAGATGGGCGAGCTATGTGTGCCAAATGAGGAAGAAGGTTTTGGTTTCAAATTTTAGGAGAAGGAAGCAAAGGCATTTGATTGTAAATTGTGGTGGAGGTTTCGACAATAGATCTCTTTATGGGCTAGTTATTTGAAGTTCAAATATCTAGGGAGGAACACCCATCTCTGGTTAGATATATAGCAACTAGATCACATGTTTGGAGACATCTGCAAAATATTAGGGAATTGATGGAATGGAAAATTATTTGGGATATGAAAATGGGATAGGTCTTATTTCTATATGATAATTGACTAGGAGATGGGTTGCTTAAGAGTAAGACTGAGATTTAGAGAGATTGGAGGGTATGGGATTTCATTGGGACTAATGGATGCGATAAGGACAAGTTACGGATGCTTTTCCCACATACAATAGTGGAACGAATTTTTGGGACACCGATAGAACTGGTAGAAGGTGAAACTGACCAAATCATATGGTAGCCAACATCATCTAGACTATTCACGGTGAAGTTAGCCTATAAATTGGTTCAAAACTGTGGTGAGGGTTTTCCCTTTGATAGGTTATTGCGAACTAAGGGTGTGAGTGATTACATTGCTTGGTTCATGTCCTTGATGCTAAGATGCAGGATCCTAGTGAACGTTTCTCTTTGTAGATTTGGAGTATTAGGGCCATCAAAATGTTCGTGGATTGCAGTTTCCCAACCTTGCACTTAGAGGAATGAATTGGGTTTAGTTTCAGACACAGCTACAGGAGGAACGGTCTGGTGGCTAGGTGTTTCAAGTTTGGTTGCACTTTCCAAAGTTACTGGATTTCAAACTGAATATAGACAGGAGTTTAATTAATAATGAGAGAGAGAGTCATTTGGGGGAAGAGTGGTGCACGATGAATTTGGATGACTGATTTTTGTTTATATGGATTATTTTAAACTAGGTTTATCCATAAGGGTAGAGTGTCATTTAATTCTTCTTGGCCTTGCACTTTGCTGATCAGTTGGTTTGCCAGCGATAGAGGTGGAATGTGACTCAAATGTGCTAGTAGACATGGCAAATGGCAAATCTTCGATTCCATTGAGTTTGAGGGTATACTTCTGGAATATTTCGAAGTATAAGAGTTTGACTAGCTCATTTACACACTATTACCTTGAGACAAATATAGTGGCAGAGAGTCTGTCTATGTTAGCTTATCAGGCTAAGCATTTCCCTTTCTTCTCATATATAATGGACATTCTAGCTAATGTTTGTTCCTATTCTTCATTAGATAGAGACCAAGCTTGTACTTTTAGATTTGCCTAGATTTGCTCTAGTTATTGGTTAGCTAAGTGGCAAGGTTAGTGTGATGGGATCCCAGGAGCCGTTCAATGTACTCGCCAAACATTCGACCCGCCGTGACATATTATAAGGCCCGATGATGAGAACTAGGTCCAAAAGATTTCAAAAACATCTTAAGTGGTATAATTCATGATATCCAACCTCATCAAGCAGGCGGCCAAGACTTGAAAATCATTAATTTACTGCAAGTCTAATTTGAAGAATACTAGTCTTGCCTTAGTCGAATTCTAATGTGATGATAGGCCAAGTTATTTAATTAATTTTTCTAATTTTATTTTAATTCTTGAATGGGCTGAATTTAGCTAATTAAAAGGCCACCTTGCAGGATTTTTATTTATTTTGTCCAAAATTTAGTTATCAGTTTATTAGCCAAATTTGTAAGCCTGAAGGAAGCCTTAAAGGCCCAAACCTCTAAGTCCAATTGGTATTAGGGTTTTTATTTCCTTTTATTTTAAGGCTACTCTTTAATTAATTAAAGGACTTGGATGCCTCCTTAGAAATTAGATTAGGATTAAAATTTTAGTTTTTACCTTGTTAACACCTTTTGTAATCTATAAATAAACGCCATTCGGCCATGACATGATAGACGACATGAATTTTGAGAATTTTGACATTACGTCTTTGAGAGTTTAAGTGAATCAATCTCTTCATTCTTGTAAAGAATAATGAGCTTATCAAACTTGACCCATTTGTGGCACTTTTGAGTCTTATCAATCTAGTAGAACCTAAGTTATGGTGACACTTCATCTATCAGTCTCAATTCCGCCGATTCTAGCAATTTCACAAGTTAAGTCTTGGGTCCTGTTTCACTTGTTGTGTATTGTCAGCTCCCTATAGTCATAAGGTGCACATCAGTTTGGTATTTTCTTCATAATTCTATTTATAATTTTCCTTTAGCCAAAATTCTATTTATATCAATCTTCTTTGTAGCTGAATTTTACTTTGTTGTGATAGTCAAATTAGTTGTTTAACCCTAGTTTTCGAGACTCGATTAAACCTATTCTTGCTGCCCACTTTTTGTGTAGATAATTTGGGTTTTTTTATTCTATATATAAAAAAAATTCGTTGGCTACTATTTTCTTAAAAAAAAAAAAATCCGAACTCCTTAAAGTTGTGCATCCTGAAACTTTCCAAACTCCTTACTTGTCCAGTCATAATTTTTGTGTTGTTATTTTTCATGAATTCTTATTATTTTTGTGTTAATATTTATTCTATGAATTTTTATTTTCTGGTAAAAAAATTTAAAAAACAAGAAGAAGAAAGAACGGAGACCAAAAAAGAGTAAAAGTGGTTTTGATTCCTAAAATTTCCAAACCGAATTGCTGCCTGTTTTTGTTCCTCTTTGTGTGATATTGCTGCTATAAAGTGTTCTTTTCTGGTGAATAAAAAAAAAACCAGAAAAAGACCAAACTGGAAGAAAGAAAGAAAGAAGAAGAGGAGAAGAACAATTCTTGATTCTTGATTCTTAAATCCTTGTTTCTTGATTCTTGATCCTTAAATTTTTGTTTTTTGAATTCTTGAAGCCTTGTTTCTTGAATTAGTTGGCTGAATTTGCATCAAGAGGTGTGACTAGAATTTTGCTGTTCTTGAATTCAGCCGTACTGTTTTATTATTTTGTCCAGAATTCTTGTTGATTTGCTGCTAAAAACTGTGTTGCATTATTGGACTGCTGTCTCTTGAATCCCTGTTGAAATTTGCTTTAAGAATTGAGACAAAATTATGCACATTTGGCAGCCAAAAATTTAGACTTTGTGGCTGAAATTGTTGACTGAAATTTGGTTTCTTGAGCAGTCTTTCTTAGCCAAAATTTTGTCCCTTCTTGTCATTGTTGTTGACTGAAAAATTTATGCACCTTTGTACCCTTCCTGCCGAAATTTCTATGCAAAAAGGGCTGCAATAATTGTTTTCCTAATTTTATTTTACTTGCAAGAATTGATTCCTAGTTGTTTTTATTTTCCTAGTTAGAATTACCTTTCTTTAGTAGTCTTTCCTATTTGTTTCCTTTTAGATTCCATTTTTTTTTCATTTTTATTCCATATTTTCTTTCCTTTTAGGTTCCGTATTCATATTTATTTAGGGGGCGCTTGGTATAAACCATGGGTTTAGGAATGGAATAGATTTGACAGAAAGAAAGGTTTGGATTGAATGGAATAGAATGATAGTAATTATGTTGTTTGGTATTATTTTATAATGGAATGGAATAGATTTTATATTAAAATTAAAATTTAATATTAATATTAATAAATTTTATATTAAAATTTAATATAGTATTATAATAAAAACATTGTTATTTTACATTATATTATATTTAAGAAAATCATATCTTGTACCAAAAATAGTCAAAGTGCATGTCAATTTATAGAGAAAAATATTTTCTACAAGTTAGTGAAATTTTTTTTTAAAAAAAAATATAGGTGAAATGGTGGTTGCAAACCATTGGTGGGTTTGCAACCACCATTACACGTGGCACGCGCCACCTGTTAGCTGCAATTTTTTTTTTTTAAATATACTCAAAACAACGTCATTTTGAGTCCTTTTTAATTCCATTCCTTCCAAACCCAAGGGGGTGGGTTAACAAAATCTGCCCCCAACGAATTAATTCCATTCCCCTAAATTCAACACCCCCAACCAAACAATCATTTCTACCCCATTCCATTTCATTCCGCACCCCGCCTCCCAACCAAACCCACCAACCAAACACCCCCTTAGTTTCCATTTTTTATCTTTCCTTATTCAAGTCCACTTTGTAGTTGGTTTTTGCTTAGTTTCCTAATCCCTTAGTTTCCTAAATTGTATCCTACTTCCAATTTATTTTCAGATTTTGTAATTTCCAAATTTATTCGCTTTTCTTGAGTTTTAGTTCCTAAATTCATACATTCTTACTGGATTATGTTTTAGCCGAAAATTCCTAAAGAAAGGTTTGATAAAGAGTGTTGTTCTAAGCAAGAACTTAGAGAAAGATTGTTGAGTAAGGGGTGAGACATAAAAAAATAACTGAGAGCATACTCATAAACACCCTTATTACAAATCTTCCCATATTATTGTTTTTGCTTTTGTTTGTACTAACCTTTTACAAGAATCATGTCAAAATAAAGCTAGCATCAATTGACCAAAAGTTCCTGAAAGATTGGATAGAGCACATGAGCCGATGTTATTTCGATATGGGTGATCAACTTGAGGTTTTGCAATTAAAACTTCAAGCTAATGACAATAGGATGGAACAAATGGCCAATAGTATGAGATCCCTAATGGAGTCATTTTCAAAGAAGTCTAGATCTAAAAAGAAAAGTCCCTCAAGTTCTAATAGGAGTGAAAAGTTCGATAGGGCTTCTACTTCTCATGGGATCAAAGCCAAGTTGATACAATTGACAAAATTTTGGAAAGTATAAAAATAGAAAATTTGGAAAGTATAAAGATGAAAATTCTAGTCTTCCAAGATAGGGGAGAAGAACTTAGTACCCTAAAGTTTGTGTAATCAGTGGTAAATGATGAAAGATCTTTAAGTGGAGAAGAAGCATTAGTGACCATGAGATCACTTAGTACTCTAGCCGTGGAAAATGATGAGCAAAGGGAGAACATTTTCCATGTACAAGTTTATGAAAATCAACTCCAAATTAGAGATAAGAAGAAAAAGGTTGAGGAGGAAGAAGAGTCCGATGCTTCAATTAGGACAAATCATTGAATGGGGGTCATCATAACCAAAAGCCCAAGCTGGTTGATAATGTTTTGACTGTTTGAGCCATAAATATGCATGCCAAAGATGACAATCTTCCACACCTTAACTTTGTGTTTGCAGAAAGAAAATTTTATCACACTCTGATACAAATTTGGAGCCTTCAAAGATTGGCGTTAAACGCCATTATAAGAGTGGTTCAAGAAGAGCTAAAAAGAGAAGACATCGTTTTCCCTACCCAAATTATTTCTTCAACTCTCTAAGCTGGTCAGAGTATATTAATTTCATCCCAAGGGTATTGTTGAAGATTCGAGGACGAATCCTTTTGAGGAGAGGGAGAATGATTGGATCCCAAGAGCCATTCAGTGTACTTGCCAAGCGTTTGCCGTGACATATTATGGGACCCGATGACGAGAGGTAGGCCTAAATGACTTCAAAAACATCTTAACTAGTATAATTCATGGTATCCAAGCCCTTCAAGCATGCAAAGCCAAAACTTGCAAATCATTAATTTACTACAAGTCTAATTTGAAGAACATTAGTCTTGCCTTGATCAAATTCTAGTGTGATAATAGGCCAAGTTATTTAATTAATTTTTGTAACTTTATTTTAATTTTTGAAAAGGCCAAATTTAGGTAATTAAAAGGTCACCTTGCTGGATTTTTATTTATTTTGGCCGACATTTTGTCCTTATTTTAGAAGCCAAATTTGTAAACTTGAAGGAAGCCTTAAAGAGCCAAATCTCCAAGTCCAATTAGCATTAGGGTTTTTGTTTCCTTTTTATTTTAAGGCTACCCTTTAATTAAATAAAGGACTTGGCCGCCTCCTTAAGAATTAGATTAGGATTATGATTTTAGTTGTTAACATTTTAACACACCTTGTAATCTATAAATAAAGGCCATTCGGCCATGACATGATAGACGACATGAATTTTGAGAATTGTGACATTATGTCCTTGAGAGTTTGAGTGAATCAATCTCTTTATTCTTGTAAAGAACAATGGGCTTATCAAACTTGACCAGTTTGTGGCGTCTTTGAGTTTTATCAATCTAGTAAAACCCTAGGTTGTGGTGACGATTCATCCATCAGTTTCAACTTCGCCGATTGTAGCAATTTTGCAAGTTAAGTTTTGGGTCCTATTTTGCTTGTTGCAAATTGCTGGCTCCCTACAGCCGTGAGGTACGCATCATCGTGTATTCCACTTGTCCTTTGATTTTAAAACATTGTATTTTTTTTAATGTAATAAAAGGGTAACCAATCTGACAAGCTACAAGCTGTTTAAAAAAAAAAAAAAAACAGCTAGGATTGTGTCAAAGAGGTGGGCTAAAAAAGCACAAAAAATTTGGGAAAAAGACTATACTCTAGAAAGAAATTAAACTCCATAACTTTATGCTTTTAATGTTAAGAAAACTTTACTATAGTTGTAACAAATTTCTTGATCCAAATAGTGTTGTCAAAACTAGACCAAAGTGTTAATTGGTAAACTCAAAGAGTTAGGAGTCAATCGGTTGAATTGGTAGTAAAAATTATATGATGTCATTATGATATAATAAATATAAATTACTTATAAAAATATTAATACTAATATACAAATATACTAGAGATAAATTATTTAGTTTTTTTAGTGTAGTTAAATTAAATTTAATATAAATTGGGAATTTTACAAAAATAGCACCTTTGACCATTGACTTTACAAAAATAACACCTTCTTTTTTTTCTTTTCTGTTATAGCAATTCCCGCCCAAAAAGACTACAATGCCCCTCTCTTGTATTATAGAACCGTGGGAAACCAAAAGACATACGGCTTCAAAACCGTTATTCTTCTTTATTTCCTCATTACAATCCTTTAGCAATAGAACCGTTCTTCTTCTTCCAAAACCTTCTTTGTTTTCTTCTTCATATCCTTCCAAAACCTTTATTGTTTTCCGCTTCATAGCTTTTTTCAAAACCGTCGTGTTAACCCATTCCAAACATATTCAATGGCATGCACAAAAGGAGGACAATTATCTTCCATCGTTAAGAGAGTAGCCGCAATGGAGAAGAAGAAGGAAGCACATCATAACGAGGTCAGTTGAATTTTGTTGATAAATTTATCATTTTATTCTTAAATGCGTAGTGTGTGTTGATATTGTATACGCATTTGAAATGGGTTGGTGAATTTAAATCGAAAAATTAGTCGGGCGGTGGTCAATAATAGGTTGAGCCTTAGGTCGAGTGTTACTCGACCTCTTTAAAAGTCGAGTTTTAAGTCGATTCTTTAGTCGAGTCAATGGTTACGCCAACGGTCGAGTTTTTAATTTTTCATTACTTTTTGTGTTTGGTCGAGCTATTAGTCAAGTAAAGGGTCGAACTAGTTTATTAATTTTATGTTATCAGAACTTTATGTTTTTTGTCGAGCCATTAGTCGAGTAAAAAGGTTGAGCCAATTTATTAATTTTATGTTTTCAAAACTTAATGTTTTTGGTCTAGCTATTAGTCGAGTAAAGAGTCGAGCCAGCTTGTTAATTTTATGTTTTTAGATCTTTATGTTTTTTGTCGATCTATTAGTCGAGTAAAGGGTCAAGCCAGTTTATTAATGTTCTGCGAGGTCGAGTTATGAGTCGAGTAAAGGGTCGAGCCAATACTAATTTGTTGTAATTTTTTAATTTTGTTAATCAGGACCCTCTGAATGAGCAAATGGTGGTTCAGGGTGATTTCTTCAATGCCAAGGTTTCGCAATATTGCTACTATGAAGCTAATATGCAGAGAATAAAGCTCAAGCTAACCGAAACGCAAAAGCACATATTAAGAAAAGAGAGTTGCCTTATTGGAATTGCACTGGACCATGAGAACACGTTTTGGTACAAACAGATTATCCACAGCGTCCTATTGAGGCAACTTAAGATAGACGAGGAGTCCCAAACGAACAATAGCATATACTTTAATTTTGCCGGTAAGAAGGTGAAATTTGGGAGAAGGGAGTTCGCACTAATCACTGGTTTGAAGATGGGTGACTCTACGCTTGAATACGCGAAATTCCAGGTATCCGATGGCCCGAGCTTGATTAGTAAGTATCTAACTAGGGAAGGTAGACACAATGAAACAACATACGTTGATTTTTCAAAGCTTACAATCAAATAAACGCAAGCTATTTGGACGAGGTTGTTATGTCACTTACCTTGTTATTGCTATACACATCCATCATTGGGGAGCAAAAGAAAAACCATATAGATGACAAGGTGGTCCATCTTGCATGTAATTGGAGGAAGTTCGATGAAATCCCGTAGGGTGAGGAATCTTTCTGGGCGACTGTGCATAGTGCTAGAAAGGCTATAACCAATGCCTTGAAGTAGTTTAGGGATCATGATAATAGGATATACACCGTTGGTAGATCCCCAGTCGCGCTAGGGGTAAGGATTTTAAATGCACAAAACCTATTTTATGTTATTTTGTTCTTAAGTGTAAAGAATTAATTATTTCCATTTTATTCTTATGAATTGCAGGTGTTCACCTATGAATTGATGCCGCATTTTGACCGATTCTCTTTAGTGCAAAAGGTCGAAACCTTTGGGTGTAAGCCAAGGATGTTTAAGTGGAAGGCGGTGAAGACCTACCGATCTGCCCAAGAAAAAAATACAGTATGGTCAAAAAAACTACTTAGCGGGGAGGTATGAGTTGATAAATACAAAAAATAATTTCTTTGTATGTTTGAGTTGTATGTTGTGTTATGTTATGAGTTCTCACATTCAATAAATTGTAGAGAGTTAAAGTCACACCAATAACTCCAACTTCTGAAAAAGCTGCAAATTTTTGAGTTGGGAGAAAGAAGAACAAGGAGAAGCCAACAAAGATTTGGAGTTTGACGAGGAAGAAGAAGAAGAAGACGTGCATCCTCCAATGAGGCACGGCAGCAGTCAGTGAGTCAGATGATCGAATGGCAAGAAAGGTCAAAGGCTCAAATAGCCAAATTAGAAAATGCGGTTAAACAGCTAATCGCAACCGTCGAACATCTGATTTATACTCTCGAGCAAGTGAGATCGAGGAAAGAAGAAAAAGGCTATGGTGAGGCAAATTCTGAGAAGGATGAGTTCAATTTGAAAGGGTCAACTAGATTGGTTGTTGTTCATTGAACCACTGCTGAACCCAAGACTCCATTCATTCCCATCATAGTTGAGATCGAGCACCTCCCCCAACCCCGATTAAGGATAAAGGAAATAAGGATCGTAGAGTTGGTGAAAAGGATGTTCCCGTTGGTATCAACTTAGGGCCTGTTCTTAGCATTGAATATCCCATGCCCTCTCCATTATTGGTTTTGTCACGGTTCAATTTCTAGGATTTCCAACCAGGGCCTGAAGATACCGAGGACATGCAAAAGTGGTTGAAGCCTACCAAGCGGCAGTTCCTGTGGACCCCCATTTTTTACCTTGATTTGGATATGGTAAAGAAGGTCTTTATTGAAAATGAGTGGCTTTCAAATGAGGTAATACTTTCTTGTCTGCCCCTTAATTTGTTAGTCATTGAAAATATAGTTGTCCTAATCCACGCAAGTCATTTTTTTTTCAGCATTTAGACTTGTACATGTCTATGCTTCGAAAGAGGATCCTAATAATGGGCCGCAAAGATGTTTCCATTATGGAAATGCATTTTGATGTAAGTTATTTGTCATATTCCTTATTTTATGCCATATTGTAAGTCATTTAATAGTATAGTTGAATTGACATATTGTTGTGTTTACTTGTGGGCCTGTGGAATGAAGACATTACATGACCCAACAAGATCCCATACGAAGATTTGGCCATGAAGCAATTTGTTGGTTCGATTCGTATGAGATAGATTATCGGATAGTGGACCAAGTTCTGTTCTCAATCCATGTGGATAGAAATCACTGGATATTGGTGAGGATGGATATCCATCGACACACATTCCACGTGTATAACTCACTGGACCAAAGAGGGGATAAGCCCAAAATTGGAGCATCTCGTGCGAACCATGCCAAAGATATTGAAGGTATGTGAACTTCCAAGCATAGATACTTGGCAAGTCATCATTGAGAAGGGTTTGGTGCGTCAAAAACCAAGGTTAGTAATTCCTGCACCTTTATTATGTTTGTGGTATTTAGGGGTTTGAATATTTTTACTAACAACAAATGTGCATCGTTTATTTTAGCGGCGGAGACTGTGGTATATTTGTCTTGAAATGGGCTGAATTCCTCATTCACGGGGTGTCGCTAGCTATGATTAATCTTGAGTCCATAATGGCGGCATGTACAGATGTGGCAACCGCACTATTCATCCATACAAGACAAGAGGACCAGAGAAAAGGCAAGCAGCCGAGAAAAAAACGTAAAAACAAGAAGGGTTGTGATGTGAAGAAGAAATTGTAAATACAAACTTTTTAATGTGTTACAATTTTAGTTCAGCGCTATAAATACATTTATATGTACATGGGTTAGTGCCATTTTTAGTTGAGCCTTGTAAGTACATTTATATGTATACATGCGTTCCATTTCTATCTTGGTAATGTGAACTATCCAATTGTACAAATATTGATATATGTAATGGTCCATTTAGTTTATGAACCTTTAATTATGCAATGATGTAAATAAGCAAGTTCCAATTGCAAATTTATTCACGCTTGACCTTCCAAATCGACCAAAATCATTAGACCACTTGACCTAAATTTATTGAGTCTATATTAGAGTATACGTTCGAGCAGCAAACTAAAACTCTGATAATTGTGATTCAATAAATTTTAATCGAGTTCAGGGTCAATAACAAGGTTGAGTGTAATGCCATAATATCTGTCGAGTTTTTAGTAAGTCGAGTAAACATTTGAGCAGGAAACAAAAACTCTGATATTTATGCTTTAGTTAATTTTAGTAGAGTCAAGGGTCGATCACAAGGTCGAGCATAATGCCATAATACCTGTCAAGTTTTTAGTAAGTCGAGTTTGTAGTTGAGTAAACATTCGAGCAGGAAACAGAAACTCTGATATTTATACTTCGGTTAATTTTAGTTGAGTCAAGGGTTGATCGCAAGGTTGAGCGTAATGCCATAATACCTATCGAGTTTTTAGTAAGTCGAGTTTGTAGTCAAGTAAACATTCAAGCAGGAAACAGAAACTCTAATATTTATGCTTTAGTTAATTTTAGTCGAGTAAGGGGTCGATCACAAGGTCGAGTGTAATGCCATGATACCTGTTGAGTTTTTAGTAAGTCAAGTTTGTAGTCTAGTAAACATTCGAGCAGCAAACAGAAACTGTGATATTTATGCTTGAGTGAATTTTAGTCGAGTCAAGGATAAATTACAAGGCCGAGCGGGATACAGAAAAACCAATTGATTTTTTCAACGTTCAACAAACATTATACTTGAAACAATGTGATAAAATAAATGTTGAAATCACACCAAACAGTAAATGTTCCGCAAATGAAAAAAAAAACTTTACAATGTATAATAGAATTCCAGAAGTGTATTTACAAAATAAGCAAGCTATTTATTTTTTCGGCCTACACACGAATGGATTAGAAGAAGTTTATTGTTATGTTCACTCCCTCCACATCGACCACATTTCTTTGCAACTCTCTCCTCACCTGTTGAAGGGATTTTCTTTTTTTGCATCTACCACTCTTAGACCTTGGTTCAGGAGGAGCTAGTTAAATAGACATAATTTCTTCAGGCACAATCCAATCATGAGGTTCACCAATCGGGATAATGGGCTCTGTATAAGCGGATATGAGTGCTTCGGTCAAATAAAATGGTGAGCACAAAGCATAATGGTCACTTTGCCAGCGACGAGCTACCGCTAAAGCATGAACACATGGGAGTTGATCAATTTCAAACAGTTGACACCTGTACATTCGTTGAAGCAAATCGACTATAGAAGTATGATTTGCTATGTCTCGTACACACCACCGGTGTATATCGACAAGTTCAACAACATGAGATTGTGCGGCTCGCATCCTAGATGCTAGCTCATTTTCAATGTAAGGGGTTGATTGTGTTTTCATTTCAGAAGCTGCTGTACGCCTTTCAAAATACCATCTCTATAGCGTGCTCTGTATGTACTCAACCAAACAATGAATTGGTAATTCCTATGCATCTTTCAACAATGGGTTGAGACATTCTGCAATGTTGGTGGTCATTATAGTGTAACGTCTCCCTTCAGAATGTGCCCTTGACTATCGTTCAATACTGATCTCTATTAAATACTCACACATGCGTGAATTTTGCAGAGAGAATTCTTCACATCTCATTGAATTTGGTAATAGTGTAAGCCTTTGCAGCCTTAAAGTATACTGGGAGCACATCTTTGTGTTTGAACATTCCTTGCAAGTTGTTGTTCAAATGATAGATACACACTCTGTGGAAGGTGTTAGGGAAAACCCGTGCGATACCGTTGGCGATGCTTTTGTGCCTGTCAAACACAAACACCAAGCCATCAATTTCAACACCTATTGCAGCATTCAACTTTTCCATAAACCACTCCCATGAGGCATCATTTTCTGAATCCACCAAATCCCAGCTCATGGTGCACACTTGGTTGTTATCGTCCATGCAAGTGGCAACAAGCAATGACCCAAAGTATTTTCCTTTCACGAAGCAGGCATCTATAGCAAGAACTAGTTGCATACAGGTGCGAAAATCCCCGTAGCGATGCTCTTAATACGAAAAAGGCATATTTGAAACTTCTATTTTCTTCCATCTCGAGATCAGTAAACATACCCGGATTACATGCCCTCAACATGTGCAAATACGCTGGTAGTATTCTATATGAATCCTCAAATCCACATTTCATTTCGTCTAGTGTATGTTCAAACCCAACTCTTGACGAATATCTGCCATGATTTCGCCGGGTTTATACGGACGAGTAATTTCTTGGTACTTATATTTGATCTAGATCTAATTACTTTACTATTTGTTGATGATTATCACATTGCACAAACGATAACTGGCATGTATGGGTGTTTTCAAATTTATTGACCTTCCAAGCACTCATATATACCAGTATTTGTGACTTGCTATGACAACCCTTCATTCGTAGAAATATGTCACAACTAGTATACTCATTCTCATTTGCAATTGCTCTATCGTTTCAAAAACATCATTCACCGCAACATTGACGATAGCGGCTAATCTTTCAGAAGAAGTCCCACTGTTAGCATGTGATGACCTTGACAGCGTTTGGCATTGGGGGATTGCTCTTTCAAATGTTTGAATTGGATTGACAGGCACATTAGTCTCTAGTTGCCTGGCCATAGTATTTACATCTTCCACAACTATGGTATCCTTAACCAGAACACCACCATCAACCCTCACTCCATGATCATCAACTGCCTCTTCAAAAATTGATCCAACAAAATTGTTTGGCGGGATAGTATCATTAGTCCATAACAGACTGTCACCACCCAATCGTTTTATTGGTGAATTGCTAGCACTATCTTCAACACGTGATGCTTCAGTCTCAACTCGAAGGTAAACACATTTTGGAATCTTTGCATATTCGGACCGTCTAATAATCTCATTCAAAAAGCACTTGACATGGTAATCAGTCTTTTTGGGGAGAGTGGATATTTTTGATAAGTATTTGGGTAGATATTCGATGACCATTCTATCTTCGATCTCCATATCTAATTCCAAAACAGAAATGATGAGATGCACTAGTTCCTTGAAGCTTGTGTTTTCTTTCAACAAAAGAATTCGATCTGCTTGTAATTAATGAAGCCGTTCATTTGTCTTGGATTAACATTCTATTTTCCCCATACAAAACATGTATAGACCACGTAATGCCGCGTGACATCCCTGCATTGAAAACCATGACAATCAATAAACAACGATTTTATATCAAACGTAAGAACATTTAAAAAATTAGGTCATAAAAAAGTAGCATGATCGTGGTCGGGCTGTAAATAATTGAGCAATTCATTCCAGTATCAGTGGTCGACCCATTGGTTGAACTTAAACTCGACCTATTATACTGCTTGACACTTTACTCTAGCCTTATCAGAGTACTCGACCAAAATATCGACTAAATACTCGACTGTCTTAGTTACTCGACCTAATACTAGACCTAATACTCAACCTAACTACATGCGTAACCTAATGCTCGACCTAGTGCTAGACCTGGTGCTCGACCACTTCCTCTGTATGATTCACAAACTCAATTCAAAAAGGTAATAAATCAAACTAACCTACAATTTAATTTGATTTCAAATGCGATGGTCGTGGTCTTCCTACTTGCAGATGATGTCCCAAGGGAGTGTTCGAACAAATGGCATATGAGAGAACAAATTTTGTTCAATCTGTTAGGATCTAATGGTGCATGACAACAGAAATGCTATACTTTGCATGATAGGCCTCTAAATCTTTGAAGTGAAGAGTAGTCTAGAACTGAGCAAAACACAAAACAGGCTCCAAAACTTTGAAGTGAAGAGTAGCAAAGAATAGAGGTGCTAGAATTTGCGTTCTATAATACAAGAGAGGGACTTGTAGTCTTTTTTTGGATAGAAGTGTTATAACAGAAAAGAAAAAAAGGAAGATGCTATTTTTGTAAAGTCAATGGTCAAATGTGCTATTTTTGTAATTTTCCCGTATAAATTGTATGAAATTTTAAATTCATGATTGAATAAATTTGTAAAAACGAGTATTAAAAAAATATTTTAAGTAAAGAATGTCATAAAAATTGTAAGAATTATCCTATATAAATATTTGAGATATTTAATTTTAAATAATTTAAAAATTTATAAGTAAAAAATTCAAAATATTTACATAAAAATAATAAGAAATAAGTTTTATAAAAACTTGGAGGTCAAATTACAACTCTTAAAATTTAAAATTATGGTATGTAAAAAAGAAAATATGACTAAGTCAAACCTAGGTAAACCCAATTTGTTTGATCAAGTGGTGATTGTTCAGTTCCAACATGGAAAAAAAATGTTGACAAGCTAATAATTTCACACGCATACTCTCTACCTCGCAATCTCAATCAAATCAAATAAGTATAATTTTGGTAATAGTGTGGAAATTTATATTAGTAAAAGTTTAAAACTAGGCTTGTACGTGTATACTGTTTATAAATAAATAAATAAATAAAGATATGTTTAAATAACTCAATTTAGCACTTATAGTTAATTGATAAAGTATTTAATAATTTTAATCTATTTGATAGCTAGAAATTGAATGTGTTAATGAATTAAGTGATTTCAAAATATCATCATCATCATCACTTTTATCCCAAACTAGTTGAAGTCGGTGGTCGATGAACCCAAGGATATAAATCCATAAAATAAAGAAAATATAATAAAATAAATAGATAAATAGATAAATAAATAGATAAAAATGCTAAAACTATGAAGGGCAGTCAGGACTATTAAAATTTTGCTCTTCCTCCACACTAATAGTTTTCCTCCACTCTGTTCTACAACCAACAATCCGCCAATCTATTTCTCACTCTACTAAATCTTGTTTTACTACTTTTCCCCACGTAAATTTCGGCCAACCTTTCCCTTTTTTCCTGTCATGCTCTTTATAACAAACTTCTGTTCTTACCGGCACATCTAGAGGTTGCCGAAGATTATGCCCAAACCATCTCAATCTATGTTCTCTCATTTTTTCTGCCACTAGTGCTACTCCAATTCTTCGTTGAATATCCTGGTTTCTTATCTTATCCATCATCGTCTTATCACACATCCATCGTAACATCCTCATTTCTGCTACTCCCAACTTATGCTCATGTTGTCTCTTTGCTGGCTAACATTTGGCTCCATTTAACATCGTCGATCTTATAGTTATTCTATAAAATTTCCCTTTTAACTTAATCGGGATTTTACGATCACACAAAAACCCTGTTGTACTTTGCCATTTCATCCAATCTGCTCTGATTCTATGGTTTACATTTTCATCAATCCCTCCCTTTTTTTGCAGTATTGATCCCAAATATCTAAAAACATCTTTCTTGGGTACCTCTTATCCGAGCATGCTCACGAAATGTTCGTTCTCATGTATTGTCGTGTCGAATTCACACTTCATGTATTCAGTCTTATTTCGACTTAACGTCAATCCTTTTGACTCCAATGTGCTTCTCCATATTTCTAGTTTAGCTTCTACCCCCGCTTTGGTCTCATCAATAAGCACAATATCATTTGCGAATAACATACACCATGGCACCCTATCTTGGATATCCTTTGTCAGCGCATCCATTACTAGGGCAAAAAGGTAATGACTCAGAGCAGATCCTTGGTGTAAGCCTATTGTGATTGAAAAATAGCTTGATCTTCCATTACAAGCCTTCACAAATGTAGTAACATCATCATACAAATTCTTGATAACCTCTACATACTTTGAGAGGATTTTCTTCTTCTCAAGTACCCACCACAGAACTTTTCTTGGGAGCCTATCATATGCCTTCTCAAGATCAACAAATACCATATGTAGATCCTTCTTCTTTTTTTGATATCTCTCTATCAGCTATCGTATCAAGAAAATAGCCTCCATGGTAGATCTTCCCGGCATAACATCGCCTGTCTTATAACTGTTACAAGTGATTTCAAAATATGTGTTTAATAAATTCAGATTATTTGATAATATATTAATAGATTAGGTGCTTTTAAAAATTTAGTAGAAATGTTCCTCTAAAATAAGTAATAACTCTTTGACTTATTAGTAAACCAGCCTTCAACCAATGTGTTAGCAAGAGAGTATGTTATTATTGGAAAAAAATAGTATTATATTAAATTCAAAAAAATAGAATTGTAATTTATTGTAATTCATAGATAAAGAGATAAAAAAAACTTTATTGTTGGATAAAGATAAAAGATAAAAATTGTAGTTTATAAATAAATTCAATAACTTTCATTATTTATTACTTAACCTTAAAATCATATTATATAAATTAGTGGATGTGTAAGTTTGGTATGCCAAAATTGATGATTGAGGTACAGAGAAATATATAAATCATAATAGATGGTCAGATTATAAAGTAATTGATGTAAATGTAAAGTATATGTGTAGATATTGAAGATTTAGAAATTTCTAAATTGAAAATTTTATATTATCTTGTTAGTTGTTGTATGTAACTGAAATAGGAATTCAAATAACTTATCAAAAAATTAAATGGTATAAAATTACTCAGATAAAGATGATAAAAATAAAAATTCTTCAAATAATGACACATGGCATAATTATAAATATAAAATTGATACACTTGGCAAAATGTGAAGAAATGGACATTGTTATATATATATATATAAAATAAATTGAATGGTTCATTATCCATTATTTTTCACTTTGTCTCTAGGTTATTTTTCTTATTTGATGATATTAATATTTTGAATTTTTATTCACTTAAAATTTTATAAATGAAACTCTATAACTCTATATATATGTGTGTGTGTGTGCATTCTTTAAAATTTTATTTATTCATATATTGATGTTTTGATCTTGTATCAACAAACTTTTGTTAAAAAAAGATAATGTAATTATGGTTCTTCCAAAAACATTTTTAAAACATTTACACTGTTTCTTTTTATTTTATTATAGTGATACATAAAATTCACACATTAGAAAACTTATATGTTTTTTTACCATATAAAGTTATAGTAAAATGATAAATTTGTATATCATGATTTTCTTTGTCCAATTTAATGCTAATTGTAGCTCATTGTAACTCAACTTGATGTTCAAATTCAGACATTTATATGTGATTTTATCCATAGTTTAGTTTGAGTAACTTAATAGATTCATATTCATTTTTAAGATTTCAGATCTTATATTATAGTTTTATTCAGAATTTAATTTTATCAAAGGGAGATTTAGTCACAATTTTTTTTTATATCATTCTGAAATTCACACAAAAAAAGTAATGTTTGCATGTGGCTTCTAAAGAGGGCAATATTCTATTGAATTGCCACCTGAAAGTATATGACTAAATTCATATATTAATTAATATTAATCATATTACTCTTAATAATTTGAAGTCGACTCAAGAAACTTTATTGCTAATTTGCACTGGAGATGAAATAATAATAATAATAATAATAAGTGATAAAGGCAAAATCCGCAGCCCGATCTAAATTTGAAAAGATCGTTTTGATCCATGATTCTTTGTTTTCCTGATTGATGATTGTTCCTGTAAAACAGATCCCGGAGTGCTTCTCCAGGGTAAATTCTCCAATGCCTAAGTCAATATTCAGTCGGAGTATAGTATATTTTGAGTTGTCAGAATGGATCCCCCTACCTAGTGCTTTTCCCCACGTATATATCCTTTTCTGATAAAGAGGATTAATTGTTATCCTTATCCTCTTCCCTGATAAAGAGGGATTGATTGTTATCTTTATCCTTTAACCCTTTTGTTATAGCTATAACGCTATTTTGTCATTGCCACCCGTGATTGCCACATGCTTTATGTAAATTCCATACTCATCATGAGCCCCTTTAGACCTTGGAGTGGCAATGTCAGGCCGAGGTTTGATCATGATGAGGGTGCTTCTTCTAGGAATGTAGTAGTGGTGGAGCCTTCGAAGAAGAAGGTTGAGAGGAGAATCCCAGTTATGGGAAAGAGAATGAAAGTTCATCGCAGCAATAGAGCAGGTGGTAAGGGAAAAGTCGAAGTTTGGACCTCGGAGACAATGTCCCGTTTCTCCGCGCCCATGGGGGACTTACCAGGGACAACGGACCAAGGCACGAAAGACCATCAGAAAAGGTTGGACGAGATGTCAATGGTCAACCCTAATAATGATTTGGCTTTTACAGTGCCATAAGTGCAAAAGTGCTAATCGTGGAAGCCTCTACGCATGAAGCTGAAGTTGCTTAACTAAGAAGAGCTGAGTTGCATCTCTGATGGCGAGTAGGAATTTGGAGGGAGAGCTCGTTTTCCTTCACCAATGGCTGGAGGAGAGGGAGGCTAAGGTCCAAAGACTTAAAAGCATCAACCGATAAGAGTTTGCAAAATTGCTAGTGAAGAAAGTCTTTTACACACAAGACTTTGTTGCGGTAATTTTATCCCAAGTAGCTGGAAAGATGAAAATAAAAATATCCAGGATCAAGTCGCCTGTCTTGGACATCTGCACTACAGTCTTAACGAAGATCATGATCGCCGAATTAGATGGTAAACGCCAAGAGATTTGAGCTCTTCAAAATGCACTTGGGCCTTATAAGAAGCAAACATTTGAATTGCAATTTGAATGCAAGACTTGGAGATCAAAAATGGAAAAAATGGAGACTCCCATCTCAGTGAGGCGGGCCTAAACATAGGTGCCTACAGATAGAGATCCCGTCGAGACAAGGATAGGAAAGTTAAAGCTCTTGGCTCAGCAAGGGCAAAAAGACACCCTTGGGATGTTTAGGATTTTATCCATTGATCATTCCAGTAAAATAGATAATCCAAGATCCCCACCCTTGAGGGTGTTGGGATTTCATTTCGTAAGATGTTTATATTCTCCCAACTCCTGAGGAAGTTTGAGATTTCACCCCGTAGGATGTTTTTTATTAACTAATATTTCAAACATAACAATATAAAGACCGTTGGCCAGAGATTCGAACATTTGGTTTAAGATTTGGACCCTTGGTTTGAGGTCCAGACTTTTGGTTTAAGATTCGGACCTTTGGTCTGAGATTCGGACTTTTGGTCTGAGATTTAGACTTTTTGGTCTAAGGTCCGAACTTTTAGTCTGAGGTTCGGACCTTTTGGTTTAAGGTCCGGACTTTTGGGCTGTCGAGATCAAAGTTTGGGGCAAAAGTCTCACATATGTCTAAGATTCCAACTACATTGCTAGGTTCTCAATTCTAACCAAGATACTATATATATCATAAGCTCCCCAGACCTCGGCATGACAATGTTGGGTTGAGGTCTTGTCAGAACTAGGGTTTTTAGTTCCCTTGTTCAGTATGTGTCTTATAGATAGAGTTAGTTAAGAGGAGAAACAAAATAAAGGAAAAAGAGAAAGAAAAATGTAAACTCTTCATATATGTGCAGTATGCTTAAATTAATAACAATGAGTAATTAGAGATCCCTATCCCGAAGGGTGTTTAGGACCTTTGAATGATCCAAGATCCCCACCCCTTAGGATGTTTGGGATTTAAAAAAATATTAACTTTTTCTCACCCCAAAGGATGTTCTATTTTGACACCCTCATGGATGTTCATGTTCCCCTCATCCATTTGGGATGTTGTGGAGTTTGCAGCTAAACTTAGCTGAACCGAGGTCCTCGATATAAAATTTAGCAAGGCGATTTTACCAACCTTGAACCGGGTTCGGTGCAGTCATCATCCCCCTATTTGATTTAAAAAGAGTGAATATATAAATGAAGGTGTTTGGAATTTTAGTCGTTCCATTCGAAATCCCCACCCCATAGGATGTTTGGAATTTCAGTTGTTTCATTCGAGATCCCCACCCCGTAGGATGTTTGGGATTTCAGTTGTTCAATTCAAGATCCACATTCTTGTTTTATAAAAAGCATATATGTGATCGGTAACTAATATTTCAAACATAAAGTCATTTTAAATTGCTAATATACCATAGTAGGGGCAATAAGTTCCCATCCATTGTGGCCAGGTAATGACTCCCAGGCCTTGATGCATCAATGACTTTGTAGGGGCCTTCCTAATTAGCTTCTAGCTTGCCAGACTTTTGAGTTCAACTTGCTTCATCTTTGCATAAGACCAAATCTCCTAGGGCAAATTTATTGATTTTTACCCGTTCATTGTAGCCTGCTTGTATCGTATTTCTTCCATAGAAGCTGGATTTTAACGCTTTTCCAGTAAGTCTAGGTTCAACCGGACCTCTTCTTTATTAGTCTCAGCACTAAAGGCTACGATTCCAATCTCTGCTGGGATGACGGCTTCTAAGCCATAATTTAGGGTATAGGAGGTTTCTTCCATTGCTGTTCGAGGTGTGATGCGATAAACTCACAAGACATTTGGGGGGTTTTCCACCCAATCCCCTGTTGTCTTATCCAGCTGAGTCTTGAGTCTTTGTAGTATATAGAGTTTCGAAGTTAAGTAAAGGTCGCGCCGTTGCAGATGTTGCAAAGGTCCTAGACTTTGGCTCCAAGGTTCGGAACCTCGCTTGTCTTTGAGGTATGATATTTGGCTTCAAGATCCAGAACTTTGGTCATTGACTAGTAACTCTGCGAGCTCTGAGTTTAAAGGTAAGGATAAGACAATCTGCACCTTAGCCAATGAGGTTTATAAGGAGCACCAAGAGGTTCAGAGTCTCCACGATGCGCTAAAACCTTACAAATAGTAGATCTTGGAGTTACAATTCGAGTGGAAGACTTGGAGGTCGAAGATCGCTGAGATAGAGAACTGTTTGAAAGGGGTAAGTATGAAAGTGGCATCTTCAGACAGAGATCCCGTGGCTGTAATGATGGAGGAATTGGAGTTTATGGCCCAACAAGGTCAAGCAGACACCGCTTTTGAAGAACCTTAGATCCCCACCCATAGGGTATTAGAGATCTTTGAACCAATGGTCCCGATGTTAGGGACCTTTGCGGCAAAAGTCCCTACCACATATGATGTTTGGGACCATTGAGGTGAAAGTCCTCACCTCTTAGGGCACACAAGTTGAGGTCTGGTCTATGGCTCCAATGTCCTATCTTTGGGGCTCAAAGATCCAACCTCTAACAGGCTTATAGATAAGCACAACTTTGCTAAGTTTCACTTTGTGACCTGGGACTCCAAGGTCCCGCACACTTAATGTGATTTCAGTATGTCTTCAACAAAGTCCGGCTGGAAAGCATGCTGCCAAAGTTCGGACCTTCGAACCTTGGTTGTTGCAGAGGTTCGAACTTTGCATGCCACAGAGGTATGGCTTTTGACTCCAAGGTCTCACTCTCGTTGAGATGTAGCATCTAATTTTCTAATATGATATTTGATTTAAGATGGGTCTTGAGTGGTAGCCACCTCCCCGATCTCTAGACCTAGGTGCCCTATCAAAATGAGAGTGCCACCTTTAGACATACTGAACAAGGATCCCATTACAGATGCAATCTTGTATCTCTTTATTGAGGCCTTGGCCCTGATCGCTATGTCTTGGTTCGTTCTCGAATGGGAGTGGATTATGCCTAGCCCTATGGAACTCTTCAAACTGCACACGATGTAACTTCATAAAGGTTCTCTCATCTCTTTCTTGTTGTCTCCGTGCCAGAGAATTATCTTGATTTGGAGTTTTGCAGTGTGAGTATTCACTTTCATGGATAGAGGGATGTTCTGAGCATTCAAGAATTCCACCCAAATGCAAAAGATTGTTCTTTGTAGGGCTCGATCGACTGAGCCGTGTCCTTTATTGGCTAGTTCCTTCGACTTCCCTTCATCCTCCAGATTTGTTATCCACCATCTGTGTATAGGTCGAAACAAAAATGGGATTGCAAATATTCCTTCGAAATCAATAATTTTTTTTGTTCCCACAGACGGTGCCACTTGATGAAGGTAAAATTCGCAACCCGATCTAAATTCGAAAAGATGGTTTTGATCTATAATTCTTCATTTTCCTGATTGATGATTGTTCCTGCAAAACAGATCCCGGAGTGGTTCTCCGGGGTAAATTCTCTTATAATTAAGTTAATATTTAGTCGGAGTACACTATATTCTGAGTTGTCGAAATGGATCCCCCTACCTGGTGGTTTCCCCACGTATATATCCTCTTCCCGATAAAAAGGGATTGATTGTTATCCTAATTATCTTCTCTGATAAAGAGAGATTGATTATTATCTTTATCCTTTAACCTATTTGTTACAGCTGTAACGTTGTTTTGTCATTGCCGCCCGTGATTCCTACATGCTTTATGTAAATCCCGTACTCCTCAATAAGGAAACTGGCAAATCCAAATAGGTTTTGGAAACCTGAAAGTCATATTAATCATGGGATAAATCCATAAAAAAATGTATTAGCATCACTCATATTTGATTCGAAGCTAAGCAGTATTTTTCATTCCAATTGAATTTCGAATCACAAACCCTTCATTTTATAATTTCGATGGTAACATCTAACAATGAAAATAGTTGTTGTATTTTTGTTGGGAAATTAAAACAGAAGTCAAAAAAGTATGCAACAAAATTGGTTCGATTGTTTCTTTCAAATTGATGATTGACGAGGATAGTAAGCAAAAAAGGTATGGTTTCTGCGAGTGCCGAGACGATGAGACAACTTTGAGTACACTTCGTAATCTTAATGAAATCAAGTTAAGGGGCGACCATTAAGGTTTGCTTTTGCCAATAAGGGTAAAAATAATGGGAAATAACTGGTTACAAAATTTCGATGATCCATTGACCCTGTTTTTGGCTAAATATACATCCGATCAGTTGATTGAGAATGTGTTTGGGATGAATGAATAGGCTGCAAATAATATCAAGGAAGCTCTGCGATTATTGAAATTATGCCCCACTCTGCCTACAGCTATATTCCAAGCACAAAGAAAACTAGGGATTGTTCCTTCACAAGGGATCAATGTGCCCAATGTTAGGTCAGATTTTGATTCTAACCCTCAATATTCAATGCAATCTCAAATTCTGGATCACAGCCAATTTCCTGACACTAGTGTACAAAATTAGCTTCCATTCCTCAAATTTCCATTCAAATTCAAGATGATAGTTGATAAGGATAAGGATAGGTTGAACTAATGTGATACTATCCATTGGATAGAATTCAATGAGACATTATGAAATTTTACTACCTCACTCTAGGGTATTTAAATACGAGAGGTAGATTGGGTGATAAGGTATGTAACATGCAAATTATGCCTACTGATAGGAACAAGGATAGGACGAATAATGGGGGAAATTTGCAAATATAACAGGTCTTGGAGGCACATTTGCAAAAATAGCAGGTCCAAGAAAATCTTTGCAAATGTAGCAGGTTACCAAGCAAAAAGACTCAAATAACTTTCTTTTTTATTTCATCATTTCACTTCATTCTACCATTGCTGTTCGAATTTTCTTATTGTTCTTCATCTTTCATCAATTCAACATTCTATTTCACATAGTCTGTAATTGTTTGCATCAATAGCAAAGGGAAAAATCTAATTCTTGAGTATGTAGAGGTGTAGAGAAGCGGTATGGAATTGGGTATGAAAAGACAAATTAATCACCAAAAGACCTAATTTTATTATGAAGGAATTCATAGGCAATCCTTTTGCAGATAAATTGATACTTCCCTAGTTTAAGAACGTAAAGAAAAATTGGATTGGAAGAGAAGTGACGAGAAAATAATCAAGTGCACACCTAAATTATCTATGTTTTCGACATATTTTTTTTGACATTTTTTCGATGTGTACTCGTATTTATTCGACATTAAATATGTGGACATGGATGTTGACATCGACAAAAATATGTCAACATGAAACACTAAAGGAACTTCTCAGTCAACGAATGGGGACAAGCACATGCAATAAGCGATGACCAAACAAAATCGAATTCTTCCCCGAATGAATCAAACCCACCGTTAATGGCGGCTCAATTCCTTGTTATTTTTTGTTCTCTTCTTTTCTGTCTTCCCTTTACCAGTCAACCTGCCAACAACCACAACCTCCATAAAGAAAATCCTCACCAATCACCGCCGCCTCATCAAAGAACATCGTAGCCCAGAAAACAACCCATTTCAATTTTCCTTTTCATCAATGGATTCTTCAATCCAAGTTGTCTTAGCGGCCATGGGCAGTTTTTTTGTAGTGGTGATTTTATTTTAGCGATTGAGTAGCTGAGCACTGGGGAAAACTTCGTGCCGGGCAGAGGGAAAGGCTTTTCCATGGCCTCCATTGCGATGTTTAAAGTGCAAAGGAATTGGACGGATTCGATTCAGGGTGCAAAACTTCCTTTTGTGTTTCATGCCAACATATTTTTGTCGACGTCAACATCCATGTCGACAGATTTAATGTCAAAAATATGTCCAAAAATATGTCAAAAATATGTCGAAAACATGGATAATTTAAGTGTTCGACATGCTCTTGATTATTTTCTCGTCACTTCTCTTCCAATCCAATTATTCTTTACGTTCTTGAACTGGGGAAGTACCAATTCATCTGCAAAAAAAGTTGCCCATGAATTCCTTCATCATGAAATTAGGTATTTTGGTGATTAATTTGCTTTTTCATACCCCAATTTCATACCGCTCATCTGCACCTCTACGTGCTCAAGAATTAGCTTTTTCCCTCTGGTATTGATGCAAACGATTACAAATTGTGTGAAATAGGATGTTAAATTGATGAAAGATAAGGAAGAATAAGAAAATTCGAACAACAGCGGTAGAATGAAATGAAACGATGAAATGAAGAATAAGGTTATTTGAGTCTTTTTGCCTAGTAACCTGCTATATTTGCAAAGGTTTTTTTGGGCCTACTATTTTTGCAAATTTGCCTCCAAGACCTACTATATTTGCAAAATTCCCGAGTTAGGGGTTATTTTATTAAAGCGATAAACTCAAAGAAAGATAGCCATTGTAGAACTCTATCACCTCAAATTGAGATATGAAAAGAGGTGATCATAAATTGGGAAGAGGTATGTGTTACTTCAATTAATCATCATTTATCATAACTTGAGACGGACTCGAGCGTCAGTTTTTATGGGGATTTTGTGCCCACCTTGCAGGTTGTCCACTTACTTCGAAGGTTCAAATTCTCAATCTTCTTTCAAATGTGTAAGACATAGCCTCCTTGTGTAATTAACCAACAATACTTGAAATCAACTATAAAAACAAAAATAACTATGAAAAGGAACTATTGTAAGATAAAGAAACAAATTTAAACCCTATAAACTATAATAGCCTAAAAACAAGGTTGGACCAAATCTACTCTGCAAGCCTAATTATTTAAGGACCCAAAATGTATAAAAAAAATAATAAATTACTAAACAACAACAAACTAATGGATTGGACCAAATTAATAATAGTATAAAATATAACACAAAATAAACATAAATAGATTTGGATCTAATTAAATTAAATATATCACATTAAACGCCTTTGAATCTTGAATTGTATTTACTTGAACCATCCATCAACAAAAAATGGTAGAACATGTGCCGAACTTGGATCTCATCACTCCCCCTTTCCTTAAGAAGATTTGTTCTCGAATCTTGACCATCGGGAACTCTAGAAGCAGTATACTTTATCTAAGATCCATCCTTTTTTAGACACTACTAGCATGTGGGTAGCACATGGGTTCATTCTTTCTCTCATTAGTGCAAGTCCTCGGCTGGACCTTCTTCTCAATTATTTTTAGCCATCGGAATTCCTACAAAATTCAGTCCCAAAAAAAAAAAAAAAATCTCACAAGTTCCCTTCCTCCCAAGTTTCACCCAAGGAATTTTCACTCACCAAGTGTTCACTTAAAGATTTGGTTTTTAATATTTGAAATAACTCTCTACCTTTTACCACTCAAATCCTTACACTTTAACTCTATCAAGGAACTCCAAATTCCACCAAGGTGAGCCCTTATTAATTCTAAACTTATGCTAGAAAACAAGAAATAATGAAAATTAGACTAAACAAAGAAACGAAAATAAGGATATAATTTACAAGAAAATTATTTTGGATGAAATTTTATGGTATTGCCGAAATTTTATTAATCCAACTCCAGGTAGGATTAGGGTTTCACAAAGCCTTTTTATAAATTGAAAACAATATTCTACTACCCCAAAGAATTCAAGTCCAAGTAGGAATAAAATTTCAACCATTTGTTTCTACATGAGAACAAGAACACATGTCAAGAAAATAATAGAATTGGCAATTCCCAATGTTAATAAGACTAGAAATTTCTTTCTTGATTGTACCCAAATTTTGAATTTCAAATCAACAAGAAAAGAAAAAAAATTTGAAACTCAATTGTTCAAAAAATTAAGAAACAAGACATGGAAATGAAAAAAGGGGTGGCTGTAAGGAAAGAAAAGAAAAAAGAGACAAAATTTTACAATAAACTAGGAAACAAAGGAAAAAATATGCACAATGGCATGAATAATACCGATGAACAATACTTATAAACAACAACCGTGAACATTACCTATAAACAGTAATGTGAACAATACTGAAATTAATTTTTAAAACAGAAATTAAATATAAACGGTAACTCAGAACAGTACTTATGAACAGTCAAAAATTAATTTTTTTAAACAAAAATTTAACCACGAGACCTATACAATATTATCAATATTCAAAATTTTGATAGGTTACCCAAAAGTTCTAATACAAACTAATGTGACCTTGTAGGGAAGAAATAGAAGAAACTCATGAACAAGATTGACAAGACCCCAAAGACACCAAACAAAATCAACAAAACAAATTGATGAAAAAGCTCAACCCTTAGTTTAGTAAGAAATTAAGAACCTTAGTATGATCAATAGAAGAATGACACCACAATCTACTTGTTCAATCTATATTTATAATTCAAGAATGCCACAAGGACAAACCTTGATAAGTTCAAGTCCTCAAGAGATAACAAAAGAAAGACAATCCTCATATATTTTATTAATCAAATTCTCAATCTCCCTTCAAAGGTGTGAGGCACAACCTCCTTATATGATTAATAAACCCTACTTCAAATCAACTACGAAAAGAAAATAACGACAAAAAGGAACTACTGTAGGAAAAGGAAACAAATTTAAACCCCAAAAACTTTAACAGCCCAAAAACAAGGTTGGACCAAACTTACACTGTTTAAAACCCAATTACTTTAAGGGCCCAAAAAGTAAAAAAAAATAAACGACTAAACAATAACAAACTAATGGGTTGGACCAAATTATAAATAGCCATAATATCACTTGAAATAAACATAAATATATTTGAACCTAATTTAATTAAATATATCTTATTAGAGAATATGATTTATCAGTATCATCCTGATAAATCTCTTGTCAGACACCCAATCAAATATGATTTATCTACAATGCACACAATATTCATTTCTCTAATCAGATAAAACCCCTCAAGTTCTGGACTATCCAAGTGTACAAAATCTGAAGGGACCAAACAGCGAAAAGAAATAAAGATACATTAGGTGCTCAAAGGGGTAACTACGGCCAATTAGTGAGTAAGATTGCTCAGACAGCCACAACCACAGGACTCAAGGTCTCATATCAGAAAGGAAAAATGGTTTCCCTCTCTCAAGGGATGTGAGGATTGATCAGGGAGATGATGTCTTCCTTATTAATGAATTGGAGAAAAAAAGAATTGTCTTCCACGCTCAAACCAAGGTCTTCCAAAACCAGAGGTTATCAATGCATGTGGTTAGTTAAGGTTCATGAAAGCGTTAGCACTAGCAGAATCCATCTTGTCATCCTTCTTTGTGTCATCTGCATCTCTGTTCTCATCATCGTCCTTCTCCCTAGAACTCTCACCATCACCACCCTTTAGGAGACTCTGGATTAAATCTAGTCTTGCTTCAACACCAACTCTTCGTTTGGCTTTGCTAAGATCCTTACATGAATTTGTCTACGTCAAAACAACCTTTGGCTTTGCTGAACAAATCAATTTGCTCTTTCTGTTGGAATTTTGTTCCTTTTGATTTTGGGTTTGTTTGGCTTTGCTTTTGTCCCAAATCAATTTGTTTGGCTTTCGTTAATCATAATTGTCTTTATTTGATTGGGTGCCTGATAAATCATATTCTCATCTTATTAAACCCATTTGAGTCTTGAATTGTATTTACTTGAACCATCCTCGGCAATACGTGGTAGAACATGTGCCAAACTTGAATCTCATAAAAGGATTTCAAGAGCATGTTGAATTTGGAACCCTATGATAGAACAGAAGACTTGGAAGATCATTTATGTCATTGTGTAATGGCAATGAATGTCATGGAAGTTGTCCGACAACAACAAATGCTTGGTGATGCCTATCACATTCTGACAAGCAGCACAAAAATGGTATCACGACGTGCCGAAAAATTCTATATCTTCCTTTGAGGAGTTTCGTAGAAAGTTTCGAAATAACTTCATGAGGAATCAGTTCATTTAAAATCTCTGACCTCATATGATGAAAGTGAGGCAGAGGGAAAATGAAACCTTGCAGGAATAGGTAGCAAGGGTCAACCAAGAAGTTGCTACCATATGCAATAAGGATGATACTATTTATACTTTGACACTTTAACAGGAGCCATACACAAAACTACCTAAAGTCCTACACGAATGCTCTGAGTTATGCAAGTTGGGCAATATGAGTTGAGGAGGAGTCTAACAGGAACAAGTAGAGGTTCTATGGTTTTGGGCTCAATAAGAAACGAAAGGAGTCACCCACAGCAAGGTCAAACCCAAAGAAGGGAAAAATACAGGACTGATTGAATTTTCCTCTAAAAAGAGGAAGAGCTCAATGTTTCTTCCAGTAGAAGGATCTAACCCCACTGAATGCCACAAGGTCTGAAATCTTGTAACTGACTCAAGGACAAGGGATATTGAGAAAACCGAATCGAATGGCAGCCTCGGATCATCTCCGAGACCACTGCAAATTCTGCAGTAATTATGGCATTCACAAGCACGATACCTAGGAGTGCATCAATCTGATCTAGAAAATTTAGCAGGTTATTCGGATAGAAGAATTAAAGCACTACATGGATAGGTCTAACAAAACCCAAAGAGAGATTGGTAGATAGACATGAAATAACATGAGAACAACGACTGACGAGCTCAAGCCTTACGTACGGGATGGATCTCCCAGTAAGGACCATCCGTACTGGTTGGTGTCATCCACATGATTTCTGGAGGGCTAACAACGTGTGATTCACATTCAAACTGGAAAAATTATGCTAGGTCGGTGGAACAAAGACCACCGAAGAAGAGCAGCAATAAACAAGGAACTATTTTGTGTTTCTTAGATGATGATTACTTTTTACTAGAGCCCGTTGATAATCAGATGGTGATCAAGACTTATATTGACAATTTTCAAGTCAAGAAGGCCTTGGAAGACAACAGTAGCTCAGTCAATGTGATGTATGAGAATGTTTTTAATGGTTGCAACCTAGATAGAAAGTTAATGGGAGCGGTCAACACCCTAATTGTGAGGTTCAGAAATGTGCCTGTTTACGCTATTGGGAACACGTTTGGCCATCACGTCGATTGATGGAGAAAGAAAAAGTTCAGAAACATTGGATCTGGTAATAATAGGCTGATCATCCGCTTACAACGTTTTGATAGGAAGATTGGGAATAAACAAGTTTGAGGCTATATGTTCCAACCTTCATATGGTTTTAAAGTTCCCAATGTTAAAAGGAGTAGCTACGATTAAAAGGGACTTGAAGACTACCAAACAGTGCAATGTTGCTATGCTAAAGATGGCATAAAAGCTGCAAGTGATGACAGTGAAAGACTTAGAGTTGAAAACGGGAAATGTAGCAAAGATTTTTCAGGCAGAAACTGAAGTTGAGGCGAAATTGCATGAGAAGGTTGGAAAAAAGGTAAAGATTGGGAAAGAGTTAGAGCCCGATCTAAGAGAAAAATTAGTCTTGTTGTTGATAGAATAAAGTGATGTGTTTGCTTGGCCTTGGGATCCGAGCATAAGCTAGCGGTAGATTTGAGCTGTAAGCTGATCAAGCAAAGAAAATGGACCTTGGGATGCGAAAGAAGCCAAGTAGTAGAATCGGAAGTAGACAAGTTTCTACGTGTGAAAATCATTAGAGAAGTGGACTTCCTAGAGTGGTTCTCGAATCTGGTGGTCAAGAGGTCGACAGAAGAGTGGAGAATGTTGGTGTACTTCACAAATTTGAACAATGCGTGCCCAAAGGACTTGTTCCCAGTGCTGAGAATCGACATATTGGTGGACTCTATAGTGGGTTTTCATTTTTTTTGGTTTCTAGATGTGTATAAGGGATATCATTAGATTTTTTTTCTCTGCAAGAAAGACGAGGAGAAGACGACCTTTACAATTAATAAAAGCACTTATTATTATATCACCATACCATTTGGGTAAAAAATGCTGGGGTTACATATTAACAGCTGGTAAACAAGGTTTTCAACAAACAATTTAGGAAAAACATGGAGGTGCACATCAAAGATATGTTGGGTAAGATTAACAGTGAAGGAGACTTGCTTGACGACTTGCAGGAAGTCTTCAAAGTACTCTAACTATGGATATGATGCTGGAAATAGACTGATTTTATATCACCCTTCAATTCGAATTGGCAAAAGCAATGTCTCCTTGCATAATATGGATTCGAAGAGAAGGAAAAGATCTTCAAAAAGTGGGTTTTTATGATCCGATAAAGAATCAAACTTATTTAAATGTTCCTGCTATTCTATATTTCCTTGAAAGGGGTGCTTAACTTACAGAAACCGTTCAGGATATTTTAAAAAAGGTGTGGGATTTTAAAGAACTTAGAGAGGTCAGAATGAGGCTTAACCTGAGAAAATACTTTTTTAAGGGTTCTTCAGGTAAGTTCTTGGGCTATATAGACTCCGAGCAAAGCATAAAGCCAACAAGGTAAAAGGGCATCCTATCATTGATATGGAACCCTCCAAGTCCATGAGTAAATTGTAATGCCTTACTTATGAAACGATAGAAAACAAGGCTACACAGAACAATCGGAAGCGATAAGCGAGCAACAATCTTTATTCACTCAAATTCGGTTATCAAGTTGATATAATTATCAATGTCAAAAGTCTGCTCCCAAAACCCTATGATAGAATGTCTAATTGCATATTTATTGAGTCAATTCTCTTCTATTTAGTTCACAAAATGCTTATTTGTATTGATATTAATTGTTATCATAACTGATAGGTTGCGTTTAGCATTTGACATAAATTCAAGTCGTTCTTTATCTTTTAAGAAAATTGACATATTTCTTGCGGGTATATTTAATTTTTTAAGGAAGTATTAAGTACGTGGTTGAGGATACAAATGCTCATCCGGTTGAAGTGACTCATGAGCTTGGTGAGACTTGGGAGGCAGATAAGATGGACAGAATTCAGCTACAAAGTTTTCCATCCAAGGAGCAAAGCAATGAAACAATCTATTCAAAGAAATCAATTTTAGATGAACAGAAAATGATAAGAGAAAGATTTGAACGGACAAACGCTACAAGAAAAATGACCTTTAGTGACCAATCAATTTTGGTCACTAAAAGTACAATTGTCGTCACTAAAAGTCTTTAGTGACGACAAATTGGGTGGTCATCCCCTAGTCACTAATGCTCCGTCACTAAAGGTATTTAGTGACCACTTGAAAAAATGTCATCACTAAAAGCCACTTTAGTGACTGCATGCGAAATGGTCACCAAGTGTGACAACAATTTTAGTCACTAAAGGGGTTGTTTTGTCGTCACTAAATGTTCCAATTGGTCACTAAAGGTCGATCAGTCAACGCCAATTAGAGACGACATGGTGACAACAATTTGTCGTCACTAAATGCTATAAAGTCAACGAATTTCGTGACGACTTTGGTGACGACAAAAAGTGGTCACTAAGTACTGTTTGGGTCACATGACACAAATGGTGACCAAAAGAAGTGGTCATTAAATGTTGTAATTTGAAATAAAATAATGACGACTTTTAGTGACGAGAAATTGTCATCACTGAATAAGTCCACGATTGGTGACGAGAAATTATCGCCACTAAATAAGTGAATGAATGAATACAATAGTAACGACATTTGGTAACCATAAGTGTTGTCAATAAAAGTAATTTTATCCACTATTTTAGTGACGAAATTTTGATGTAAGAAAATTGTAAAATTAAAACATAAATTGGTGACGGCATATATTTTGGTGACTGCATTTGATGTCAAGAAATCTATGAAAAAAATGAATTAGTGTCAATTTTTGTGACGATGTTCTTGGTGAAATAGCATTACTCACGATTACTAACAATCCAAAACATGTGACATTCATAAAATATATCGAAATAAATACCACAACTACTCCAATAACAAATAAAAGTAGAAAAATCAAATAGCGATGACTATTTTGATGACGTTCTTGGTGAAGTAGCATTAATTACTACGACTCAAAATCCAAAATATCCAACATTCATAAACATCCAAGATTAATAAACATCCATAAAAGCAAATACCACAACTACACTAACAATAAAAAAGATAAGTGTATAGCACAAATGTGAAAAATAATTCATTCAACTACATAGGAATGCAAGACTAAAACATTATGCAAGAGACAATACCATCCAAAAAGTGGTAGCTAATCAACAAGATATCCATCCTACATCTTGTAGGAAAAATGAATGAAAAGCTTTAGAGCTATCTAATAGATACATCCCACTTCTAGCAAGCAAAATCCAAAACAGCTATAGTGACATTCCAAAAGCAGCCCTAAAATCCAAAAGAGGTAGAGCCACATTTACAAAAAACACCTTCAAAATATTGGTGCGAAGCAACCATTGTTAATGTTTCATACATAAAGCTACCATATAACAATGTTCCATAAATACAAAAGAGTAACATAATATAATGAACAAAAAAGATTACCAAATACCATCAGCAAAGTGTGAAGAGCACTATCATCTGTCTACTGTGTACATGCCAAGCCTAGAGAAGATTGATTCACTGAAAACATAAAACCAAAAATCAATTTCTTTGAAGAAAGCCATAAAAGTTAGTTTGGTTACAAGGATAGTTCAATTATCTAATAACACCATGACTCTAAAACAAATACAACAACAAACCACAGCTGAAATACATGTATACCTTGACATACTTGTCCACATATCCCATCACAAGCTTAGTGAATTAAAAGAAGTATATAACTTGCCTCCATTAGTACTAAACCAAAAAGATGGACTATATATATAGTGCAGCCACAAGAGAAGTGAGACAACAAATAGTCCACGTTAGGAACATTACATTTCAAAGTTCAAGCAAACCTAAAATGAAATATTTGGCTGGATTCTTGTAAGAGAAAGCATAATTTACGAATTGGCCACCTTCATTTTACAACCGCTAACCACAAAACAACCGTAGGAGCAAACCATAACTCAAACAACCACAAGAACAATGGCAAGAACAAAACAGAATTTACGAATTGGCCACTTTCATTTGGCAACTGCTAATTACAAAAGAATCGAAAGAACAAAACAGAATTTACCATTTGGCCACCTTTATTTTACAACCGCAAGAACAAACCATAGCTTGAACAACCACAAAAACACACACAAAATTTACGGTTGGCCAGCTTCATTAAACAACCGCAAGAACAAACCATAGCTCAAACAACTGCAAGAACAAAAAAGAATTTACGAATTGCCACCTTCATTTTACAACCGCTAATTACAAAACAACCTCAAGAACAAACTGTTGAAACGTTAAATATTAGGTTTATTTGTTAATAAGGGTATTTTAGTCTTTTTTAATTATTACTAAGCTGTACTTATAGTATAAGCTTATTGATGTAAGACAATTATCGTTAATACAATTTTCCTAACTAGGGTTTTATAGTTTCTATGGTATCAGAGCAGTTCAAATCTCTGGTAAGGGAACTAACAGAAAGCAAGTTACATGGGAAGGTTGGTAAATGGTAAACAGATGAGAGAGAAAGAGATGGACCCAAAGTTACATTCCCTTTACTAGTGATATGAGACTGTGAACCATCAGCAAGTGTAACAGAACAAGGAGACATAGTGGTAATACTAGACAATAAGTTAGAATTACCAGTCATATAGTTTGTGGCACTTGAATCTATGACCCAAGAAGTGGGTGTAGCAGAGAGTAAACAAGACGAATTACCTAAGGCAGTTTGTGCCAAAGTAGTAGTAGGGGCAGAGGAATCCACCACCTGGTTGGGACAAACCAAGGATTTATATTCTACGCGAGACAACATAATAGTGCCAGGCAGCTCTCATGAGTGACTAGGTTCCTATTGCACTGGAGACTCAACAATCTCAGCATAAGCAGCCTGTTGTCGAAGTTCAGGATGGAGGTTATAACAATGAGCTTCAGTATGACCAATTCGTTGACAGTGGTGGCAATAACGAGAACTTCCAGCACTTCTAGCCCCATCACGGCCACAGCCAGTGAATACACCCGTTTGGCCACGACCACAGTGACCACGTCCTCGACCGCCACGATTACTAGACGACTGAGAAACCATAGCATTTGCAATAGGTGCAGATGATAAGTTAGGTGTGTACCGAAGGACCCGAGAGAAGACCTCATCAAGAGATGGAAGAGTACCCTGAGAAGTAATCTGCTGTCAAAAAGAAGAATGAGTAGAACCAAGCCCCGAAGAAATAACATAACTCTCATATATTCCTGATGTTTGGCCAACTCTCTAATGTCATCAGTAGCAGGTAAATACATATCCAGTCTCTCGCAAAGAGTGGTGAATTTGGAATAATAATTGGATATAGACATATCCCCTGCATGCAGATCAAATATCTCTTCCTAAGTATCACAAACACGAGTCATATTATTTTGACCCGAGAACATAAGAGCGCACTTATCCCAAATAGCCTTAGCTGATGTACATCGCATAAATTGAGGACTAATACTGGAATCCATAGTATTCCATAACAACATTCGAATGGCAGCATCTCCAGAAGTCCAATCATCTATCTTCGTTGTATTCGAAGGTGGAAGTGAAGTTAAAAAACTTTGCTGTTTGGTGGCAAGCACTAGGTAAAGGTCTCCTGTTCAAAAATCATGGACATCTTAGTGTCATTGGCTATTCTGATGTTGACTAGGCTGGGTGTCCTATTGATAGGAGATCGACTTCTGGCTATTATGTGTTCTTGGGAGGCAATCTTGTAAGTTGGAAGAGTAAGAAGCAACACATTGTATCTCGATCGAGTGCGGAGGTGGAATATCAAGCCATGGTACATCCATCTAGCGAGTTACTTTGGTTGAGGATGTTGTTATCCGAACTCAGCATGACATTCTCATCTCCCTTAGTTCTGTGTTGTGATAACCAGTCTGCTATGCATATTGCTTCAAATCCAGTCTTTCATGAACACATGAAGCATATTGAGGTAGATTGCCATTTTGTGTGAGAAAAGATTCAGCACAAAGAAATAACACTTCAATACACACGAACCGAGGACCAGCTTGCTGATTTTTTCACTAAGTCACTGCGGGGTAATAGATCGATTAATTTGTGTAACAAGTTGGGGCTCTTTGATGTTTATGCACCAACTTGAAGGGGAGTGTTGAAACGTTAAATATTAGGTTTATTTGTCAACAAGGGTATTTTAGTCTTTTTCAATTATTACTAAGCTGTACTTGTAGTATAAGCTTATTGATGTAAGACAATTATCGTTAATACAATTTTCCTGACTAGGGTTTTATAGTTTTCACAAACCATAGCTCAAACAACCACAAGAACAAAACATAATTTAAAATTTGGCCAACTTCATTTTACAACCACTAATCACAAAGGGATTGAATTAAATAATTACAATATGTGTGAAAAGAAATCAACCAATATTTGAACAGCTAAATGTCTGCTGTCCCACACAAATGAAGTTGATGAACAATTTGAAATTGTACACAAAGGACAAGACTGTATGGTTGCCAAAGAATTTGGATAATCGAAATGTAATACTGCCGGCTGGCCACAAAATTTGGAAAGCACACAACACAATTTAGCAAGCAAAGTTAATACAAATTTGTTAGGTAGAAACTTCAAGAATGGCTGCTACAGTAATAAGAAAAGAAAATGCAGATTTTCTCTTTTGTGTAGACTCAAATGTGCAGCAATTTGTGTAGAATCAAATGTGTAGTAAAATAAAAAATAAAAAATAGCAAAAAACCATTTGCATTAAAAAAAAAAAACAAAAAAAAAGGCAAGCAACCATTGTTTGAAGTTTGCACTTACCTCATCTCTGAACTGTGCCCTAGACAATCGAAGCACCTCCGCCATCAAAGTGTCTATTTGCACTTGCATCCTAGCTTGCTTTTCCTTGAGTATATTCAACTCACATTCTTGGGTTGCAATTTTTTCATTCAACGCATTTTCATGTTCCTCAGCATCATTGGCCCTTTTTCTTTGTTCGTCCACTTTGGATTGTAGCTTTTCAACCATCACAACATGTTTTGTAGGCATAGAAACACCCCTACTATGCCCAGGTATTTTTTGCAATTTTGCAGTGCAAATCTTTGACGGGGATCGCGAAGAGCTGGCCTCTTCCTCTTGCATCTCATCCTACATAGTCAATAGATATGTCAAAATCGGAAACATAAATTGAAATATAATAATGAAAAAATTGAGAAGGATTTGAATTAAGAAGGTACCACTATTTTTTTTGCATGTTCATTGACCATTTTCTTTTGCTTTTTTGAAAAATGACCAATCTCATAGCAATCTATAGAAGTGACTTCCTTGCCATGCTTTCACTGCAAATTTTCCATAATCACATTAGATGACACATAAAAAACAACCATCTTTTTTTTTTTTGGTTTGAAGCAAAAAATGACGTTAATAAGTATAAGCTGCCTATACTTACAAACTCATGAACAATCCTTAGAATTGACACCAGGCCAACAGTTGGTGGTGTGTTGTTTTTGGCACGGTTTCCTTTGTTTCTACTGCTCACTGTCTGTTGGAGGGAAATTAAGTAAAGTTTCCTTTGTTTCTACTACTCATTATCTTGTTCTTTTTGAGAGATTTCCCACATATGTAGCCTAAAAAATGTAGCATGTACTATATTGCTATTATAATACATGCAAAGCATATGCATGCATAAACAAACTCAAGATTCAGATACAAATTCCCACCTCTCCACTTGTAATGTGTTGCAGAAACTTGTCCTCAAATTCACGACAGAGCTCTAATGCTAAGGCTTTGGTACCTTTAGCACCAAGCCTAACTAATTCATCCTGCACAATTTGAGACTTTCCTTGAAGGCTGCAGAAGCAAGAAACATAAATACTTCAGGTCAACAGAGATCAAAAGCCCAATGTTGATCTTGCAGAAAGAAACAATATGTTGAAACATCACAAAGATCTCAATGCATTTACAGAATTAGATTTAAAAAACACAGCTAGCATTACCAAAATAAAGATGATGCACATAAACTAGGAAGAGGGATATACTACTACAGCCTCTTATGCAATTTCTGAGGAAACTACTTTTCTCTAGATGCCAATTTAGGGAAGGGTAACTGTCAAAAAAGTATAGAAAGTAGGGGCACCACAAAGCTCCAAACCTTCGCTCTCACTCTGATTAGATATTAGGAAACAAAAAACTTCAGCATTGATAAATTTCATAAACAAAAAGAAAAAGGACAACTTTCATCACCAAAAACTGCAGAAAGAAACCTGTCTCAAATTAACTTGCATAACCAAAAAATTCACAAAGAGATAAAATGTTGAGTGTCAACATCTAGCTGTCAGAATATAGGACTTACCCAAAGAGGAGGCTTGGGAGCCTGACTTTCATTCGATTACGAATTTGGTGAGCTAAGGTCTTTACCAAAGCTAATCTACCAAGCTTGCTCTGAGGGGCACCAGTCAATATATATTTAAGGCTTTCTCTCTCAACATGCCAAGCAGCTTCTAATGAGTTGTCAGCACCAACGCTTCTTGCCTGCGTAGAGGTAATAAACACAGATTGGCCAATTAATGCTACCCATGGAATATCAGCTGTACTTCTTGGTTCTTTATTCAATAAAAGTGCCTGAAAATAATGCTACCCATGGAATATCAGCTGTACTTCTTGGTTATTGCTACCCGTGGAATAACTAGTATTTGGGATCTGAAGCTGCCTGATCTTCTAGTACCTATTCATTATGCAAAAGTTACTACCAAGAAACTGAACTAAGAAAATGAAAATAATGTACTACTGTTAAATTAACTGTAGGAATAATGATAAACCCACATTCTCCATCATACTCCTTTGCAAGTTTGATAGTTGTAGCTGAAGCAACTTCTTATGCTTGCGTTGCAGGTATTACAAGTAGCAAGGAACAGATCATGATTATTGGTGAGCATGTTTATGTAGTTTGGCTGACATTCTTGCTAAGGAAAAAACTGGGATTTGATGAAACATAAACCTTGGAAGAGATTGTAATTAGGAATGATGATGTTGGGATGAAGAATGAAGACTGCCGAGTTATTTTATGAAATTCAGAAAACGAATATAAGATATAAAGAGATACTTGAGTAAATAATGTGATGTTCTAGGCTTGAGTAAATAATGTAGATTTTAATTTCTTTCGATGGAGTTTTTAAGAAATCAACTTAGATTGTGAAAATATCTTGGAACAGGGAGTAGGTAAGGTAGGCACAAGGGTTATAATGTCTGCATCCCTTTCTTAACATTTAAAGACGTGAAATTATAATGGTCATATGGTTTATTACCATGAATTCTCAGCTACATTTAGATTGTGAGCAATGTTTATTGCTTTAGCATAAGAATGGCGTAAGTTTTCTTAACAAATTACTTGAAACAAATTAATATAAAGAAACCTTTAATAAGTAATAATTACAAACATACAGGCAACATGCTCAAATTTCTGCATTCTCCTCCCCCAGAAATAGATTTGATCATTGCTTCATTGTGTCCTCGAGGCTAGTAAGTGCCAATAAAGCTTAGATCAAATAGTTTGAAGCACAACTAAAGGAAAAATGACACTAAGAGAGTTAATCATTAACATTAAGCTCAAGTCTAAATCTGTTCCCTGTAGTAAAGTGGACGCAATTGGTACTCTTAAAATTCAAAGAATGCTTGTTTTACATGAAGAACTATGCAGTATCTAGTACCATCAGAACAATCATATCTATTTTCAATACCAAGCATTCTAATAAGATAAATGCAAAAAAAAAAGCACTATTAAAAATGAGTTCTTTTAATAAGCAATATTCAAATACCGAGAAAACAAATCAAACCAGCAAGCAGACTTGTGTGTCCCACAATTCACTTAGATTCATAGATCTCAAAATAATTTTCACTCTGTTCAAAAAAATCAAAAAAAAGAACCTTATTTGTTGCCACAAGATTCTTGTGGGTTGGATTGTGGGCAAGAAAAGGGATTCTGAACAAGTAATAGAGAAAACACTGGAGAAGCATGCAATATAGAATTCTAAACGAGTTGTTATGAATCAAAAGCCACCTTGTATATTTTGTCTCTAAAGAAGTGAATCTCCTCAAACTCATCCAGGTATCTCAAACAATAAGTCTTATCCCAGCTTTGAGGGAAAAACTGTCATAAGCATTTGTCCTAGATACACTTTCAATTGTTTGCCTTACTAATCTTAAATAGTGGAGGAAAAGAAAAGACTTATTGATTAGCTGGGGTAACTTCCACTCACATCAAAGCTGATTTGTTCCCCAATTGAAAAGGTAAGATTTAGCTGTGCAAACTTCTCTCTTTGCACAGACACCATCTTTGGACGTATGTTGTGAATCTAGATGAATTCATTCTACTTACATTCAGCATCCAAGTAATATATATTGTCAAATTCATATTCTGCAATATAATAATATCACATGTATACCTTATCATAGTTCTCAAACTCATCTCTTTCTTCCTAACGGCAGTTCCTCCCAATTGGGGACACATTAAGCATTCCACTTCAAAACTCGATAAATGTTCCCCTGTAAAGAAGGAAAAGGAAAAAGTTAATAAGAAACATCCATTACATATAACTATACAGTCAATGCTTGCTCACCCTTTTATTGGAACGTCAAAATCAGCAATATAATGGAGTGTGAAATTAATAAATTCCTACAATGCATATGACAGATAGTCAACGGAAAAGAATAAATTTGCCAAAATATAAGGCTTTTCTATTTTTGGTTCCTTGCTTAGCTAGAGCTAAATATATGATGGGCACTGTAACTACAAATAGTTTATATTATGGAATAATTTATTATCGGTCAAGGAGACATTTCCAAGGTAATCTAGAAGCTAAACCACCACTGTTTAGGTACTTTAGCTAATACTTTGTTTAAACTTGTTTAAAAATAAGTTTATGATCATAGAAGACAATGGAAACTACCTTGAGCTTCTCTTCGCCAATAAATGACTTCAAACTCTACATAGATGGTGAGCGGAATCGGTGTGTGCAAAAGTGCGTCAAAATAAAGCTCAAACTCACACAAATATACACCTAAACCTCACTTAATCAATTGTAGTAAAGCATAGGGATCATTTTCCACAGGGAAGGGGACAAAACCAAAATTTAAGTGCAACTAATTATTTGCTATCTATGTGTCTTAAAGCAATGATTTAGAAAATGATATTTAAATAACTAAAACAACACCATTGAAACAAATAGAAAAACACACAATTGAGGTAGGAGGGTGATCCTTGGGTTCAATGCACAGGTAGGCTATTTTGACTCCTAAGGGCAACCGAGTGTAAGGCATCTTAACTAAGTGGCTACATCCGTTCGCTCCAAATCTCCTTTCGGTCTCATCGGAATTATAGAATGGGGAATCTCCTTTCGGTCTCATCCCCACCTAGAGCACATTAGCGCCTATGGCTTCCACACAACTCTAATGCACAATTCTAGCCCTAGATGTTTTAGCCAACTACTTCACATTCCCTAGTTCAAGTGTTTAATCTAAGAAAACCACCTATTTTTCACTCCACATCTCCTTTCGGTCTCAATGGAATTAAAGAATAGAAGATCTCCTTTCGGTCTCACTTCTACCTTTGCACACTAAAACCTATGGCTTCCACACAATTTAAGTGCACAATTAATCTCATATGGTAGTTGTTTCTTGTCTCAAACACCTAAATTTAGAGAATGCTAAGTAGTTCTTCCTACTTTTGGTCTAAATTCATGTATATTCTAAAACACACACGAACACCAAGAACACACACTAAATGTGGCCACCATTCAATGCATGTCAATTCATTAAATACAAGTAGAAAAACTTCAATTAATGCAAGCCCATCACTCTACAACTCATAAGAAATCAAAATAAACCTAACCCATACATCAAACACCAAGAATCACCCAAGATAAATTAGCCTCTCATGGCTTCAAGCAAACAACATTCATAAGGAAATTTAACCATTGAAAGCATAAGAAATTCATAAGAAATACTTCCCTTAATCATAAGATTGGTAAATCCAACAAATTCCAACACCTTAGCAAGCCAAAACAAATCCAAAGATTGAAGTTTTCATGAGCCACAAGGGCCAAATGCAACTCACGGTTGTGAGTTGGGGAACAAATGCAAATATGTAAAAACTAACCCTAACCTACTCTACTTCCTACTTGTGTTTTTCTGCAGAAAATGGGATATTAATACAGCTAGGGGCGTTGGGGAGAAAATGTAAAGCTTCCAAAACATTAGGGACGAAATTTGCAAATTTCAGGATTCAGGCGTCGTACTGATTTCGTCCCATTTTGGTCCATTTTCGTCCGGCATTTGACAAAAATCTCTGCATAAAAGTTTTTCCTCTCTTTTTCATATTTCCATATCATCTTGAATCATCTCATTTGGACGTCTGAATCAAGAGTTATGGCCTCCGGAAGATGGCTGATTTTTCTCCCTGTTTTCCTCTTCTTCGGTTCTGCCTTGTTCTGCTTTTGCCCAGTTTTGGTCCATTTGCTTTCGGAATTTGAGAAACCTTTGTTCATAAAAGTTTTCTATCTCTTTCTCATCTTTCCATAGCATCTTCAGTTATCTCATTTGGACATTTGCATCAAAAGTTATGAACTTTAGAAGATAAGTGGTTTTTATCCCTTTTTCCTACAAAACACATAAAATATGAGAATCACAAATATAATGTGATTTATCTAATAAACATGGCATATCTCAATGAAATCTATGCTAAAGCATGAAAAACACATATCTAAGTTTATGAATATTTGATTCTCATCAAATACCCCCAAACTTAAACCATTGCTTGTCCCCAAGCAATTTTCTACGTATAGCAACAATATGTGGAATGTATTCATTGAGACATGCATATTCAGATTCTCATCTACATTTATATATATATATATATATATATATATATATATATTTTGATAATGGCAAGTACTAGCTTAATTAGGCAACCACTCGTCGCCCCATTCTACCGAACAATGCATATTGAGAGTTTTAAGAAATGAAAACATCTTCACGTCTCAGAGTTGGACAATTTCGGCACGTACTAATGCAATGCATGACCCTCTTCTTTCTTGTTTTTCTGTACTAATCTTCACACATTAAATGATGTGTGTGTGTGTGATGGAGGTAAATGTTCATGAACAATGCAATGCAAGAATTGAGTAGAGGTCACAAAATCATGCCACTAGTGTGCCCTACAGTTGCATAGAAAAATTTCACTTCCTTGAAATCCTTAAGGCTTTTTATTCCCTCTTTCCCCTAAGTTGTCATTCTACCATCTAGGCAATTTTCATCACATTTAAGCAACCATCATGACATTATACTTAGGGTACTTCCTCACTCATTTACAAATTTATTTTTTTTCGTTTTTTTTTTTTTTTTTTTTTTGCCAAGAGTTTTTTCGGCTTTTTATACTTCTACCACTCATACGAGTTCACTTCAGGGACATCCCCTAAGAGCATTCTCATAGCGGAGTGGAAATTATTCAACAAAACTGTAAATCTCATAAGCAAAACTAATAACAAGCCTAAGTCATTTTCCAAGTTTGTGAAGTGAAATGCTATAACTTTAGGGTGGACTAGGGACACTACATTTACTCGCAACCACATCATAATCAATACACTACATCTCACAAACACTCCTCTTTGACGCAATCAGTAACAACACCATTTAACATGCAAAACTTTCCTCCAAATACAAGGAATCAAAAGACATGCATTACAAATTCCATGCCTATTCAGTCCAACATTTTTCATCATTGACTAATGCTTTCATTTCGTTACTTCTCGCATGCATTTATTCAGTAAAATGTTTCTTAAGTGGTGCATATTTCAGCCATTACTTGCCAACCATTCAAAAGTTCCAAAAAAAACAAAACAAGCAACATCTTGAATATTTCAATAAAAGCCTCACTTTAAGCCAATTTCACCCATGAAATCTCATGTATTTTCTTCCTATAAACACCCCCAAACTTAGGTTACATCAAAAGCTTTAAGCTTCCACCCCCAAACTTAAGATGAGCATTGCCCTCAATGCTTCAAGAATGCATGCATGAAGGGTGGGGCGGGTGGGAAAGAAGAAATACATGTTTTCGGTTGCAAAATTGTGAAATAACTTAAAGCATGTTGCATGATTGCGTATTCACACCTCCCCCAAACTTAAGATATGTTGCATGTTAAGCACTAAAACTAGGGGGTGCAAGTGTGTGATAGGCATAATTTACCAAAACTAATTAAAGAAAATAAATTAACAAAATGCAGAAAAATAAACTTTAAACCTAAATCCAATAACATAAAATAGAAAAGAGAATATTTACAAACTTCACGTCGTCCAAACTCAACTCAAGTGTCAAAACATCTAAACTAAGGATTGCACTTAAGAAGATAATGCCACATGAGAAAATTGCACACAATGGTTTAGGCATTGACATTTGATTACTCAATGTGTGCATGATGCTAGGCTTCAAAAACTCATCAAGTTTTTTTTTTTTTTTCACTTAAAACTCAGTTTTATATGCAACATCATGTTAAGATTCATCAATGAATTTCTAGGATTTCAAATGAATACAAAAAATTTGACAATTCAACCAAAATAACTCATTGAGGCATTTTGTCAAACACATGATGTGCATGGTGAAAAACTAGAAATTTCACAAAATTAGCAAGCACCCTAGCCTAAAAATTTAACAAACAGCCCAAACAATCCCAATTACACAATATTTCATCAAATATCATCCATAGAAATCATATTTAAAGAAATTCAAAATCATCATTGTAATGAAATTTGAAAGGTTCAACCATACATACCTTGGATTCTTGGATGAATTTGATGGTGGAAATGTGTTTACAAAGGTGTTTGGATCACTTAAGATGGATTGGACTTGAAGAAGAATGTAAAATGCAAAATGTGGATGAAAGGTTTTGAGAGAAAATTGCAAAAACAAAGGTAAGAAATGAAAATGCCAAAAAGGCCGGGTATAAAATGCGCCAAAAAGACCGGGCCATGATTAGAAAGACCGCAATGCCCATCAGTAGTGTAAGGAATCATGCGATTAAAAAGACCGCCACGGTGAAAACTTACTGCCAAAAAAAAAAAAAATTTTTTTTTTTTTTTTTTTTACATTTCATCCCTTGTCTTAGCAAACATGCAAACTACATACATCAACCTCTACATCCACAAGAAACAAAACAACACAAAACAAAACCAAAACCAAAACCAAAACCAAAACAAACCAACACAAAACAAAATGAAACAAAATGGACTAAACTAAAACAAAAGGATACGCTTGGGTTGCCTCCCAAGAAGCGCTTGGTTTTAACGTCGCCGGCTCGACTCAATCCATTTCATCCTATTCCTTCCTTTATTCTTTTCCTCACATGTTTGGCCTCCTCTTCCAACAACATTTTTTTCATGCCAAACAAGGGACTAATACCCTTAATATCCTCAAGGGTACACCCAATGGCCTCTTTAAGAATGCTTAACCCCAAAAGCTTTTCTTCTTGTTTAGATTCCAAAGAAGATGATATTAACATGGGCAACATTTCATGCTCTTCCAAAAATGCATTTTCCAACCGAGGGAGTAAGGGCTTCAACTTGGGCGGCTCAACGACGGACGGTTTTAGCTTATCATCACCACTGGCCACGAGCAACTCTTGGTTGATTTCAACCACTTCAAAATCTTCCCCTATTATTTCATAAATGGACTCATCTACAAACCAATTCTTAACCATCTCACGAAGTTGTCCATCTATTCTATTATCTTCTTCATCAAACTCAAGGGGAACTTTGGATGGAATAATTGCCTTCATTGTTTGAGATTCAAGATACCACTCCTCCTTCACAGTTTCACCAATACATTCATCTACCATATCTTTCCGGAAGTAGTCTAGATTCTCTCTTGGATATTTCATGGCATCATTCACATCATTCATCATGGTCTCGTGCAAGTTCAACCTCATGGAATGGTCTTCTAAAAGCTTTGTGGAACTTCTCATCTCAAGCGGATTTCTTCCATCTTTTTCATCAAGAGTTCTTCAAAATTTGGGTTTCATCCATGGGATTATTCATTTGATTCCCAAATCTTGAAGTTTGCCACGATGTGTTAGAAAACGATGGCCCCAATTGTCCCAACTTTGATCGCTTTGATTATTCCAATTTTGACCACCTCCTTGGTTGTTCCAACCTTGATTTTCGCTTGGTAGCTGCCATTGTTGCCCCAGTTTTGGTTGAAATTTTCTTGCTGCCCAAAATTATTCATGAAGTTAACGGGTTCAGTCCTGGCCCAGTCACATTGATCCGTATGGTGGTCTCCTTGGCAAAGTCCACATATTAAGACCGGATTCCAGTTCATCCTCGTCTCCAATGAATTCATCCTATCGGTTAATGCAGCCAATTGAGCACTAATGTTTGAGCCAATATCAAAGTCTACGAATCCCCCTTGTTGAAATTGGTAGCTCTCAGCTTCAACCGGGTAAGCACTTATACGATTGTTGAACCATGGCTCTAATGTACAAGCATTGAAATTAGGCTCTAAGAATTCCCCAAACAACCGTTCTCCTTGTTTTCCCTGTTTGGCCATTGAAAGTTAAAAATGAAAATATATACAAGAACACAAAACTAACAAACAATTAGAACACCTAAAAACTAGTTCCGTTGCACTTCCTCGGCAACGGCGCCAAAATTTGGTGAGCGGAATCGGTGTGTGCAAAAGTGCGTCAAAATAAAGCTCAAACTCACACAAATATACACCTAAACCTCACTTAATCAATTGTAGTAAAGCATAGGGATCATTTTCCACAGGGAAGGGGACAAAACCAAAATTTAAGTGCAACTAATTATTTGCTATCTATGTGTCTTAAAGCAATGATTTAGAAAATGATATTTAAATAACTAAAACAACACCATTGAAACAAATAGAAAAACACACAATTGAGGTAGGAGGGTGATCCTTGGGTTCAATGCACAGGTAGGCTATTTTGACTCCTAAGGGCAACCGAGTGTAAGGCATCTTAACTAAGTGGCTACATCCGTTCGCTCCAAATCTCCTTTCGGTCTCATCGGAATTATAGAATGGGGAATCTCCTTTCGGTCTCATCCCCACCTAGAGCACATTAGCGCCTATGACTTCCACACAACTCTAATGCACAATTCTAGCCCTAGATGTTTTAGCCAACTACTTCACATTCCCTAGTTCAAGTGTTTAATCTAAGAAAACCACCTATTTTTCACTCCACATCTCCTTTCGGTCTCAATGGAATTAAAGAATAGAAGATCTCCTTTCGGTCTCACTTCTACCTTTGCACACTAAAACCTATGGCTTCCACACAATTTAAGTGCACAATTAATCTCATATGGTAGTTGTTTCTTGTCTCAAACACCTAAATTTAGAGAATGCTAAGTAGTTCTTCCTACTTTTGGTCTAAATTCATGTATATTCTAAAACACACACGAACACCAAGAACACACACTAAATGTGGCCACCATTCAATGCATGTCAATTCATTAAATACAAGTAGAAAAACTACAATTAATGCAAGCCCATCACTCTACAACTCATAAGAAATCAAAATAAACCTAACCCATACATCAAACACCAAGAATCACCCAAGATAAATTAGCCTCTCATGGCTTCAAGCAAACAACATTCATAAGGAAATTTAACCATTGAAAGCATAAGAAATTCGTAAGAAATACTTCCCTTAATCATAAGATTGGTAAATCCAACAAATTCCAACACCTTAGCAAGCCAAAACAAATCCAAAGATTGAAGTTTTCATGAGCCACAAGGGCCAAATGCAACTCACGGTTGTGAGTTGGGGAACAAATGCAAATATGTAAAAACTAACCCTAACCTACTCTACTTCCTACTTGTGTTTTTCTGCAGAAAATGGGATATTAATACAGCTAGGGGCGTTGGGGAGAAAATGTAAAGCTTCCAAAACATTAGGGACGAAATTTGCAAATTTCAGGATTCAGGCGTCGTACTGATTTCGTCCCATTTTGGTCCATTTTCGTCCGGCATTTGACAAAACTCTCTGCATAAAAGTTTTTCCTCTCTTTTTCATATTTCCATATCATCTTGAATCATCTCATTTGGACGTCTGAATCAAGAGTTATGGCCTCCGGAAGATGGCTGATTTTTCTCCCTGTTTTCCTCTTCTTCGGTTCTGCCTTGTTCTGCTTTTGACCAGTTTTGGTCCATTTGCTTTCGGAATTTGAGAAACCTTTGTTCATAAAAGTTTTCTATCTCTTTCTCATCTTTCCATAGCATCTTCAGTTATCTCATTTGGACATTTGCATCAAAAGTTATGAACTTTAGAAGATAAGTGGTTTTTATCCCTTTTTCCTACAAAACACATAAAATATGAGAATCACAAATATAATGTGATTTATCTAATAAACATGGCATATCTCAATGAAATCTATGCTAAAGCATGAAAAACACATATCTAAGTTTATGAATATTTGATTCTCATCAATAGAGTAAGAGATAAAAGTTACAAAAAGGGGATTCATCAAGTTATAATTAAAATGATGCATCTTATGAATGTGTGCTACAGACAGATAACAAACCTAATAAATTAACAATCATTTCCAACAAACAAAAAGAGGAAAATTGCAGTTATTGATGATGACAGATTATACTTAGACCACTAAGCTTCAACAGTTAAAAAAAGGAACTCCAGAGTGGTGGAGTAGGATCACAAATTGAATGTACACATAATAGGTGCAAAGTTATGTCTTCTACAACTTTGACTTCGACTTCAACTTGACATTATAGAATGGCCTAGATCTTTATGATACTTGTGTTCCAACTATTGAGAGCCATCCTCTCCTCTTCAGAAAACCAACCCCAAAAAAAAAGCCTGAATATTTTTTTCTCAATGACAATTCCTTTTGGGCATACAACCAAGAGTGCTGAGTAAATCCTCAAAAACCACTGTAGCAGTGTCGATTTTCATGGATCTAGTCAAATAAACAATCAGTAAAAACTTAAAGGTGCCAAGCTCAGACAAAAGAAGAACAAGGAATTTGAACTAAATCAACAATTAATAGTATCAAGTGGTACTCCAGAAGATCTCATATCCAAACACAAGGGGGGGGGGGGGGAATAGAACAACATTTGTGTGAGTAATTCCGCATAACATATTGCAGCCACTGTTGATAGGTCTCTTCTAATCGGCTAATTTGATCGTTCTATTAATAAGCATTGAAATTTCTGGACATTATCCAGAAGTCATTGGAGGAAGATTGATCGGAAGTTCTGAGCAAGAATCGCTGGAGAGAGAGAGTTGCGATGTCAAATGGCCAAATGAGAGACCACCAAAAAAAGAGTCAGCTTTAGAACTTAGGCACCAATGCGAAAAAAATTACAAAAAATTTCAAAAAAAAAGAAGCCCAAAAGTTGATGGCATGGATGGTGATCGTGGTGGCTATGAGCTGTCACTTCCCAAGCTCAACCGCGGTGGGCTTTCAAATCTAAGAAAATATGGGGAAGGCCAAGGAGGAACCAGCAAGAAATTGTGAAGGGAACATACCGGAGGACTACATTGGCAGTTTTGTTGGTTTTAACAGGAGCCAGAGGAGACAACGGAGGAGAGAAGAGTTTTACCGACGACCAAATAGCCCCAATTCTGCTTCTTTAGAGAGTTGCTGCTGGAGGGGGGCGGTTAGCTGGCTGATTGAGAAAAAAGTGTTAGGGCAGAGAATGTTGTAAAGGGCGGAGAAGGGATGGGGAGTGAAGTCTGATTTTCAGTACTATTGCTAAACTGAAATTTTGTTTAAGTGTAAAGTTTGGGCGGAGAATGTTGTAAAGTTTGCGCCTCTTATTTTTTAACATCCCGTTTTTCCCTTTTAACTAAATTTATTTTCCCTCATTTTGTTTTTTTAAGCATTTAAACTTTTCATTTAATTATTAATTATTAAAAATATATTTACTTTTCTTTTTTACCAGTAATTAATTTTTTAATTTACAATACTATGTTGGTTTAATAAAATTCTGATTTGAATTTTTTTAACCTTTAAATTTTAAAATCCTAATTAGTTATTAAATGGCTAAAGTGAATTTTTTTTTAAAAATAATTTATCGAAAAAAATAATATTTATATTTTCATATTGAGATTGAAAAAATTATTTATATTACAAGCATGTGTATATATGCAATAAAAGTAATTATACTTTGTAATAATTACTTTTATTATAACTACATTACCACATAACTACTATATATATGTATTAACTACTTATACTATAGATTTTAGTCCTAACTATATATATATATATATACTCCCTCTGTCCCAATTAAAAAAAAAAAAGAACCTAGTTTTTAAACAAGTTTTTGTCTCAAAACATAATCGAGTTTCAAAAGTCAAAATTGATTTTTCGAATAAAATATCCAAAATCCTCTTAATGAGATAGATTACATTAAAGGGTGTATGACATACAATACCTCTAATGAGAAAATTAGTGGTATAAAATGAGTTGTACTTCGATTTGGTTGACTAAAAATAAAAAGTTGCACATTGGTGAAATCGAACTCCTTTTTTTGAACAAGAGTATAACTAGATAAGTATTTACTACTTTTGTTATTCATTATACGTCTAACTATATATGTACATGTATTAATCACTACTTGTGTTATAATATTACATTAGTGGCTGTAATTAGTTTGAAATTATATATTTTTTATTCCTTATTCTCTTATAAGGAATAAATATAGTTCGTAATAAATATCAACACTTTTGATTACCATTAATCAATAGTTTATTTTAATACTAACAAAACTTATGTTTGCCAATCCATAAACTTCAAGGTTTTCTAGTATAATTATTTTAAATTAAAACCCACAACATAAATAAGCTAATGAATCTCAGCCCAATAAAGAATATGCTTAGTGCAATTGTTATTCTTAGCCAAAAAAGCCAACTAGTGCTAACCAATGGTGTATGGTAATACAAAAAAGACTATGTGATTAAATTACAATTATATTGACAAACAAAATGTTAGGATGCCCCAGTACAATTATTAGAAATTAAGAGCTATAATATAAGAAAGCCAAGTTTGGAACAAGGAAGAATATACTTAGCCCAATCATTATTCTTAGCCAAAGAAATCCAATTATAATTAATTGATAGTGTATCTAAAAAAAGACTCCATGCTTGAAGTAAAAAAAGACTCCATGTTTGAAAACTCCATACTTTATATATGGAGGTATGAATTAAAAGATGATAACTATTAGGGTGTCCTAGTACAATTTTTAAAAATTTAGAGCAAAAATATAAGTAATCTAAGTTTTGCATAAAGAAAAATATGCTTAATCCAATCACTATTCTTAGCCAAAGAAATACAATCATAGTTAATTGATAGTGTATCAAAAAAATCCTCTATGCTTGAAGTAAAATAATGTAGGCAAATTCAAATATATTAGAGTGTTTTAGTACAATTATTAAAAATTAAAAGACATAAATTTAAAAAGTTAAGTATAAAATTTCTTTTTCTTGTATTAGTTTCTTGCTTTATACTACCTAATAATGTATTATACTACCAATAGACTGTGTGATTGAAGTACAAGTATATGAACAAATTTTATCTGTTAGGGTGTTTTAGTGCAATTATTAGAAATCTAGAGCTATAATACAAGCAAGCTAAGTTTGGCATAAGGAAGAATATAATCCCACAAAGGTTGGACAATGTGGAAATTTAATAAACAACTAAAATGAGGATAATGTCAGCGCTGATAATGGGGAAACCAGAAAAAAGCGGGGGATATTTTTGTCATAGAACAATGAAGAATCAGGGGCAGAATTGGGAAATTTTTTTTGGACCATTTCTCAATTTATGCGTGTCATCCTTGCGCAAGGGCCATGCTAATCTTCTTTGTATCGTTCCAATTTTTTCGGATGTCCCTGAATGGACAATCGTTTGATGTTTTCTAGGCCTATATAAATTGTGCAATAATCTTTTCTTTCCTCGATGTGGGAGAATTGCTAGTCTAAGGGTCTGTTTGGACTAAGGGTTTATATTTGCAAATAAGTAAATTATCAAATAAAAACAAACAATCCAAATACATTTTTATTTCAAAATTTAAAATTCAAAATTTTCCACTCAAATTTCTCTCACATAACTTTTTAAAATTCTCCCTCTTATTTTTCCCTCCAAAATACTTTTTCAATCAAAAAATATCCACCAAAATTTTCACACATTCCAATATACTTTTTTCCAAATACATCACACTCTAAACAAACCCTAAAATTTTGTTAAGTGTCTTGGCAAAGGAAAAAAATATTTTCAAATTATTGGAACCACCTTTTATTTTTTGACTCTCACTTTTCCCTTTAAAACAATTTCATTTTCTCTCTTTTTTTCTTAGGAATTTGAACTCTTTATTCAATTATTAATTGGAAAAATTTTAAACCTTCACATTTTTAAGCAATAATCAATTTTTGCTTTACAATGCATGGGGTTTATGTTGATGTTAAAAAAATTCTGATTTGAAAAAAATTGTCTAAATTTTAAATTTTGAAATACTAATTAGATATTACATGGCCAAAGTAAAATTGTTTTAAAATAAATTAGAGGAAAAAATAATGTTTACATTTTCATAGTGAGATTGAAAAAAATTATGTATATTATATTTTTAAGTGTATATAGTTGTATATTAAATTTTTTTGAAAATCAAATGAAACATTTCATTCATATGAAAAAAAAAGTCAATAAAACTAATACAAATATAATATGATAAATTTGAGATAGATCTTATAAGATTGATGAGTTTAAATAGTATAATCTACTAGATTGTAACTTTTATACAAATCTAAACTAAAGTTTATACAGATGTGCAAGTAATAGAAAAAATTATACATAAGATTATATAGAAAAAATTATTTATATTATATATTTAAGTTTATATAGATTATATATTGCTTACTTAAAAGATAAACAAATAGACAAATAATTAACCTGTGTGTGTCTCTATGTGTACATAAAACTATGTGTATATATGCAATTACTTTTATTCTAACTACATTATTTACTAACTACTATATATATGTATTAACTACTTATACTATAGCTTTTACTTATATATATATATATATATATATATATATATATATATATATATATATACTCCCTCCATCCAAAAAAAAAAAAGAATTTAATTTTTTAACAAGTTTTTGTTTCAAAAAAAAAAAGAGTATAGTTTCAAAAGTCCAAACTAATTTTTCAACAAAATTTCCCTTAATGAGATATAATACATCGAAAAGGTGTATTGATAGACAATACCCTTAATAAGGAAATTAGTGGTATAAAATGAGTTGTACCTTCATTTGGTTGACCAAAAAGAAAAAGTTGTACATTAAGGAAACTGAACTCTTTTTTTGGGACAGAGGAAGTATAAGTATTTATTATTTTGTTGTACATTATACGTCTAACTATATATGTACCTGTATTAACCACTACTTATGTTATAATATTACATCAGTGACTGTAACTGCTTTGAAACTATATTTTTTTATTGATGATTTTCTTATAAAGAAATATGGTTTCATAATAAATGTCAAAACTTTTGATTACCATTAATCAGTAGCGAATTTTAATACTAACAAAATTATGTACTTAAAGTAATTAAATTTATGTGCGCAATTCATAAATCTCAAGGTGTCTTAGTTTAATTATTTTAAATTAAGAACTATAACATAAATAAGCCAATGAAGCTCAACCCAGTTAAAAATATAATTAGTCCAATTATTATTCTTAACCAAAGAAAGCCAACTAGTACTAATCAATAGTGTATTATAATACTAAAAAAACTGTGTGATTAAAGTACAATTATATGGACAAACAAAAATGCCAGTGTCCTAGTACAATTATTAGAAATTAAGATTTATAATACAAGTAAGCTAAGTTTGGCATAAGGACGAATTTGTTTAGTTCAATCACTATTCTTAGTTAAAGAAATCCAATTATAATTAATTGATAGTGTATCTAAAAGAAGACTCTATGTTTGAAATAAAATAATGTAGGCAAATTCATATATATTAGGGTGTCTTAGTGCAATTATTAGAAATTAAGAGCAATAAATTTAAAAGAGTTAAGTTTGGCCTAATGAATAAATTACATAGCCCAATTATTATCCTTAGCCAAGCAAGTCTAATCATTATATAAGTTGTGGCCCAATCTATTTAGCCCAAATTATTTTATTTAATTTATCCAAAATTATATGGCCTAATACATATCTTGTTATTAAACTTTATAATATTCAATTTCATTACACACTAAAAAAATATTTTATATCTCCATATTTAATAATATTATACACTAAAACAATATATATATATATATATATATATATTAATTAAAAGATTATAACTATTTTCATTTTTATTGTTACTATTTCTTAATTAAAATTTCTTTTAAACCAGAAAATTCAATTTTATAATACATTAACAAAAAAAAAAATTTATGTATTGAAATTAATGATATTTCACATATATCCATATAATTAAGAATTTATTTAAAAATCATATATAAGTAGTATAAGTTATATAATAAGAAATTAGTGATGACGAACATAGTTATGAAAAGGTATCTAAATTAGTGACAACAACAACAACAACTATGTCACCAATGAGTAAACTTTAACATTTTAGTGATGAGAGTGGTTCTCGTTACCAATTTTTCGTCACTAATTGTGTCCTGTTGGTAGAAAAATGAATAAATTTTAAGATTTTAATGACTAGAGTGGTTCTCGTCACTAATTCTATTTGAGGGAAACCTTCCTGCCATGCTTTTTAGTGACCAAATACTGACGACTTCTAGTGACTTGTTACTAAATCTAGTGAGTTGACCAAAATTGGTGACAACTTGAGTTCTTGTTACTAATTGAGGTATTTGGTGACGAAATTTTTGTTTGTCATAGTATTTTCGGTTACTAAAGGTCATTTTTTTTATAGTGAAATTTATGTTAAAAATGTGCACACTTTTGCATTCAAACACCCAGCTGCTGCTTACGATAACCCATTCTTTGATGAAAGGGGAAAAAACCATTAAAATCATGATTGTGCAGTGGACATAATTGATGACATATCTATGATCTTTCCTCTGTGTTCTTCAAATGCTGATCTAAGGCTTTGGGGATGCCACTTACTAACAAGGGACATGACTTCCCCTTCAACGCTGTGACGTTCATAGTGGGTGTCCAATTATAGAGGTCATTTGATAGTGGGTGCCCAATTACAGAGGTCATTATAGAGGTCACTTGATCATTTCTGAAGCTTTATCATACTTCATTACACAATCATGTGCAAGAAGGGAGTAAAAAGGGATGAGAGCTAGTAGGAATGGACCTATTATTACACATTTGTTTTTAGCCGATCATTCATTATTATTTTGTGAGGCAAATGCAGATCAAGCACATATTTTGCACTAGATTCTTCACTCTTATAGTCAATGTTCGGGCCAAGCTATCAATTTGGACAAATCTTTAATCTTTTTTAGTCCTAATGTCTCCAGGGAGGTAACGAGTCAGATTTGCCAAGTGATTAGGGGTGTGAAGGAGCAATCGAATGCTAGGTACTTGGGGTTGCCTATGAGGATTGGTAGGTCAAAAAGGGAGGTCTTTCAATTTTTTATTGACAAAGTTCAGCACTGAATTCAAAATTGGAAGTCTCAGTTTAACCGGCAGGGAGGTTCTTATTCGAGCAGTGATAAATGCTTTGCCCACATATGTCATGGGATGTTTTAAACTTTCCAAGGGAGTGTGTAAAGAAATTTGTCGTCTTACGGCAAATTTTTGGTGGGGTGCACATAAAGATGCAAGGCAAAAAATTCATTGGAAGAAATGGCAAGACATTATTAAAGCAAAGGAGGAGGGGGGATTGGGCTTTCAAGATATTAAAAGCTTTAATGATGCTTTACTTGCAAAACAATTGTCGAGAGTTATTCATCATCCTAAGTTATTGATGAGCAAGATCATGAAAGAAAAATATTTCCCGCACACTGATGTGTTGTTGGATGCAGATAAACAAAATGCTCCATGGCTTTGGAAGAGTTGGATGAGGGCAAGGTATATTGTAAGAGGTGGAACAACAGAGGGTATGCCAGGTTATTCAGTAAATTCGGCGTATCATAAGTTGCGGCAGCATAGGCAACTTGCAGAACAATTACCTAAGTCTAGTAATGCTAGAGAGAGAAGGCATCGTTTGTGGACAGCTACTTGGAAACTCAAGGTCACAGGTAAGGTCAAACAGTTTGTATAGCGTTGTTGTCATAATATTTTGCCAATCCTTGATAAGCAACACCAAAGGAGGATACCAGTTGAGCCTACTTGTCCAATGTGTGGCGTAGCAGATGAAACCATAGAACATCTCATGTTTCATTGTTCTAGAGTTCAACAAATTTGGAAGCTGGCTCATGTTGATTGGGTTAGGGTTCAGCCTCCTGACAATTTTCGGCATTGGTGGCACCATCTCTGTTCTAGGATTAGGGAGAATGGCTGGGTTGAACGGATTCAATTCACAGCATATCTTATGTGGATGATATGGAAGAGCCGGAACATGGGTTTTTCAAAGAGATTGGATACTAGTGAAGAATGTAGTTGAGCTGGCGAGGAATGCTTGGTTGGAATTTACTCAAGCTAACATGGTAGTTTAGCTACATTTTTTACTTTTGTGTATAGTTTGTCTTTATAGGTGTTGTTTTTTATGCTTGGGTGTAGGTTTCATGTTCTATTATATGTTGAGCTGCTTTCTACTGTTTCAGAACCATTGCTCAGTGTATAGAGGGCATGCTACCAAAATTTTTTAGGGGTAGGTTAGTTAGCTAAGATCATGGTGAAGATCAGTGGCTGACAAATTTATTGACGGGAGAATATGATGTTGAGGTAATAGATACCCTACTAGGAGGGGTTCCTTTCAGTCTTAGTAGGGTATCTATTTCTTCTATGGTGTATTTTTGTGGGAGGTGGGTTGAAGTGTGATATGTTGTCATTTCGTCTTAGTTAAGACTAGAGCTAAGACTAGTCGAATTTTGGGGGATATTTGATTGTAAATATTCAATGTTACAAAGTTAATACAATTATTGACCTTTTGAAAAAAAAATAGGCCTACATACAGGACCAATGCTTTCGTAAACGCAATAATCACGCAAACAGGAATGGCGCAATAGGGACACTAGGCCAAAGGCCAGAGTTCCCAGTATGCACGGTATAAAGAAAGCAACAGAAATAATCTCACTTATAATGACTATTTTTTATCAATGAAAATATAAAATTGCTATAAAAAATTTTGATATAAAATTAACTAAGTCTATTAGAGTTTTGCATTTCATATTAAGTTTAATATTTATTAATAAAATAATTTTATTTTATTAATAGGACATGATTAATACACAATAAATATGATAAAAAATCTAAACTTGGGAAGTATTTGATCACTAGAGTTGACATGATCCATCATTTTCTACAACTGCGAAAAGCCAAAAGGGGAGGCAATTCGCATTTTTGTGCCTTCCTCCTTCTCCAATATGATCGTACGGCCTCAAATCAATGGAGTCGTCTTCCAATTGGAAAAGGGAATTGAAGACGTGAACGTCTAAGTCTTCGCCTTCTTTTGTGGGAGAGGGGAACGGTCAAGGGAAGTATTATTATTAATTCCAAATCGTCCTTCCCACGTCAAAATGAGACCCATCAACGGCCATACATGACATATGCGGTTTGTTACCTTTACATTAATTAATGTTTTGCTTTTTTGAATTATAACAAGATTTTATTTTTATAATTATTTATTCATTGACAAAATAAATTAGGGAAAGAACTGATTTGCGGATGAAGATTTGGTATATTAATCCACTCGTTTTTATCCTTCCCATTTGGAGTATTCCAAGAATGGGGTTAGTTTTCATAATTTCAATATTTACAAAATATTAATATTGGCTCAATATTATTGATGTAAAGTTTTATTTTATTTTAGGGTGTACATAACTTTTCGTTGCACTCAAAAAATAAGTTTATTTTAAAATAAATTTTCTAAAACCATTTTTATGAATTATATATATGAGAATATTTATTAGCCATAATTAAATACTAATGATAAAAATAAAAAATTGTGAAATATACTTTTTTTTAGTTGGAAAGAAGTTCTACGACAACCCCCCTAGATTGTGAAATATACTTTTGTTTTTAATTTTTTAAATTAGTATCAATAGAAAAAAATGAAAAATATGGAGCAAAAAAAGCTCCTTTTTTAATTCATGCTAATTTGAAAAATAAAACAAATATGGGTCACTTTACTCTTCCTATTTTTTAAATTTTTTTTTTACAAATTTAAATTATATAAGCAGATTATTTCACCTAAATAATTTTGGGACCGAAATTATCATACTTTTAAACATTAAGGACTAAAATGTTAAACTTTTAAATATGGGACTAAAATTTTCAAAAGCACTATATAAATGTGAACTCATTAACTTTTTCAATTACTTGTTCCTGAATTGTTACAAATTGAAAAAACCTTTTTACAAGTTAAAACTATTTCAAAAAATAAGTCTATTTTAAAATAAAATTTTTCTAAGAGTAATGATACAGACAACGACTAAATAGAGCGACTCTTTATAGCGACTGATGTGTAACAACAACGTGTATGTCCAGGTCATTCCTATTTTTACAAAACATAAAACAGAAACTAAAAGAAAACCTATTTTTACAAAACATAAAACAGAAACTAAAAGAAAACAGAAAAACAGAAGCCCTTCTCTTTCTTGTCTGCCGATTTCAAAATCGGTGAATTCTCTGTCCAATTGCTCCTTCTTCTCTCTTCTTCTCTGCCCAAGAGACTCCATTGAGTAAATAATCGTGGCCGTTGAACTTGGACAATCCCCAAACCAACGAAACACAGTTATCCGTACGCGCAGTGGATTTTTCTTTTTCGGTAAATTGCAGCAATCGATTCGTAGTCTTGGCAATAACGAGCTTTCTCCATTACAAAGAACATCAAGAGGAAGGAGAAGGTTACTAGATAAGAATTGTCACCCATGACAGAGGATAGTATCCCTAGGGTTTCATCTTCCAAGCAACCGATTCTTCCGTGATGAAGCAGAGGTTCCTTGATTTTCTTTCTTCACCATTAGGAATTCCATAAATTCATTTGCGGTTTGTCAGATAGCTTTAAGACGAGTTAAAAGAAATTAATTAATTAGTAATGGATATCTCATCCGATTCGTTATGAACTCAGTGTAATCGACAGTTAATTGAGCTTTAAGAGGTTTTGATGGACTAAAATACGAAACTTGGTGGGTTGTATTGGGCTATCGTAAGTGAATTTTCATGTAAGGCATTTACAAATAGAGTTGTCTAGAACATTGACGTGGTTTTGTGTCGGTATGTTTGTGTCGGTATTTTCTCGAATATATATAAGTTGTTGGATTCTTCTTGTTTTGATATTTTGATCAAAGAACTACCGAATAGGAATTTATGAAAGAATAAAGGGAAAATGAATTTAAACTTGTATCAAGTGGGAGACACGTGATTAATGCATCAACTTCATCATTTTATGGTTTTGAAGTTGTTGTTATGGTCGTGATAAATAACCACTTTAAATTCATATTTTTGCAGGAAAAAGCACAATTTCAGCTTTGAATCTTAAGTTCAATATTTACTAGACAATTTAAGAAACTCGTCTACCTTGAATCTTAAGTTCATATTTCACTTTGGATTCATGTAGTCAATTTGTGCATTGTTTGGTAAATGTGATACCTGATTTTAATGAGTCCGATCGATTATTTGTGATGGTACTCTGTGTTTGGGATTTAGGTGGGCAAGATCGACTTAGGACATCATGGGCAACTTATTACCGTGGAACTCATGTTGTTATTGCGGTAATTGACAAAGACCGACAGAGCTGGATTTCCATTATGAAAGATGAACTCTTCAGCTTCTACCACATGAAGATCTTTAGAGTGCGCTTATCCTTGTCTTCGCAAATAAACAAGACCTTAAGGATGCAATGAGCCTCACGAGATAATCGATGCACTTGCCCTTCATAGCATGAAAGATTATGATTGGCATATCCAAGCTTGTTGTGACCTTACACATGAAGGTTTGTATGATGGTTTGGGTTGGATAGCATAGAGAGTTACTGGGAAGGTTCCAAGCTAGAAGCGGTTGATCCAAAAAATTCTAATGTTTCGAGCTCATGCCCTATACTAGATGGCCATACAAGTTTACTAAATCCTGCGTTTGTGTTGAATGTATGATACATTTTTTTTCTTATTTTCGGACTCTTTGCAAAAGATTGATCTTCTACACTGGAAAAGAAAAAGGGAAAGCCAAAATATAAAAGGAAGAAAATGTCTGTACTTCAAAAATGTTATTTCCAGACATTCTATGTCGACAAATCTATTTGTATGATGTTATTTTCATTTGGATTTGTGACAAGTCGGTATAACATTTGCAACTCCTAGTGCTAAGGAAAACCATTATTAACCTTTTATAGCCTTGCGTTTCGCTCAATTTTAGCTTGGCGGCTATGTTTACGATGCAAAACTTCTCTTGGAGAACATCTTGATATCTGAGTAGCATTCCATTTTTAGGTCCGTATGGATCCATAGAAAGTCTATTCCCCCGTTTACTTCTTTTTATTTCTGCTTTGATAATAACCATGTACAAGGACTAGGATGATAATTAGTGAGCAATTGAAGTTGGAAAATGTAGTTATATTCCACATCAATGCATGCTAGCTACCATTCCAATGCACTCTCCACCTTCCCAACGTCAAAGAGTGAAAAATGATCAGCAGCAGTCAGGAGAAGAAAGGAAAAACTGATGATCTACAAAGACAATAACAACATCCCGCTAGAGGAGCAACTTTTGAATCATTAGAAATAAATTGGAGTTTCTACACAATGTTGTGATGCATTACATGATCGTGGATAACAGAAATGGAGGAAAAGATGCATCTCATTGTGATGAACTATCCGTACTAAGTCAACAAGTAAATGGGGAAAAATATATCTAAAATCAAGGAAAATTGTAATTTTCTCGCACATCTCGATCATTTCATGAACTCGCACAAGATATACCTATCTATACTCGCAACAAGCTCTGTATCAAATTTCTCAACAAAACCAAAGAACAATCATCACGAATCCAAAGATCTGCACTGATTTCTCTTGTGGTCGCCAAACCACCTTACTCAAGATCCTTAAGTGCATCGGAGAAATTCGATTAGTTTTCACCGTATTTGTAATAGGCATCACACTAGAAAATTTCAACCGATGCATCAGAGAATTTCACTGATGCATTTTGCACCACAAATAGTCTTACGAAGCAATGGAAGATAAAAGGACTTACATCCCAAGAGGTATGCAAAACTCAAAGAAGAACCGAAAGTTCTTGAATTACAGATAGTTCTTTCAAAGAACTAAATCCTATAAACAATAAGCGACTGTCAATAATGATATCTATCACTTGAGTGACAATCATGTAGAAGGGACTCTAAAGTTTCAACAAGAACGCCGATTTCCTAAGTGTTGAGAGATAGAAAGGAAAAAAAACAGAAAATAAACACTAGACAAAGGAAAGCAATTGCTAAGTCAGCACCCATTAGTTCAGTGAATGATGAGAGGCAAAAAAAAAAAGAAAAATAGTATCATACTTTTAAATCCATTATTTAAAAACTATTTTCCTATGCTTTCTAGTAAGTGTTTCCAGCAACAAATTTTGTTTATATTCCAAAGAATAAAATGCACCAAATTCAGAAAATTAAGAAAGTTATAGACAATAGAATACTTGCTCCAAAACCAAAAAAATCAGCAAAAAAGCAATCCTGAATTACATACCTTATACCCAAGCAACAAACAATATTGCACATCATGTAAACCATACCACTAAACACATGACATGCATAAAAGGCTAAAAGTGACAACAGCCACCAACATAGCACCACCTAACTGTCCTTAGCACTGCATGTATGGTGCCGCATTAGAACATCATCGTCCTCATCCCCAATTAACCAACATAATAATTCACCAAACATGACCAATTCACAAGTAATAAATAACGGAAAGTATACATGTCAAATTTATAAAAAGAGGAAACTTTATAATGATAACACAATTCAAGAGATTTAATCAAAAAAAGGGCAGTGAAAACATACCACATTTTCTTGCTTTTGAAATCTATCATTTGATATTTCCTTTTTTTTCTTACTAGTAGAAACCTGCGAATAATGAAACCTTAGTTAAAATATACTTAACATATAAATCTTTTAAGTCTTCAATAAATTATATTGAGACTAGATGAATCATATAGAAATTTCATTTTCTAAGAAAATATGAATTTCCTCATACAAAAACTTGCAAATAATTAAAATTTACAAGCATAATAAAAACATACTGTTAAAGGTATATCAAACCTTCTTTTGAGCTTTCACATGTACTTTCTTTACAATTTGTTCCAATTTGGATTGTTTCCTCTTAATGGGTGGACGACCTCGAGATCGCACTTTTAATGGAGTATGCATGTTTGTTCCATCTAGTCTTGATTCATGCAAATGCTCACCACCTTGATTTAATGGAGACTGATTACGATCTTTTTCAACCCCTAGTAGTTCAACATCATTGCCAATGAGTTTTTCCCTTGTTTCTTTCAAGATTGCCGTCAAAATAGAGCATCTTTCATCATTTTTGGACCCAAGTTGTTGCACTTCTTGTAATAATGGAGTGAGAAGATTATATCGACGCCTTTCTTCATCACAACCATAATCATCATAGACATTAGTGATATGTTGATACCCACGCTTAATGTCTTTGCGCCATCGATCCAAAATATAATTAATTGGAATCTCAGTTACCTTATTTCTAATAAGCACTGAAATCACATGCCTACATAAAATTCCACGAAACTCAAATAGACGACACAAACACTTCACTTCACAATTTACCTCAGTGTACTGTACCCAAAATGAAATTTCTTTTACAGGTGCTCCATCTTTTCCCAATATAGTTTCTACCACTTCAAACATTATAGTTGACCCTTCTTGCTCCACAAATGAGGTGTTGCAAAATATTAGCCCTCTCAATTCATCTTGGAACAACTTGAATAATTTATTAGTATAAACATTTTGAAATTGCCTTTCAATAGGATAGCCAGTAATTACTGGAATGACAGAGTTGAAAGATGCAAAATCTAAACCTTTTTCTTTCTCTATCTTACTTTTCAAAGCATTCTCATATTGCTCAACAAATTGTTTCAAAGTTGTTTTTGAATGAATATAATCATCAAAAAAAGCATTCATACTTTCACTTCTTTGAGATGTCGACATCCCTGCCCAAAACTTATCCTTGACATAAACAGGTATCCATTTTTTACGTTCTTCATGCAAAGATTTCAACCAATCATTATTTTCCAAATTGAATTCCTCAATCATTTTCTGCCAGTTCTCATCACATTCGTCAGTTGTAAGAGAGTTATAGACAATTTTCTTCAATTGTTTCTTTATCATCTTATACTGAGCATGACCACCAAACTTTAGTGGAAGTTTTTTCATGATATGCCATAGACATAAACGATGATGAGAATTTGGAAATACCTCTGCAATTGCAATTTGCATAGCTCTGCACTGGTCTGTGATTATAGCTTTTGGAGCATGTCCTAGCATACATGTCAACCAAGATTTAAACAACCATATAAAAGTATCTGAATCCTCGCTCGATAACAACCCACAGCCAAGCAAGATAGACTGACCATGGTGATTCACTCCAATGAATGGAGCAAATGGGATGTCATAACTATTGGTCAAATAGGTTGTATCAAATGTAATGACATCAGAAAAATATTCATATGCAGCTCTACATCTTGCATCAGCCCAAAATATATTTTTTATGCGAGAATCTTCGTCTAAATCAATCACATAAAAAAGTTCGAGTTTCACTTTGCATACGACAAAAGTAATTACTCAAAGCTTCAAAGATCACCAATCCCTAGTCTTAATCTTCTAGCTTCTAAAATATAATTTCTACACTTTCTCTCATCAAATGGTAGATTCTCATAGCCACCAGCTTCAACAACAAATGACTGAAAACTTTTACTCAAGGTTATTCCGGCTTGATCATTCAATTCTAGTTTTCTCTTTGCAGAAGAATCCAACACTTGATTACATCTAAAATGACGTGACTTTCCAGGACTCAGGCTATGATTATGATCAAGGTAAACTCGACATATAATAAATCTTCCATCATTTTGAATTGCAACATTAATCTTGGCTTTGCAATTGGTTTTAGTGGAAGGGCGTGGATAAAAAGAATTTTTCCCGCGGAATACTGTCTTACCATTTTTTGCACACCCAATAGAAAAATATTTTCGCCGTCCATCATCTCCATTTTTTGAACTTAACTTGCAAATACCAAAACCAACATGTTGGGCATAAGATTTGTAAAAGTTACACACTTCTACTTCAGATGCAAAAGACATACCAATTTCAGGAATTTTAACTTCATTCAAACAAATTGGATTTTTGACAATCTCCTCATTAACATTATTTTCAACATCAATTAAATTAGTTTTGCCTTCTTCCATGACAATTTATTCACCTACGTGTAAATAAAACAAATTCTTTAAGTATGTCAGCCAAAAGACTCCCTAAAAACGTTTATTCACCTTACGAATTAAAAAATTTTTAGGTAAATAATAACAATACGTAAAACTAGTTTGTGTCTTCCAGTGGAAGTCTGATCAACTTTATTAATAAAAACAACTAATATAAATAACTATAAGCGATTAAGAACAAATAAAATGTTTTATTTGAAAATAAATCAACGGGAATCACAATCAAAGATATCAATATTAAAAGAACTATACGGATAATTTTACAACTATTGTAAGATCAAAGAACTTATAGAATAGGCATTCTAAAGATATAACTTCTTCAAATCCTAACATCCAAGGCTAGAAACATTATATCCAAACAAGATGTTATTATGCTAATCAACCATAAAGGAAAAACTGAAATATAGCATTATTCAAAGAGTATGAAAAATGGAAGCTCCTAATTTGATTAGCAACACATAAAATGTTTTTTCGCTTGCATCTTTTGCTTGAAATATCCAAATTTATGCGTAACCTTCAAAAATCGAGAGAAAATTTTTTATGTGCTTTTATAAAGCACATAAAACAACATATTTTCCTTCAAAAGTAAGTTTGTTTTTATACATATACGGAGAACTACATCTCAATGGTTATATCAAAATCCACTCTTTTTCGTTATAACATTCATGAAGACAAATTTCTTTTGTTCCAAAAAAATTTCTGTAGAAGCCCAACAGAGAACAAACAAAATGCATAAAATCAAAGGCAAATGAGAGGAAAAGATCCAGGATGCCTTACAAAAGAAGAAAGAACCAAATCCAACGGTTCCAAGTTTTCATCCTAATCAATTAGGAATTTACAGATAATATCCAATAGACAAAGAAATTCTTTGTTTCTATGGCAATACCGAATTAATTACGGTTTGATTTTGACTTCAAGATTTTTGTTTCGCATAACTCGCAAATAAGAACCAAATTACGTAACAACTCAAGGAAGCCTCTCTCACTGGGGGAATTCAAGCGCACAGGGGAAAAAAACATCTTTACACTTGGGTCCCATGCTTTTCCAGTTTTCTCCTTTGGGAATAATCTCATATTCAACACCTTCCGACATCTGCAACCCCAAAATTTAGAATCAGAACAAATTTAAAAACAAATTTAGACTCACACAATAAAGTATACAAAGTACAAACATGAAGTCGGCATCGGAGGAGTTCAACTGAATTGGTGGAAGGAAGAAGAGAGACTCACGGAAGAAGAGATCTGTAAGTCCTCGTGGAAGAATAGAGATCTGCCGAAGGAGAAGTTCCTCGTGGAAGAAGAGAGAGGAGTTCACCGTGATCTGCCCGATTTTTATTTGACTCTCTGTTCTGTTTTTTTCTGTTTTCTTTTAGTTTCTGTTTTACTATCCTCTGTCATGGGTGACAATTCTTATCTAGTAACCTCCTCCTTCCTCTTGATGTTGCTGTAATGGAGAAAGCTCGTTCGCTGCCAAGACTACGAATCGATTGCTGCAATTTACCGAAAAAGAAAAATCCATCGGCGTGCGGATAATCGTGTTTCGTTGGTTTGGGGATTGTCCAAGTTCAACGCCACGATTATTTACTCAATGGAGTCTCTTGGCGAGAAGAAGAGAGAAGAAGGAGCAATTGACAGAGAATTCACCGATTTTGAAATCGGACAAGAAAGAGAAGGGCTTCATTTTTCTTTTCTTTTAGTTTCGCTTTATGTTTTGTAAAAATAGGTTTTCTTTTAGTTTCTGTTTTATGTTTTGTAAAAATAGGAATGACCTGGACATACACGTTGGTGTTACACATCAGTCGCTATAAAGAGTCGCTTTATTTAGTCGTTGTCTGTATCATTACTCATTTTCTAAAACTATTCATACAAATTTTATGTATGTAAATATCTATGACCCATATTTAAAAAGTAACTATAAGAATAACAATTATAAATTTTTTTTTTAGTACAAAAGAAGTTCTACCACAGCCCCCTGCATGCAACATAACCCGTCAACGCCGCCCCAACCGTACTACTTGTGGCAAGTTTTTCCAGTCTACTGACTTGACTCTTCTTCATCCAACAATCATGAATTATCATCAGGAAACCTTGGCATTAAAAGTATGACATTTCCTTTAAATTTCCCATGCTGTGAAGAAACCTTAACCACATTCATATATACCCTGCATTTTCAGATTCATATACTAAGATCTATCTTGCAATGGATGGACTGTGCCGTGCACTTCTTTTGATACGATGGCTAATTATGAGTTGTTGCATGGCCATGAAACCACTAAACATTTCACTGATCAATCTGCCCTTCTGGCCTTGAAAGGCCACATCACCTCTGACCCTCACCAAATCTTGTCCAGTAACTGGTCTTCTGTTGCTTCATCCTTCTCTGTCTGCGATTGGATTGGAGTCTAGTGCGGCCTTCGCCACAGCAGAGTGACTGCTTTGAATATTTCAGGCATGGCTCTTATTGGTACCATTCCTCCACATTTGGGTAACCTATCCTTCCTTGTTTCTCTTGACAAGAGACACAACGATTTCCATGGAAATCTGCCTCAAGAGTTATCACGATTAAGCAGAACAAGGTTGATCAGTTAGGCTCCAACAATTTCACTGGACGAGTTCCTACGTGGTTTGGACCACAACTTCAAGTCTTAGATTTATCTCATAACGACTTTAGTGGTCCTATTCCTTCCTCGGTCTCTAACTTGTCGAAATTAGAATATTTGAATTTTAATGGTAATTTCCTCATGGGAAAGATTCCTGAAGAAATTGGGAATCTCCATAGATTGACATTTCTGACTCTTGAATATAATCAACTTGTTGGTTCCATACCTTCCGCCATCTTCAACATCTTAACATTGGAGATTGTTGGTTTTGCACAAAATAACTTGACAGGAAGCCTTCCACTTGATATTTGTCACAATCTTCCAAATCCAAAGAGATTTATCTTTCTTACAGTCACTTAAGTGGCCAAATCCCACCAAGTTTATCCCATTGTGCGCAGCTTCAAGTGCTTTCATTCTTGATGAAGGTGAAATCTGCAACCCGGTTATGATCCGATTTAATTGTCACGATCCAAGGTTTTTCGTGTGTTCAACAATGGATAATCCTACAAAACAGAACCCGGAGTGGTTCTCCAGGGTAAACTCTCCGACGCCCAAGTTAGTCTTGTTACTGGAGTATAGTATATTTTCAGTGATCGGAATTGAATCCCCCTTTACCTGGTCGTTTTCCCCTGTATAAATATCTTCCTTCCTGATAAAGAAAGATGGATTGTTATCCCTATTTTCCTCCCTGATAAAATTGGATTAGTTATTACCCTTATCCTCTTATCCTTATCCTCTTGCTTGATAAGGGGGATTAGTTATTATCCTTATCCTCTTATCCTTATTCTCTTGCTTGATAAGGGGGATTAGTTATTATCCTTATCCTCTTCCCTTATGCAAGTAGCATGAAGGTTCTGACCTTTGACTCTTAGGTCCGGAACTTTGCTGCCTCATAGGTCCGGGACTTTGATGCCTCACAGATCCAGAACTTGGCTGTCGCACAGGTCCGGGACTTTGTTGTCACACAGGTCTGGGACTTTGCTGCCTTACAGGTCCAGGACTTTGCTGTCTCACAAGTCCAGAACTTTGTGGGCTTAGGGAACCTAACCCATACACATCAATTCTCATATAACAATTTCAGTGGACTCATACCAAAAGAACTTGGCAACTTGGAGATGCTAGAGGGATTATGGCTTGGAGGGAACAATTTACAAGGTGCAGCCTTAGATTCTAACCTTTAATCTTTTGGATGATGTTTAACTTGATTAAACAATGCCAAGGCCGATAATCATTTTCTTGTTGCTACTTGCTAGCAAATGTAGCGTGAAATCATTATTAATACTATGGTCATTTAGTTACAATTCTTGGACTTGTATTGAAATTAGGAGTATGTAATTCAAAGAATCATTCCACCCTAACAAGAATGGAAAAAAGGAAAAAAAAAAAACACTCTTTTCCTTTGTCATGGTGGTACATGGTCTTTGTTAAATATTTAGGTGGGAAAAGATTTTCAAATTACTAACAATTCTTCTATAAAATTGGAAGGTGTGATTCCGCAGGAGATTGGCAATCTCCTTAACCTTTGGGTATTTGGTTTAGAAGGCAACAGCATTTCAGGCTCCATACCGAAAGAAATCGGGAATTTGACTATGCTCGATTTTCTTTATTTTGACACTAATTTCTTGACAGGTTAGTTTCCTTTGGTTTGTTGGGAATTTGAGTTTAAAAAATAACCTGTTTGCTTCGTTTAGTTCATTTGGAAAAATAATCTGTTTGTTGTGTTTATTTTAATTTTACATTTTTTGGAAAAGTAATCAAATTTCTAAAAATAAGAAAAGTAAGTGCAACAATTAAGAATTCTCAATACTTATTAAAAGCTGTTATTCTTATGACGTTTCTTAGAATTTTAGTTTAAAAAAACTCATTTCTAACTTTTAATATTATTTGGTTTGCTTTTTCTCTTTTAACTTTTATATGCCTTTTAGTTTTTTTAAGTATTACTCTGATAATATTCTATTTTAATTATTGTTAGTTATAATTTTTTTATTTTTAAAAAATTTGTAAATTAGAGAACTTATTTTATATTGAAATTCATAATTTATTAAAATAGAAATTTATGTATTTTTTTATTTTTCTCCATAAATTTTTGAATTGTGGTTTGATTTCATCTTAAATGGGGTTATATTCTTTTTTTTTTCTTCAATTTTTCTATTAAATTATTAACATCATTGTTGTTACCTTTTTTAGTGAAAATATATGTTTATGTTTACCTTTTTTATTGAAACCAACTTCTTTTATCACTACAAGAAAAGGCTTAATTTCCGACGGAACCTTTCGATGGACATTAATCCGTCGAAAATTTTCGATGGACATCGGTCGTAAAAAGTGAACTAGAGTCCTGAAGAAATCTCCGCGGACATCCGTCGGAAAAATATTTCCGACGAAATCCACGAAATCGTAGGAACAAATTGGCGCCACGTGGTTAATATATTCGACGGATGTTCCGTCGAAAAAGCTTTTAAAAAATTTATTTTTCAAACTTTTTCGACGGATACTCCGTCGGAATATTTAACATACTTATATAAAAAAGAAAATTATATTTCGATCGATTTCATTTAAATAGTTTTTAAAAAAATAAAAAATTTAAAAAGTTCTGACAGAAAATCCATTGGAATTTAAAAAAATATTTAAAAAAATTAAATTCCGATGGCCCGACATTTTCCGACGGATGTCCGTCGGAAAATTTTGAATTCCGACGATCCGACATTTTCCGACGGATTTCCGTCGGAAATTTCGGCAATATCAACCCAAGCTTCGACAGCATTCTCTTCTTTGTAGCTCTTCTTTCTGCCACTCTTCTTTGTAGCTCTTCTTTGTACCGGCGTTGATCAGCTCATCTCTTCCACCTAAGGAGTCCAACCTGCAAATCTAACAACATTTGAAAGGCCTCCTCTTAGGAGTTTTTCATCGATCAGCTTTGCTCTCCCATCTATGGAGTCCAACATCTAAATCTAACAAAATCACTGTAAGGCCTTATTTTCTTCTCCATTATTTTATTCTTCTTCTCCATTCAACCAAAATAACTCGTTTATTTTTCATTTTCATCCAAAGTTTTATTCTTCTAGATAAATAACTGTACGTAAAGAACACAAATCTGACATTTTAACAAGGTACGTAGTTAATTTTTTATTACTATAATATTTAATTTTATATGTGTAGATGGATTGTATTTGGTACCGTAGTTGTTTATATATCGTGGTCATGCTATATTAATTTTATGTCGCGGCATAAATTATGCTTTATATTAATGTTATATTTTTATTACTGTGATATTTATTTTTATATATGTGTAGATGGATTTCATTGAACACCGTAGTTCTTTATATATCGTGGTAATGTTATATTAATTTTATGTCTTGACATAAATTATGCATTATATTAATGTTATATTTTTATTACTGTGATATTTATTTTTATATATGTGTAGATGGATTTCATTCGACACCGTAGTTGTTTATATATCGTGGTCATGCTATATTATTTTCATGTCGTGACATAAATTATGCATTATATTAATGTTATATTTTTATTACTGTGATATTTATTTTTATATATGTGTAGATGGATGTCATTCGACACCGTAGTTGTTTATATATCGTGGTCATGCAATATTAATTTTATGTCGTGACATAAATTATGCATTATATTAATGTTATATTTTTATTACTGTGATATTTATTTTTTTATATGTGTAGATGGATTTCATTCGACACCGTAGTTATTTATATATCGTGGTCATGCTATATTAATTTTATGTCGTGAAATAAATTATGCTTTATATTAATGTTATATTTTTATTACTGTGATATTTATTTTTATATATGTGTAGATGGATTTCATTCGACACCGTAGTTGTTTATATATCGTGGTCATGCTATATTAATTTTATGTCGTAACATAAATTATGCATTATATTAATGTTATATTTTTATTACTGTGATATTTATTTTTATATATGTGTAGATGGATTTAATTCGACACCGTAGTTGTTTATATATCGTGGTCATGCTATATTAATTTTATGTCGTGACATAAATTATGCTTTATATTAATCTTGTATTTTTATTACTGTGATATTTATTTTTATATATGTGTAGATGGATTTCATTCGACACCGTAGTTATTTATATATCGTGGTCATGCTATATTAATTTTATGTCGTGAAATAAATTATGCTTTATATTAATGTTATATTTTTATTACTGTGATATTTATTTTTATATATGTGTAGATGGATTTCATTCGACACCGTAGTTGGATGTATAATGTAATAAATCCTAATGTAAGAGGTTTAACCGATGAATTTATGAGTGGGGTAAATGAATTCGCAACATGCTTGTACTCTTCTTAAATATCGAATGAATGAGTCATTCGTGTCCTCAGAAAGTGTAAGTCCGTAAAACATTTGGTCCAGAAGATGTGTTGGTTCATTTATATAAGAATGGTTTTAAACCTAAATATTGGTGGTGGATTGACCATGGTGAGGTAGAGCCTCCGAATTTTGACTCTATATATGCTACATATATGCATGAGCAGAGGAATATCGCGAGAACAGATAATGCAGAAAGTAATCGATATCATGATATGATAAGAGATGCAGCAAATTCTCATTTTATGGGTAGTGGTGAACGTGAATTTGTGCAAAATACTGAACAACCTCCTAATGAAGAAGCTCAAAAATTTTATGATTTGTTAGAGGCTGCTAGTCGTCCGTTGTGGGAAGGTTCGACTCATTCTGAATTATCCACAGCTGTTAGACTAATGAGCATCAAGTCAGATTGGAACATACCACACGACTACATGAATGCCATGATTGAATTGATGAGAGAGGTTAACCCCCAACAAGAAATAGACATTCCAAAAAGTTATTATCACACGAAAAAGTTGGTGTCTAAATTAGGAATATCCGCGTAAGATTGATTGTTGTCCAACTGGTTGTATGTTGTACTGCAACGAGAACGATCACTTAGAGGAGTGTAAATTTTGTGAACACCCTCGTTATAAAAGTGAATCGACTAGCAAAGGAAAGCGAGTGCCACTTAAGTCGATGCATTACCTTCCTCTAATACCCAGGCTTAAGAGATTGTATGCCTCCATGAGTTCTGCACCGCATATGAGGTGGCATTATGTGAACAAAAGGCCAGATGGTGTATTGTGTCATCCATCCGATGGGTTAGCATGGCGACATTTTGATGAAAAATATCCAGATTTTGCTGCGAAACCGCGGAACATCAGGTTAGGTTTGTGTGCAGATGGTTTTACACCCTTTAGTATGTCATCTACTCCTTATTCATGTTGGCCAATTTTTGTGACTCCGTATAATCTTCCACCTGAGATGTGCATGACAACTTCATATCTATTTTTGAGTTGCGCTATTCCATTTCGCATAATCCAAAGAATTCAATTGATGTCTACTTGCAACCCTTAATAGATGAATTGAAATTGTTGTGGCTTGTTGGAGTCTTGACATATGATATTTTCACAAAAGAAAATTTCAATATGCGTGCTGCACTTATGTGGACAATTAATGATTTTCCTGCGTATGGAATGTTATCTGGGTGGAGTACAGCTAGGAGATTGGCTTGTCCGATTTGCATGGAGGATACGAAAGCATTCTATTTAAAAGAAGGCAGGAAAAATTCGTGGTTTGATTGTCATCGACGATGGTTAGGACCTGATCACACATTCAGGACGAATGTGTCCGGATTCATTAAAAATCGTGTTGAAGTTGATGATCCACCGCGAAGGTTGTCTGGGGAAGAGATTTGGGATCGAATTTCATCTATTCCTAAGCTATATGAGGCAGGAAGTTTTAGACTTCACGGATATGGCATTCAACATAACTGGACAAAACAAAGCATATTTTGGGAATTGCCCTATTGGAAAGATAACTTGCTTCGCCACAATTTAGATGTCATGCATATTGAGAAAATTTCTTTGATAATTTGTTCAACACTGTTATGGATGTAAAGGACAAGAGCAAAGATAATGTAAAGGCAAGATTGGATCTGATGAAGCATTGTAGGCGGAGAGAATTGCACCTACAAAAACATGCCAACGGCAAGTATTCCAAACCAAAGGCAAAATACACATTCACATTGGATGAAAGATGCAATATTTGTGAATGGATAAAGAATTTGAAGATGCCATATGGGTATGCATCAAATATGCGTAGGTGTGTCCAACTGAAAGAAGGAAAATTAACGGGGTTAAAAACCCACGATTGTCATGTCTTAATGGAGAATTTGCTTCCCGTTGCATTCAATTCACTTCCTGAAAATATTTGGAAAGCAATAACAGAGATCAGTCAATTCTTCAAGCAATTGTGTTCGAGCACTTTGAGAGATACAGATTTAGACAGAATGCAAGATAATATCCCTGTTATACTGTGCAAGTTGGAGAAAATCTTTCCACCTGGCTTTTTTGATGCAATGGAGCATCTTCCTATTCACTTAGTAGAAGAAGCCAGACTTGGAGGGCCGGTTCAATATAGGTGGATGTATCCTTTTGAAAGGTAATTAAACCTATTTTTTCCTAATTAAGTATATATAATTTATTTTTTTTAGTTCCCTAACATGTTGTTTAACGAATTTCAATTGTAGGAACATTGGGAAGTGTAAACGGTCAATGAAACAAAAGGCTAGAGTCGAGGGTTCGCTTTGCGAAGCATACCTTGCCAGGGAAACTTCACATTTTTGTTCATTCTATTTTGAGCAACATATCCCGAGTTTAAGAAACAGAGTGAATCGGCATGATGATGGAGGTCCTAGTAGAACCCTCCATCTTTGTCAATATTTGATCTTACGGGCAGAGCATCAGGAAAACCAACTATTCGGTGGTTAGACGATAATGAGCTCTACGCTGCAAAACAGTGCGTTCTGCTTAATTGTGAGGAGATCCAACCAACTTTGAGGTACAGTATGTTGATTATGTTTTTTTTACCATTTTTCTTATGTAATCTAATCGCGACATTAATGATTGAAATATATTTCAGAGATTTCAGAAATTATTACGGGAATGAAACTGTTCGTGAATATTTTAGTACATGGTTCAAAGATTATGTAAGTGGTCATTAGCCTGCAAATATCTATTACGCAATAGATGTAAATTCATTGTAACTTAAATGCTGAAGTTTTTTTTAATTCAATCGCAGGTACAAAATGTTTCCAACGGAGTGACCAACCCAAATCTACATGCTCTATCATGGGGACCAAGTCGAAAGGTGAAATCATACCAGAAGTACTTTGTAAATGGATACAAATTTCACACAGCCACCTGGTCCGAAAAAAGAAAGACGATAAACAGTGGTGTATGGGTCAGAGGTGATGGCAGTGAAGCTGGCGAGGTCGACTATTACGGAGTTCTTCAAGACATTGTGGAACCGAATACTCATCAGAGATCTCACAAAACAAGAATATTATTTTATCAGACTGGTTCGACACACGGAGACCATCAGGAACAAAGGTACATCCACAATATAAATTAGTTGATGTGAGATATACGAGACAATACGGTACATTTGACCCATTTGTGATTGCACAAAATGCTAGACAAGTGTATTATGTTCCTTATCCTTTGAGACTTGATAAGTCTGAATGGTGGGCCGTGATTAACACAAAACCAGTAGGTAGGGTCGAAGTGGAGGATTCAATAGACATAGCATTCCAAAATGACACATCAAACGTGGAATACACTGTAGACGATGATTTAGAAGATAGTCTCCGAGATTTTCAGTGCAATAATGATGAAGATGAAGATGTTGATGTAGAAATGAACAGGCATGAGGATGATGAGAATGATGAGGATGCTGAAGAAGAACACATGAGCAATAATTCAGATGAAGAGACAGAATTTGTAGATAGCAAAAAAACGAGTCCCGAAGAAGAATTCGAGGATATATATTCAGACTAAATAATATGTTTTTTTATAGAATTTTAGGATATATATGTTGTATTATTTTACTAATTGATTCTTATGCATAATATTTTGAATTAAAAAGAGGTTTTAAGAAATAGTGAGTGGATGAATGATTTAAATAACCTTAATATTTGAAAATAATTTAATTCACTAATTACAACGTGTAAAAATAATTATTTTTTATTTATGAAATATTTTAAAATTTGAATAAAATATTTTCATTTTTTTTATACATTTGAAACTTGATTAATTTAAATTTTTTATTTCAATTTTTTGACGGAATTTAAATTTTCGACGGATATCTATCGGAATATTAAAATAAAAATAAAATTTCATTTGATATTTTGTTATTTATTTATTTAACATAATAAACCAATTAGAAGTATTCAAAGTTTAAATGGGATAAAAACTCTTTCTTTTCAATAAAAGAGTATATATTTTTTTAAAATACTTAAATAAATAACAAACAGGGATAGATAAAAATATATCATTTTCAATATATATATTTTGAATAGTTAAAGAAATAACAATTATGATAAAAAGGAGGTAAATAATATGAATAAAAATACTTTAAAAATGAGTTGGCGGAAATATTAAAAAAAAAATAAAAATTTTAACATTTTCATGTAAAAGTCATTTAATTGTAAGAAAAATAAAAATTTAACTTTCCGACAGACACATTTGAATATTCAAAATAAAATATTAAAAATTTCCGACGGAAAATCCATTGAATTTTAAGAAAATAAAATATTTAAATTTCCGGAAATATTAAAATAAAAATTTAAAGTTCGACGGATAATCCGTCAATTTCTTCCAAAAGTAAAAGAATTACACTTTCCGATGGCTATCCACCGGAAATGTGACACTAGATAAAACCCCTCTTTTCCCCTCCTCCCATTTCCTCCCGTCCCGCCTCCCGCCTGGCCCCCCCCTCCAAAAATTTTTCTTACCTCTTTCCCCTTCCCATTCTTTGACGCTACACAAGGGTTTCCGAAGAATCTGGTTCAATTTCGTCCTCCATTTTCGGCAATTTTGGCGATTGTTCAGTCCTTCCATCGCCGCCACTCCCGCCTCCGTCCCTCGCTAGCCGCCATCCGAAGCACCGCCGCCCCATCGACAAAGTTAAATGCCGATTGACGATCGACATCGCTCGAAAATTCTTTGAGATGTTGTTGTTTGTTTGGGTTTTTATGATTTTTTCAATTTCTGTCGTGATTTTTTGTCTTCGGAAATTTGGATGGAAACTTGATGAATGTGCCGAATTTCCGATTTGTTACCTTCTTAAATTGTTTCATTGATGATTTGTTTCCGATTTGTTATCTTCTTCCGATTTAGTTGGGTTGATTCTGCTGATTGCTTATTTAAATGCATACGGAAAATCATTCTGGCTGAAGATAATGGCTTGTTCAAATGTTTCCGATTTGTTATTTGCTTGTTCTGCTGATTGATTCTTCCGATTTTTAAACTATTTTTTTTGCTTATTGATTCTAGCTGAAGATAATGGCTTCATTTTTTGACAAACTTTTAGATGTTTTAGGGAAGGGCTTTACTTGAATGAATTGAGACAAACATTGGAGTGTTCTATGGCCTGAATTTAACTGAGTTGGGATTGATTGGCTGATTCTTGGGTTATATCGTCATGGAAACCCGAAAACTTTAGCAACTTCTGTGAACTGCTTTAAATGAATGAAGTCATGGGACAAGGTTACCCATTGTTGTTGTTGTTTATCGTGTCACCGCAAACACGTAAGAGCAAGGTTCCAAAGGGAAGTTAGTGTGATGTTGCGCTTCTTACCATTGTGATTTCTTTGAGAGCTAATGGTCAATCACTACGTATAACTGTGTTAAGCTGGAGAATACAATCGCAAATTTCCTTGAACTCTTTTGACAACCTGTGTGAGCACAAATCCATTGGTTTTGAAGTCTAGATATTTATGAGTAGGATCTACCTGATATAGTTGCAGTAGTATAATTTGTCTTGAAGAATAGTTGCATCTATTGAACCTAGGCTATCTAGTTATTTACGTGCCAAAGTTTTAAAAGTAGGTCATGCATTGCACATTTAGGTATTAATAATTTTTTAAAGACTTGGGACGTGAATTAATCATTAATTATTAATCATGAATTATGAGTCTATACATATACACAAGTTGTTATATATATATAACAATCAAACATCAACAAAGAAGAATGCCTTTGGGAGGGATTAATAAATAATAGTACGAAATGTGTTTGAGCTATTCTGCTAACAAAATACAAATTCTAATGTCAATCACACCTCGTTATATTTTGTTAGATATTGTAGGATTTTAATTAAATGGATAAAGATCAGAGCAGAGGTAGCCGTGCTAATCGCGACAGAGGTCGTGCTAGTTCGCCGTCGTCGAGCATACACCATTGCGCCCCTTCCGTCGTGGTTCACTTTCACGACCACTCTTAGCCGACTCAAAGACAATTCACTAGAGATGGATCGGGTCCATCTTCATCACCACCGCGCATCACACATACTGGAGATGGATCTAGACCATCATCATCACCACCGCATTCGGAGAATAGTGATGATGGCGAAGCCGAGATCGAGCCTCCATTGGATCATGTACGGGAAGAGGATGGTGCAACATATATCATACCAGGCGAGACTTCTATCGGGTAAAATTTTTAGCATTTATTTTAAATAATACTTGTATTCAATTAAAATTTTAATATTGATTTCTTCTTTTGTTTATATTTTTAGATTCATTCCGAGTCATACTGCTGCGGGTGCAATTTACGATGCAATCAAAGCCCACTTTGAAAAACCTTGGGCAGTATGGCGCGAAATTCCACTAGAGGTTCGCGATAGGATGTTTTCGGAATTTAAGGTAATTTTTTACTGTTATATTATTATTTATATTGGTTTTTAGAAATTTTAAGTTATATACTTACTAATGTCGTTATTTATGTTTGTAGCGCAAGGGTTATTGGTTGCCAAGAAATGATGAAAACATCCGCCGAGCGCTCAAGTACGAGGGCAAAGCGCTATGGATATTTTTCATCAACCACACGTAAAGACAAGACCGCAATGGATAGGCGACCATGTCCGGAATGCCTTCAAAAACATTGGGCGCCCAAGCATTCAAAAAAGGCAAATTCAGCAAAGGAGGCTCGTGTTTCGAGAAAGGCAGTCTCTCAATACTTATGCTCAATATCACTTACTACACATGCAGCGAGAATTGTAAGAATAGTTATATTTTTTTTGTTTCAATGTCATTTATGTATAATTTAATATGATTTGTTAATCTAATATTTATATAATATGTAGGAAAATACTATGGGCAAAAGCCTATCAAAGATTGACCTTTTCTTAATTGGACACAAGAAAAAAATCCCAGACCGAGAGCGGATCTGGGTTGATTCCCGTGCCGAGGCTACATATGTGAGTTTTTTAGTAAAAATACTTTTTTTGACAAAATCTATTTAGTTTATTAATAATAAATAAAAATGTGTAATATATTTTTTTCCTTGATAGAACGCTTTTCAATCTCTTGCGGCTGAAGAAAGACTCCATTAGACAGAAACGACAGATGATAGTACTGCGCGGACGCAGAATCCCCCACGCAGTGATGAAGAATTATTTACTCAGGCTGCCGGTGGAGTCTACAAGGGTAGAGTTTATGGGATGGGAAATCGGCCTTCTACCAGTCGCTCTGTATATTCAGCATTATCTTCGACGTTTGTGTCGCAAGCTGAGTATGATCTGATGCGTCATAGAGTGGCCGAACTGACTGAGGAGGTCAGTAATGGGCGACAACAAATGACGGAGCTGATTCAGAGTCTACAGGCAAAGATAGAGAAAATGGAAAAGCGCGGCAAGAAGAAAAGAAAAACGAGCAACAATGAAGATACTGACTCGAGCACGGATACGGACAACGATTAGGATAGATTACTTTTTGTCAAATTTATGTGTATAAAATAATTTTTAGTTTTTTGTTAAAATGGAATTTATTTTTTTGAAAATTTTTTTATTAAATTTCCGACGGAAATTATTTATTTTTTTAAAAAAAATTATTTTATTTTCAACGGACTTCCGTTGGAAAATATTTATTTTTTAAAAAAATTTTAAATAATTTCCAACGGCAATCCATCGGTAATTACTTATTTTTCAAAAAAAAATTTAAATAATTTCTGAAGGATATCCGTCGGAAATTACTTATTTTTTAAAAAATGTTATTTAATTTCCGACGGATTTCTGTCGGAAATTATTTAATTTTTTTTTAAAATTTTATTTAATTTTCCACGGTAATCCGTCGGAAATTATTATTATTATTTTTTATTTCTTCTCATAATTTCTGACGGAAATCCGTCGAAAAAATATAATTTTTTATTATCCAGCTGCCGTTGCAAAATCCGTCGGAAATCGAAGTTGCAAAATCCGTTGAATTGCTCGATTTCCGACGGCTGACCGCGGAAAAGTTTTATGACGAACGTTATTCTCGATGCATTGTTTCCGATGGAAAATCGCTAAATCTCAAATTTTCGACGGAAAGGTGGATTTGCCGTTGGAAATTGTCTGTCAGAAAAATCCAATTTTCTTGTAGTGTATGTATTTGTAATTCATTAATCTAAATAAAATAGTAAAACATGAATAATACTAATTTTTTTGAAAAGAAATTTATTCTATCCGGTATTCATAATCCCCAAAATTAAATGTCTAAAAATTCTAATTTCTTTAAAAAATTATTTATTTTTCTTAAAATTCAATAAAAAATGATATTATTACGTAATTTTACCATTTTAACCATGAGTTTCAATTCCATATATTTAGACTTATCAAATGCCCATCTTAATTTCAAATTTTACAACCCTCTTCCTTGCCCCCTCCCCTCTCAATCCCAAATGCTCACTTTTCTAAATGTCGGGAACTTGCATTAATATACTAGTAGATCACAACTAATAGGTGTAATCATAGTTGTCAGAATCACGATCTGATCCCATCAATCCTACGATTCTACGATCCAAATTTATGAAAATGATTCCGATCCTAATTACGATTCTACCTCATTATGTAAATAAAATATAATTAAATTTACTCAATTTTTTTTCTATATCTAAGTAAAATTAAGATATATACTTATATAGATATTTTAATTAGTTTAATGATACTTTTATTAAAAAATACCCTTTGACTACGACAACAACTAAAATATTAAAAAAATCATATAAAATGTTAAAAGAAATAGAAATTAGAATAAAATCATTTAATTATAAACTATACATGAATTTTCTATCTATCCATTCATATATTGATAAATAATTCTTTTAAAAATCATTTATAAATTATATTTTCTAATTTTTTTGAGAATCTTATGATTCTACGATCGATTCTACCAATCCGATTCTGCTACCCTAAATCGATTCTGTGTAGAATCCCGATTCTATAAACTATGGGTGTAAAACTAGAAGCAATTCGAAACCTTCACCAATTGGAGGAACTTTCGTTTGCATGCAATCATTTAAATGGGTCCATACCAGTGGGGATCTTTAACCTTTCAACATTGAAAGTGCTTCAATTTCAATTCAATCACCTCACTTGCAGTTTTCCATCAAACATTGGACATCAAATGCCTAATTTAGAACTATTTGCTCTTAGACAAAATGAAATTAGTGGGGTCATACCAGCTTCAATTGCAAATTGCTCTAAACTGATATTTCTCTCTCTTCCATCAAACCAATTCAGTGGCTCAATTCCAAAACCCCTTGGGAACCTTGAACATCTAGAACGGCTATATCTTTTTGATAACCATTTGGCAAGTGATCCAACATTGTTGGAGTTGGATTTCCTTACTTCTTTGACAAAGTGCAAGTCTTTGAGGACCTTAGACCTATCAAATAACCCACTCAATGGGATTCTCCCGAATCCCATTGGAAATCTTTCCACTTCCCTACAATATTTTGACGAACGGATAACTAAAATTAGAGGCCCCATCCCAAGTGAAATTGGCAACCTAAGCAGTCTAATATTGATTGCTCTTAAAGATAATCAGTTGAGTGGAGCTATTCCAAGAGCAATCCAGGACTTAAAAAACCTTCAAGTCTTGTTTTTTCCACGAAACAAACTCCGAGGAACTCTGGATAAATTTTGCAACATGCAAAGACTAGCTGGATTGTTTCTAAGCCAGAGCCAAGTTTCAGGGCCAATCCTAGATTGTATTGGCAATATGACTTCTCAAAGAGAACTTTACCTAGGTTACAACTTATTGACATCTGTTATTCCCAGAAGCTTGTGGAAACTCAAAGATCTCCTGGAGCTTGTCCTTGCCTCAAACTCTTTAAATGGATCATTGCCTATTGAGATTGGAAGTTTGCAGGTTGCAATATCAATGGACTTGTCCATGAATCAAATATTAGAGGCCATTCCCAGCACATTAGGTGATTTACAGAACTTGCAAGACATTTCTTTAGCAAACAACCAACTACAAGGATCCATTCCTGAATCATTTGGGAAAATTTTAAGCTTAACATCCTTGGACTTGTCGCATAACAATCTCTCAGGGTTGATTTCCAAGTCATTGGAGGCACTTTAATCTCTGAAATTGTTTAACGTTTCTTCTAATCATTTAAAGGGTGAAATTCCTACTGGGGGTCCTTTCAAAAACTTCACAAGTGAATCCTTCACTTCCAATGATGAATTATGTGGAGATCCAAAATTCCATGTCCCGCAATGCCAAACTAATCAAAAGCACAAATTAAGAGTGAAAGGGGTGCTTCTACTCACACTGATCTCACTTGTGATACCTCTTTTGGTTGCTCTCTTCTCAGCATTTGTTTTTTTGAGATATAGAAGGAAAAGAGATTTTTCAAGTGCAAGAGAGGTGTCAGCTATACCGACAACAAAAAGAATTTCTTATTATGAACTTCTGCAAGCAACAAATCGGTATAGCGAGAGCAACCTTTTCGGCTCAGGTAGTTTTGGATCAGTTTATAAAGGGATTCTTAATGATGGAAATTTTGTGGCTGTTAAAGTATTTAATTTACAACTCGAAGGTTCACTCAAGAGTTTTGATGTAGAATGTGAAGTGTTATGTAACCTTCGTCATCGAAATCTAGTAAAAGTCATCAGTAGTTGTTCTAACTAGGATTTTAAAGCTCTAGTGTTGGAATACATGCCCAACGGGAGTCTTGACAAATGGTTGCACTCTGACCATCATTTCCTGAATATGTTGCAAAGATTGAACATGATGATCGATGTCGCATGGGCTTTGCAATATCTACACCAAGAATATTCAACTCCAGTGATTCATTGTGATTTGAAGTTGAGTAATATCCTCATTGATGAAGACATGGTTGCCCACGTAAGTGATTTTGGAATTGCCAAGTTTTTGGGAAAGGAAGAAAGCTCCGTATTAACCAGAACCTTAGCCACAATTGGTTACATTGCACCAGGTAATCTTGATGTTGTGTTTCTTCTTTTCTTTCATTTCTAAATTTATCACCTTATAGAATTTTTTGGACTGATGGCAATATTTGTTGTAGAATACGGAAGTGAAGGATTGGTATCGAAAGCATGTGATGTCTATAGCTATGGAATCCTCCTAATGGAAGTCTTTACAGGAAGAAAGCCTAATGATGAAATTTTTGATGAAAATCTGAGCTTCAAGAGTTTGGTAAATGATTCCATGCTTGATTCAATTCTTCAAGTGATAGACACTAACTTGTTAAATCCAAACGAAGAGCATTCCAGTGAAATGTTGGAGTGTTTATCATCAATCATGGAATTGGCCTTGAATTGTGTTCAGGAATCTCCAAATGAAAGGCTTGTTATAAGTGATGTTGTTGATGCTCTCAAGAAGATCAAACTTAGGTATGCTGAATATCATAGAGATTAATAAATTGTTCCAAATGGATAATTTTAAAGAAGCAAATATTTGTATCATGTGAGAAACTTTCCATTGCTATATGTGTAATGTTGTGGTAGTTTTTTTTTTTAATTTTGTGTTAAAAAGGGTAATAAAATTTCTTGACATTAATTATACATTTATTTTGTCAATATTTTTTTCTCGAATCATTCACTTAACAAATTGCACATAAATATTGTTCATATGAATTTTCTTTCATTGCATAATTCTTTGGTGCTACAATTCTGTTAGCAAGGCTTCTAAGGAGATGCGAGCTAGGAGTTTTCTCCCTACAGTTTTTTTCTAATTTAATTGTTGGGTGTTGGCTGCTGATTGTAAGAATTAATAATTTCTAAAGATAAGTTCTTTTTCACATCAAGTATAGAAAAATCTAAGTAGATTCCTCTAACATAGCATGGAAATGTTATTAAATAACAATTATTCTTTATTCCTTTCGTTAAAAAAAAAGTTTACCTTTAATTTGATACACTTTTTTTACATTACTTTCTCGATTTCATAAAAAGAGTTCATTTTTTTTTTAAAAAAAATGTCTCCTAGAAAAAGATTCCACTTTTAAACCAAATTTCTAAAATATCCTTAATAATAATCACTATTATATAAAAATGAAAAATTAGTCAGTCGGTTTCAATGTAATTGTCATATTTTTTTTAAGGATATTGTTGTTTTTTTGCTCTTTTTATTAATTAAAAATAATAGTAAAACAAGAGTGGTAAGAAAATTAATTTCTATAAAAATTAAATATATAACAGTTCTATTAAACCTTGAATACTAATAGTTCTATTAAACTTCTATCCAATTTTAATTCACATATAAATATACTTATCATTATTATCTTTATTTAAAATAAATAGTTATCTATTAACATATAATTCTAGTATAGCTCTAATATTTCATGATTATAAAATATTAATTATTTCATCAAATTTTACTCTAAATTCTAAAATTAATTAGTGAATTTGATTGGTATATATTAATCAACGTTTGGTTTGAAAAAAGAATGCTAACAGCATACTATAATTTTTGATAATTATTATTATTTTTTTTTTGTATTTAAAATAGAATATACTTTATTTTACTTATATTTTTTTAGATTAAAATTCTTAGATTGCTTACATTTGGTCTTGTGAATATTATAAATGGACTTGAATTTTTTATCTCTTTTATTTTAAAAAATAAATTGAAGACAATTTATTTAAATTTAGACTCAACAATTAATAATTTTTTGGGTAATTAGGGTAAATAGTCCCTTATCTTGGGGCCTCTATTCGGTTTTGTCTCAGAATTGAAAAATTTCAATTTTATCCTCAACTTAAAAATTGGGTTCTATTGAGTCCCCAACAAACATTCTGCCGAGCGAAGTGTAAATTTTGACAAACACATGCACGGCACGTGAAGCTAGTAGGGGCAAATTTGTAAAGAATTTTTTGGCAAACTTTGACCAACATCTATTTAATTTATTTATTTATTTATTTGCACAAAATGTTGTAATTTTTTTATTTACTTATCTATTTAATTTTTTTCCCAGGGTTTGTGTTTAGCAGTATATGAATTGTTTCTAAGGGTTCAACATCGACATTGTGTGCAGCATCTTTATAACAATTAAATAAATAGATTAATTAATTAATTAATTAAATAGAAGTTGGCCAAGGTCTGCCAAAAATTTCTTTCCAAATTTGCCCTACCAGCTTCACGTGCCATGCACGTGTTTGTCGGAATTTGCACTCTGCTCATCAGAATGTTGGTTGGGGACCCAATAAAACCCAAGTTTTTAGTTGAGGGATAAATTTGGAACTTTTTCAACTTAGGGGACAAAACCAAATAGAGACCCCAAGATAAGGGACTATTTACGCTGGTTACCTAAATTTTTAACACAGTTCTTTATTCGTTCTATTTTTATTTCCGTAATTTCAATATATCTCTATTTTTCAATTTTTTTTTGCTTACTACCACTTTAGTTGTGTAAGAATAATTGTTTTTATAATTTTTTTTCACAGTAAATAAATAAGAAAAAAAAGTAAGAGAGATTCATTTTGTCAAACCTCAATGTTCGTTTTAGGGCCAATACCATATTGTTTTGGGAATATGACTTCTCTGTGGAAACTTTACCTGGAATACAACTTACTGACATTTAGTATTCCCCAAAGCTTATGGAAACTCAAAGATCTCTTGGTGCTTGTCCTTGCCTCAAACTCCTTAAGTGGATCATTGGTTGTTGAGATTGGAAGTTTGCAGGCTGCAATATCAATGGACTTGTCTACAAATCAAATATCAAGGGCTATTCCCAGCACATTTGGTGATTTACAGAACTTGCAAAACCTCTCTTTAGCAAACATCCAGCTACAAGGAACCATACCAAAATCATGTTAAGCTTAACATCCTTGGACTTGTAGCATAACAATATCTCAGGGTTGATCCCTAAGTCATTGGAGGCACTTAAATCTCTAAAATTGTTTGATGTTTCTTCTAATCATTTAAAGGGTGGAATTCCTTCTGGGGTTCCTTTCAAAAACTTCACAAGTGAATCCTTCACTTCCAATGATGCATTATGTGGAGATCCAAAATTCCATGTCTAGCAATGCCAAACTAATCAAAAGCATCGATTAAGAGTGAAAGGGGTGCAAAACATCGATTGGAAAGAAGCAACTAATCATGAAATTAATTCAATTTTGAAAAATGGAACTTGGATTTTAGTTGAGTTACCTCGTGGTACAAAACATATGGGTTGTAAATGGATTTTCAAAAGAAAATATAATTATGATGGCACAATTGATAAATACAAAGTTTGATTAGTTGCAAAATGATTTTCACAAAAACAAACTATTAATTATTTTTACACATTTTCACTAGTGCATAACTAGAATTTCATCTATTAGAATTTTATATGCTTTACCTTCTATCTATAAATTTTTTGTTCATTAAATAAATGTTAAAAATGCATTTTTAAATGGAGATTTAGAAGAAAAAATTTATATATTACAACCTGAGGGTTGTATTGTTCCTGGATAGGAAAATAAAATTTGTAAATTAATTAAATCTCTTTCTAACCTAAAACAAGCTCCCAAATAGAGGCATGAGAAATTTAATCAAATTATACCGAGTGATGGTTTTTCATTAATAGAAGTGGACAAATATGTATACACAAAAAATATAAATAATTATTATGTGATTATTTCTTTGTATGTAGATGACATACTTATATATGGTACTAGTTTGAATGTTATAAATAGCACTACATGTTTTTTGTCCTCAAACTTTGACATGAAAGATCTGGATCAAACCAATGTTATATTGGGTGTTAAAATAATAACAAGAAGCGATGGAATTATGTTGCCACAAAATCATTATATCAAGAAACTTCTTAGGAAGTTCGAAAACTATAATGTGACACTAGTGAGCACTTCTTATGATGCTAAGTTTTAATTGAAAAAGAATTGTGGTGACCCAATTGCTCAACCTAAATATGCTTAGATTATTGTGGAGTATGATGCATTTAATGAATTTTACAAGGCTTGACGTAGCCTATGTTGTGTGTGGACTAAGTAGATATACTCATAATCCCAATCACGAGCATTGGTTTGCATTAGTTAGACTTGAAATATTTGAGAGGAACTATTGATTATGGTGACCTACATAGTGCATTTCTCTTTGTATTAGACGGATACAGTGATGCAAATGGGGTCTTTAATTCAGAAAAGACTAAATCAACTAGTGGCTATGTATTCACGCTTGGTAGTGGTGCAATAGCATGAAAATCAGCCAGATAAACGTTATTGCTAAATCAACTATGGAGTCAAAGTTTGTAGCTCTGGAATTTGCTGGTTCTAAGGCTAACTGGTTAATGAACTTTTTAGTTGAAATTCCTATAACCAAGGGGCTAGTGCCCCGCCTATGCATTGTGATTGTCGTTTACAATTGCCATAGCAAAAATAAATGATATAATAACAAAATTGACACATGATGCTGTAAAGCAACTACTAAGAGATGGAAACTATCTGAAATCAGAAGTGAATTTGGCCATTCCTCTTACTAAACCTTTGGGAAGAAAATTAATTCTTCAAACATCGAGGAAATTGCGACCTAAACCAATAAGTTGTCAATAGAGATAGTAACCCAACCTATGTGGTTGGAGATCCCATAAAGTAGGTTCATATGGGTAATAACAAATCAATATTGACACTAAAGCACTTAAATTTAAGTATCTTCTATGATGTTTTCACTGCCCCTAGTTGTGAGATTGAGTTTCAAATTCTTAATGAATTCATATTCCTTATGGATAGTGTATTTAAGGAAGTATACACTTGATGAATTCACCTCTATGAGAGTGGAGTAATGCCACTCTTATAAGATTTTGGCTAAAATCTTTAGAACTCTCATAAAAAACTAGGCACACACATGGCATATTCACGCAGAAAATGAGTCGAATAGCAAAATTATAGGGGTTGTGTTGTGATTGATAAAATCTCTATCTTACATCAATGATTTATTGGTTCATAGAGATTTTACATTTCACCAAAAAATCAATAAGATATATTTTATCAATCTAAGTTTGGTTCATTGTCCAAAAGACACCAAACTAAATGTAGTTGCACCTAGACAAATCCAGTAGAATAATCTTATTTTCATTTAATTCTTTTGAAATGTGTGGGGGATTGTTGTATATTTCAAAAGAAAATTACTATCCCACATTGGAAGTTTACAACACATTCTAACACCTTATATTGAATTTCCTTTAAGTGGGCTTATGACTAAGAGAAAGAGTGGTGGGTTCGCGCACATGAAAGGGGGTCAAATTGGGCCAATCCAGTTCAAAGTGGTGAATTTATCCCTCCCCTATGCGTGGGTTAAACAAAGTCCAACCCATATTTTTCCTGTTTTTTCTTTTTTAGCCCTACTAAAAATAATTCTATTTGTTTTCAGAATTATTTTTTTACTGCTTCACTTTGCTGGTAAACTTGGTCATTTATATTTACCTTATTTGACGAAGACATGATCTTTTGTTGTTCACGTACCAAGTCTACCCAACTTTATTTGCATGATCCTCCTAGCCTTGTCTGCATGATCCAACGTGTATCTTATTTTTCTCATAATTGGTTCCACGCAGCACCATAAATAGTGCTCTTTCCAGCCTTCCAAAACGCACCACTCAGCACATTTCTTCCCTTTGCTTTAAGCTCTCTCTCAAGCTTCCTCCCAATTCCTTCTCCTCATTCTTATGGCTAGTTTTTCTTGCATTCTTGTTTCATAAATTAATGTTCCTGCTACTCTCTACTAAGAGGAAGGCATGTATTGTCCTTAGGAAATATTTCATAATGCCTTGAAATAGTTTCTTTTGCCTATTTTTTCTTTTTGGGCCTACTAAAAATAATTCTATTCTCTTCAGAATTATTTTTTTGCTTCTTGACCTTACTAGTAGACTTCGTCATTTATACTTACCCTATTTGACTAAGACTTGGTCTTGTGTTGACCACGATCGAGTCTACCAAGTTTATCGGCATGATCCTCTAGCTGCTATCTACATGATCCACCATGAGTCTTATTTTCTAATAATTGGTTCCATGCAGCACTATAAATAGTACTCATTCCAGCCTTCCAAAACACACCACTCAGAACATTTCTTCCCTTTGCTTTAAGCTCTCTCTTAAGCTTCGTCTTTCCTAATTCCTTCTCCTCATTCCTACTGTTAGTTTTGTTCCTGTATTGTTGTTTCATAAATTGCTATTCCTGCTATCTTCTACTAAAAAGAAGGCTTGTTTTATCTTGGAGAAATATTTCATAATATCTTGAAATAATTTCATTAGAACAGTGCAATTGTTGCACGACTAAAGTAAATTAGCCTACAATTGTTGCACGACTAACGCTTTGTCTTGCCAGTGGGCAAGTGTGTATTTTTGTGCATATGAATATGATTATCATTTCTGGGAAAAAAAAGTAAATTAGCATATTTTTGTTATTGATGAAGGCTATATCCGCAACTCGCTTGGATAATGTTTATCTGAATTTGTTTTCTTCACTAATGTATATGTCTGCAAAACAAATCTCGGAGTTGTTCCTTGGGATAAATCCTCCGATGCTTTAAGTCGGATTCTGTATTTCAATCTCTATAGCTCTCAGAAAAGTCTCCCATTTTATTTGACGGCTTGCCCCACTTATATACTTCATTTTCCGGATTTGTGAGATTTGGTTGTAATAGTTAACCACGTAAGCTACAGTTGTAATGACTAAGCACTTTGTTATGTTTCTCTGTGATTATCGCATGCCGTTATCTTTTTATGGATAAGTATGGTCTTGACAAATTTCTACTTTGTTGGTGTAATCCGAGGTGCTATACACTTAATGTATTTTCGATGTACTTTTATACCCTAGCCTAAAGGCTAAGGTCAAACTAGAAAACATGCCAATTACTGAGATCTGGACCTTTAGCATGTCGAGGTTGAAGTCATAGTGCGAAGGTCCTGCACCTCTCCGAGTTCCCAAAGGATCCTCAGATATATCATAAGCCCCCAAACCTCTGTAACAATGTCAAGCCAAGGTCTTGTTAGAACTAGGTTTCTAGGCACTTTAGAATAGGGATAGGCGTTATGATATGAATCGCCGTGTCTGCAGCCTATCAGTACTTATCGTATTATGTGTAATATGATAATACTCATCTTTTAAGGCTATGGCATTTAATGTAGTAGGGCCCTAGAAGATTTTGTTGAGACACATACGGAAGTTCTAGGTTTCGTATAAAAAAGTTGTGTATGTTGAATCTAGGTTTTTTTTTTTTTTTTTGTTATCCTTCACTTTTTGTTTTCAAATGATAAACAGTCTTTTGACAAGTATTCGTCCATCTCTAATGAGTGTTCGGTGAGGTGAAGCCTATTGCAGCAAACTAGTTTTTTTGATGTTCAATTGAGAAAGAAAATGAGGAAAAAAGTAAGTATGTCTTCTTCTAAATCTATGTCTTCTGGGTTTTTGAGATGGGAAGATAAGACTATTTCCCTGGGTGGCGAGGAGGATAGTTTGTTTGGCTCGTCCGGCCAAGGCAGTATTTATAGTTATGATGTGGGCCAATCTAGTAGGGAAAAGAATAGGGAGGAGAAAACAAGTAGTTTTGTCATCAAGTTCGGAGAAAGAGACTAGTTTATCTGAAAGTAGATTGGTCTTATCGAGAGCAACAAGTTCGTCAGAGGGGGAGAGGGAGGAGTTTGTAGCTTGGCTATAGTGGCATTCATTGGGAAGTTCACACCTACTGTCGAGGCCCTGCTTTCGGTTTTTGTGGAAGCCGAAGTCAGGGAATTTAGGAAATGTTCTACATGCCTAAAAAATATAGGGCTAAGGTTATAGGTCCTGTGTGGAGGGCAAGTCACCTTCTCACTGGGTACTTGTCAGTATATGAGGAGCACTTGAAAGCGGAGATAAAGTTTCTTCTATGTCAACTTGTCATTGACATTTTAAGATACTATAAGATAGCCTCAGCCCAATTAGCCTCAAATTCGGTGAGGACTATTATTGGTTTTGAGGTGTTGTACTGAGAGGACCGAATAGAGAGTTCAGTAGACTTGTTTAGGTATTTTTATTGTATAAAGAGGTCTGCAAACTCAATGTTACTTTGTCTTTTTCCCAAGGTCTGGAAGTAAGGCCGTGAAGCCTTTTGCCCACCATGAATGGAAAAGAAGATTTTTCTTCATAAAGTTTGAAACTTGTGGGTTAGAGGTAGAATGGTTCTATGGAGATGCAAATGACACCTATAGAAACTGCAAGACACAAAACCCTCCGAGCCATGCCTACATAGAGCTCCGCGAAGAAAGAATTGGCAGTTATATTGAATAGGAGTTGGTTAAGTACAAATGAGCTCGGCCCTTGTACAGGCCAGACCTTGGGCCAAAAAGAAAAGACTAAGGGTAGGGTAAATCTACTTTAAAATAGTTTTCTATTGTTATTGTTGTGACTAATCTGGTAGTTGGTTTTTATTTTGCAGTGGTGAATTTCAGTGCTTCAATCAAATGTTGTAGTACGAAGAAAGCGCAGGCTAGTACTAAAGGAGCCCCTTCTTTTGGGAAGGTGGTAATAGTATAGCCTTCCAAAAAGAAGGCTGAGAAGAGGGTGACCAAGGTTGGGATATCAGCCAAAAAAAAAAGAATAAAAGTAGTTGGCAGCATCGAAAAAGCTAACTAGAGAGAGGCCGAGGTTGCAACCTTGGATACAGTGTTCCACTTCTCCACGCCACTTGGAGACTCACCAGGAGTGACAGTCCAGGGCATGGAGGATCAACAGAAGAGATTGGCAGATATGCTGATTGCCAACCTGAATGACAATTTGGCTTCCACAGTGCCACAGGTACAAAAGTACTGACGGAGTTGTGTTTCTTTATGAATTTATGTTGGAAGTGACATTATTAATATATTATTTGGATTGTAGGCACTAGCAATATGGACGAAGTACGTCTAAAGATCCAACCACCTAGAAGTGGAAGCCTCCAAGAATAATGCTGAGGTAGCTCAGCCGATGGAGGCCGAGGCGGCATCTCTAGAGGTGATGAGCAAGTTAGAGGAAGAGGTTACCCTCCTTCACAAAAAGTTGGGAGAGAGCCAAGCTGAGGTCCAAAAACTTGAAGGTATTAATCAAGGAGAGTTCACAAAATTGCCAGTGTTGACACAAGGTTTATAAAGTCAATTTTATAATTGATTTTGATGATAACAAACATTGAATTGAATTTTCATAATTAATTTTCAAATAGACATTGAATGAAATATTTTAATTTGATAGATTCAAGATAATATGTTTGGAAGATATTGATATTATTTTTGAGGTATTTTTACCTAATTTGGATGAAGAAATAAAGGAATTTCAAAGTTTGGAGTAATGGAAATTAATGAAATATGAAGACTTGAACTAGACAGTTAACTTGGATGAATAGAGAAATCAAATATATGTTAATATTTTGATGATATCTAAAGATCTAACGGTTCCATTATTATGAAATTTTAATATAGTAAAACTAGACTTCCATATATACAACTTTACTACACAAATAATTTTCTAGATTCGAAGTTTAGATGTCCAAAAATGAGTTGGAAGATTAGTCATTACAGAAGATATTTTAATTTTGAATTTTGGAGTTAGTCTCAGTTTTTGAGGCATAACTCATAATTTACAACTTTAAAAATTCTTATTTTTGGTGTACGAAATGAATACTTATAAAGATACAACTTTTGTAGTTTAAGCTGTTTCAAATTCTAAAAACATCATGGTGAAATAGTATCTTTATTTGTAAACACAAATTCAAATTGCTAGAAAAAGTTATCTGAAACTAGTCTCGGTTTAGAGGCTATATCTGAAGATCTGAACATTGGATGAAGCTCAAACTTGTTCATATGATATTAAAATTTTACATATAAAAAATCATTACTCTTGGTGATTGTCAGACATGAACTTTATATAGGTGAAAAACTTCACAAATGTATCTTGGAAAATCTGAATTTGAAAGGAAGTATTGAAAGCAAGGAAATTCAAGTTCTTTGAAGGCAAAAGTGTATTTTCAGTTAGCAACGGCCATTTTGGAATTTTTTGCCTATAAATACAGCCTCAAACAAAGATTAATGGAGTTGAAGAATAAAAAAAAGGGGAAAGAAAGAAGTGCTTACAAAGAGAAACAAGAAAGTTCATCTTTTTGTAAATATAGAGTGAATTCTTCATACAATTGTGCTTTATCTTTCATATTCAACTTGTGAGAGTTTATTTCTTAGTTGATTGAGTTTGAAACTCATCACTTGTTATAAGAAAGAGAAATTTATTACCCTTTTATTTTGTGAGAGTTGGGTGAGCTTTAATTGATTTTGGTTAATGTGTTAGAACCAAGACAAGTGATGTTCTTTGAGAGAGACTTGTGGAATAATTTGGGGATAAAGATGCGAGTGATTTGGGAATAGAATCACTTGATAAAATTTTCAAGCACCTTTGGAAGCTAGTTTGTAACAAGCTTTTCAAAGAATAGTGGAGAAATCTCAAGAAAGGCCTTAGGAGTGGATGTAGGCAACATTGAAGTCGAACCACTATAAATCGATTGTGTTTTCTTTTCTTCCATTCTCTTTATATTTATTACAAATATTAGCACTCACTCTTCATCCAAAAATATTGATTTTTTTTTGTGTGTTTTCCATATTTGATTATCCTTTTCATTTTGACATATTTGTTTTAGGAGTTGAAATTTTATTTGTAAATTTTTCTTAAAAGCAACCCTATTCACCCCCTTCTTGTGTTGCTATTTTGGGATAACAATTGGTATCAGAGCAAAGGCTCTTGTTTATGACCTAACCGTCTAAGAGTTAAGATCATGGCAAGCTTTTTGGCACCTCCACTTTGAAGGCCAATTGACCCACGGACCCTTTGTTCAATGGAACAAATTATAATTATTGGAAGGCTAGAATGAGAATTTATGTTCAAGCCATGGATTATGGTCATGGAAGGTTATATCAAATGGACCCTATGATCCTTCTAAAACCATAGACAATCAGATTGTTCCTAAGGATGAAAATAAATGGACTGAAGCCGATGAAGCTAAAGTCCAGTTAAATGCTAAAGCTATGAACATGTTATATTGTGCACTTGATCCTAATTAGTTTAATAGAATTTCTACATGCGAAACCACAAAAGAAATTTGGGATAAATTAGAAGTCACAAATGAAGGTACTAATCAAGTGAAAGAATCTAAAATTAGTATGCTTGTTCATCATTATGAATTGTTTAAAATGAAATCGGAAGAGTCCATTCGAAAATGTTTACTAGATTTACCAATATTATAAATAGCTTGAAATCTCTTGGTAAAATCTATACTAACGTTGAAATAGTGAGAAAAATTCTTAGGTTTTTACCAAATGGGTGCGAACCAAAGGTGACGGCCATCCAAGAAGCTAAAGATCTTACGAGATTAAGTTTAGATGAACTCTTGCGTTCTCTTATGATCCGTGAGATTACTTTAAAAGCCAACGAGAAAGAAGAGTCCAAAAAGAAGAAAGGGATTGCTTTCAAGTCCAAATTTAATGATGAAAATGTTAATGAATCAAGTGATGAAGATGATGAAGACATTGCTATGATCACTAGAAAGTTCAAGAAATACATTAACAAAAAGAAACAAGGCGGAAGAAAATTTCACAAGAAGGAGATAATAAAAGGAAATTCAAGTAAGAAAGATGTTATCGTGTGTTATGAATGCAAAACGGCCAGTCATATCAAACCTAAATGTCCTCAACTTAAAAAGAGTTATGAAAAGGACAGAAAGAAGGAAATGGTGGCAATTTAGGGAGATAGTGATGATAGTTCCTCCAATGATGAGTCACTTAGAGAAGAAATTGCAAACATTTGTGATGCGCACCTCACGGTTGTAGGGAGTCTATAATACGCAACAAGCGAAACAAAACCCAAGACTTAACTTGCAAAATTGAGATTGATGGATGAAGCGTCGCCACAACATTGGGTTCTACTAGATTGATAAGACTTAAAGGCACCATAAACTAGTCAAGTTTGATAAGCACGTTGTTCTTTACAAGAACGAAGAAATTGATTCACTCAAACTCTCAAGAATGTAATGTCAAAATTCTCAAAATTCATGTGTATTGATTCTCATGACCGAATGGCCTTTAAATAGAATACAAGAATGTCTTAAAAGTTAACAAATAAAATATTAACCCTAATCTACTTCTAAAAGGAAACCAAGTCCCTTTAAGAATAAAAGGGCAGACTAAAAATAAAAATGAAACAAAAACAAGAAACCCTATTGGTACTATTCACGACATTATTCATGACTGTTCACAGGTACTATTCATGTTTTGAGCCGCATGCTTGACGGGTTTGGATGTCATGGATTAAACCATTTAAGGCGTTTTTGAAGTCGTTTAATCCTAGCTTGATGAGCTTGTCCGCATAATATGTCACAACAGGTCGAATGTTTGGTGAGTTGGTTGAACGGCTCCTTGAATGGTTTTTGGATTCTCATCATTCCCCCTTTCCTCGAAAGGATTCGTCCTTGAATCTTCAATAACACCCTTGGGATGAAATCAACATACTTTGACCACCTTTGGGAGTAGAAGAAATAGTTTGGTTAGGGAAAACGATGTCTTTTCTTTTTAGCTCTTCTTGAGCCACTCTTGTAATAACGTTTTACTACAAATCTTTGAAGGTGTTGTCCCAAATGGCAACACGAGAGGGGAGGGGGGGGGGGCGGGAAGGGGGAGGGGTTGAATAGGGTTGCCTAAAAAATTTACAAATAAAATTTCAATCTGTAAAACAAGTATATCACAATGAAAATGATAATCAAATATGAAAACTCACAAAAATAGATTCAATATATTTTAAATGAAGAGTAAGTGATAATATTTCCAATAAATATAAAGAGAATGGAAGAGAAACAAATACAAACGATTTATAGTGGTTCAGCTCCAATCTTGCCTATATCCACTTTTCAAGACCTTCCTTGAGATTTATCCACTATTCTTTGAATAACTTGTAACAAACTAGCTTCTAAAGGTGCTAGAAAACCTTATCAATTGATTCTATTCCCAAGTCACTCACACCAAGTGATTTTATCTTCAAATCCTCCACAAGTCTCTTTCAAAGAATATCTGCTATCTTGGTTTTAACACTTGAACCAAGATCAACAAAAGTTTCCCCAACTCTCTCAAAAACAAAAGGGTAATAAATTTCCCTTTCATACAACAATAATGATGAGTTTAAAAACTCAATCAACTAAGAACGAAACTCTCACAAATTTGAATATGAAAAAATGAAGCACAATTGCGAGAAGAATTCACTCAAAAACTTATTTATCTTTGTAAGCATTTCTTTCTTGCCTTATCTCTTTTTCTTTTCTTGCTCTTCTGCATTAATCTGAGTTTGAGGCTGTATTTATAGGCAAAAATTCCAAAATGGCTGTTGCTAAGCAAAAATACACTTTTGCCCTTCAAAGAACATGAATTTCCTTGCTTCCAATACTTCTTTTAAAATTTAGATTTTCCAAGATACATTTGTGACCATTTTTCTCCTTCATAATGTCCATATCTGACAATGAGTACGAGAAATGACTTTGTATATGTAAAAATTGACTATCATGTAGACAAATTTTAGCTTCATCCAACAGTTACATCTTCAAATATAGCCTCTAAACCGAGACTAGCTTTAGATAACTTTTTTGACAATATCTAAATTTGATAAACATTAAAATACAATATATATATATATATATATATGTGTGTGTGTGTGTGTGTGTGTGTGTGTCTTATTTCACACACACCAAAAATTAGAATTTTTAAAGTTATAAACTATGAGTTATGCCTCAAAAACCGAAACTAGCTCTAGAATTCAGAATTAAAGTATCTTCAGTAATGACTAATCTTCCAACACATTTTTGAACATCTAGACTTCAAATCCAGAAAATGTTTAACTCAGTAAAGTTGTAGATATGGAAGTCTAGTTTACTATATTAAAATTTCACAATAATTAAACCGTTATAGCTTTAGATATTATCAAAATACTAACATATATCTGATTTCTTTATTAATCCAAGTTAACCTTCTAGTTCAAGTTTTCATCTTTCATTAATTTCATTATTTTAAACTTTGAAATTCCTTTCTTGCCTCATCCAAATTAAATAAAAATGCCATAAAAGTAATATTAATATTTTCCAAGCATATTATCTTCAATCTATCAAATTAAAATATTTCATTGAATGTCTATTTGAAAATTAATTATGAAAATTCAATTCAATGTTTGTTATCATCAAAATCAATTATAAAATTGAGTTATAAACCTTGTGTCAACAGAAGGCTTCAATTTTGTATCGGATTGTGGTAAAATTTTCTTTTACCAAACACAAAATCAAGATGTGGAAGATTTTCATCTTTGGTGTGCATATGTACGGCCCAAACAATCAAAACATTAACAACTGGCTTGGGCTCTTGGTTTTGATGACCCCCACTCATTGGATTTGCCTTATTTGATGCATCAGGCTCTTCTGCTTCCTCAACCTTCTTCTCTTCATTGCTAATCTAGAGTTGATTCTCATAAGTTTGTACATGGTAGATGTTCTCTCTTTGCTCATCATTTTTCACAGTTGGAGCACTAAGTGATCTCATGGTCACTAATGTTTTTTCTCCATTTGAAGATCTTTTATCACTGACCAAATCTTCTCCCCTACCTTGGAAGGCTGGAATTTCCATTTATATAGTCCCAAATCTCCCGTTTTTATACTTCCCCAAATTTTGTCAAGTGTATCAACTTGGTTTTGATCCCTTTGGGAAGTTAAAGCCCTATCGGACTCTTTACTACTACCAGAACTTGAGGAACTTTTTCTTCTAGACTTCTACTTTCTTGATAATAACTCAACGATGGATCTCATACTATTGACCAATTGGTCCATCTTATTGTCACTAGCTTGAAGTTTCATTTGTAAATTCTCAAGTTGATCACCCATATTGGAATAACTTTGGCTCATGTGTTCTCCCAATTTTTAAGGATCGCTTATCAATTAAAACTACTCCTCCTTTGACATTATTCCTGCAAAAGGTTAGTACAAACAAAAGAGTTTAAAGCATAATTTGCTTAGTATTAGTCAATTATGTGATAAAATAATCTTGTCATATTTGATCATTCCCATTGTATCATAGAGAACATCGAAGACCACAAGACATTATTTGTAAGGCATAGACATGAAAAAATGTTATTTGTTTAAATGATTTATCTTTGAATGATGTCAAATGTTTTTTCGGCAATGAATGATAACAATTGGTTATGCATAGAAGATTTGGACATGCTAGCATGGATTTAATTTCAAAACTTTCCAAATGTGATTTAGTTGTTGGCTTACCCAATATTAAATTTGAAAAAGACAAATTATGTGATGCATGTCAATTTGGAAAACAAGTTAGAACATCTTTCAAATCTAAAAATATGGTTTCAACTTCTAGGCCATTACAACTACCACACATGGATCTATTTGACCCTGCTAGGAGTTTAAGTTTTGGTGGAAAATCATATGCACTTGTAGTAGTTGATGATTATTCTAGATTCACATGGGTAGCATTTCTAGCTCATAAGGATGAAGCTTTTCATGCTTTTATAAAAGTTTGTCAGAAACTTCAAAATGAAAAGGGATTTCTTATTTCTTCAAATAGAAGTGACCATAGTAGAGAATTTGAAAATTCTTCTTTTGAAAAATATTGTGATGAACATGGTATAAACCATAACTTCTCAGCTCCTAGAACTCCTCAACAAAATGGTGTAGTTGAGAGGAAGAATAGGACTCTTGAAGAAATGGCTAGAACTATGCTTTGTGAAAATAGCCAACCAAGGTATTTTTGGGCCAAGGCAGTTAACACTATTATAAACCGAGCAATGATTAGACCCATTTTTGAGAAAACTCCATATGAGTTATGGAAAGGTAGAAAGCTCAATATTAGTTACTTTCATGCGTTTGGTTGTAAATGTTTTGTTTTGAATAATAATACAGATAACTTGGGAAACTTTGATGCAAAATCGGATGAAGCAATATTTCTTGGATACTCTACTTCTAGCAAAGCTTATGGAGTATATAATAAAAGAACTTTAGTTGTAGAAGAATCTATTCATGTTGCATTTGATGAAACTAACAAATTTTTTCCAAGAATATTGAAGATGATGATGACATCGGATTAGAACTAATAATGAAAAGCATTACTATTCAAGAAGGGGAAGTAAACTCAATGAAGGAAGACAAAGAAGTACCTTTAGCCATTGAGAATGCTCTAAAGCTTCACGAGTTCAAGAACAATAAAGCAGACTTGTCTAAAGAGTGGAGATATGCTCACAATCACCACAAGGACTTAATCATTGGCGATCTATCCAAAGGTATAACCACTTGCTCGTCTCTTAGAAATATTTGTAATAACCTAGCTTTTCTTTCTCAAATTGAGCCTAAATGTTTTCAAGAAGCCGAAAATGATGAAAGTTGGATTTTACCTATGCAAGAAGAGGTTAATCAATTTGAAAGAAATAAAGTTTGGGACTTAGTCCCTAGACCTAATGATCATTCCATGATTGGAAAAAAATGGGGTTTTAGAAATAAAATAGATGAATCTGGGATAGTTATTAGAAATAAAGCCCGATTAGTTGCCCAAGGTTTTAATCAAGAAGAAAGAATTGATTTTGATGAAACTTTTGCACCGGTAGCTAGATTAGAAGCAATTAGAATGTTACTTGCAATTGCATGTTTTAAAAATTTCAAACTTTATCAAATGGAAGTCAAAAGTGCTTTTCTAAATGGTTATATTTTGGAGGAAGTTTGTGTTGAACAACCTCCTGGTTTTGAAGATTATGAATTCCCAAATCATGTTTATAAATTCAAAAACACTTGATATGGTTTAAAACAAGTTCCATGGGCTTGGTATGAAAGGTTAAGTAAATTTTTGATTGAAAATGGCTTTACTAGAGGAAAAATTGACTCTACTATTTTTATTAAAAATAAAAATCATGATATACTTATTATTCAAATATATGTAGATGATATTATATTTGGTGTTACTAATGACTCTCTTTGTCAAGAATTTGCTAAAAGTATGCAAGGTGAATTTGAAATGAGTATGATGGGAAAGCTAAATTATTTTCTTGGACTTCAAATTAAGCAAACTATGGAAGGCATCGTCATAAACCAAGCCAAATACACAAAAGATCTACTCAAGAGGTTTGGAATGGCAAATGCAAAGCCTATTGGGACTTTCATGAGTCCTTTAACCAAACTTGACAAGGATGAAAAAGGTAAGAAAGTTGATAGAAAACTTTATAGAGGTATGATTGGCTCACTTTTATACTTAACTGCAAGTAGACCCGATATTATGTTTAGTGTATGTATGTGTGTGCTAGATTTCAATCATACCTTAAGGAATCTTATGTTATTGCGATTAAACGTATTTTTAGATATTTATTTGGAACTTCTAATTTAGGATTATTTTATCTTAGGGACATTTCTTTTGATCTTATTGATTACTCCGATGCGGACTTTGCTGGATGTAATATTGATAGAAAAAGTACGAGTGGAACTTGTCAATTTTTAGGTCATTCACTTATATCATGGTTTAGTAAGAAGCAAAATTCTGTAGATTTGTCTACCATGGAAGCCGAGTATATTGTGGCTGGAAGATGTTGTGCACAAATTTTATGGATGAAGCAACAATTGGAAGATTTGGGCTCTACTCCAATCAAATTCCAATTAATTGTGATAATACTAGTGCTATTAATTTATCAACAAATCCCATTCAACATTCTAGGACCAAACACATTGAAATTAGACACCACTTTCTTAGAGATCATGTTCAAAAAAGTGATATAACTCTTGAAGTTGTTGGGACAGAAAATCAATGAGTTGATATTTTTAGTAAGCCATTGAATGAGGATAGATTTTGTTATATTCGTAGAGAACTTGGTATGTCTAATCCAATATGATATTGATTTAATCTTCTTTATGCTCATTGATGCTATCATATGTTTAGGGGGAGTTAAACGTATCATTTTTTTACATTGACATTGATGCACATATTTAGATGGAGCAATATGACCTATTTTAATTTTTTTTCTCTCCTAATAATATTTTTGATGATGTCAAAGGGGGAGAAAGACAATACTGATGATTGATATATTGAGGCAGAAAATCTTTTCTTAATTTATGTCATTTGAAAATTTAAGTATTAAGTTATTGATGGCTTGTCATCATCAAAAAGGAGGAGATTGTTGACACAAGGTTTATAAACTCAATTTTATAATTGATTTTGATGATAACAAACATTGAATTGAATTTTTATAATTAATTTTCAAATAGACATTGAATGAAATATTTTAATTTGATAGATTCAAGATAATATGCTTGGAAGAGATTGATATTATTTTTGAGGTATTTTTACCTAATTTGGATGAAGAAATAAAGGAATTTTAAAGTTTGGAGTAATGGAAAATAATGAAAGATGAAAACTTGAACTAGAAGGTTAAGTTGGATGAACAAAGAAATAATATATATTTTAGTATTTTGATGATATCTAAAGATCTAATATCACTTATTATAGAAGTTTAATATAGTAAACTAAACTTCCATATCTATAACTTTATTGAATGAATAATTTTCTGGATTCGAAGTTTACATGTCCAAAAATGAGTTGGAAAATTAGTCATTGTAGAAGATATTTTAATTCTAAATTCTGGAGCCAGCCTTGGTTTCAAAAATTATTAAACTAGTAAATTCCTATCAAATTTAAATGCAATAACTTCAAATTTGTAGGTTTTGAATTACAATGAATTATACTTTACCAATTTCTTTAACTAATCTAATATATTTTACTACCTCCGTCCCAAAAATAGGAGTTTAGTTTCAATTTTTTTTGTCCCAACAAAAAAGTCCACTTTGGATATGAAATTCTTGTATTACCTTTATTAATAATGATAGTTTATAAATCAAATTTTAAAGTAAGAATAAATATAAAGTTATGCATTAAGTGTATTATGTTTTGTAATTTAAAAAAGTGGTGCTAAATCAAAAGTGGCTAAAGGAGTACTATGAAATCAATTCATAATCTAATAAAAAAAAAAAAATTTAACTACATTTGAAATTCCGTGTAAATTCTGACATATATGGCATTTAAATTGTCTTGTAAAAAAATAAATATTTTAATCGAATAAGTAACCATTCCTTATTTTACTCAAATTAAAATATAGAAAAAATGCCAAACTTGTTTTAGAGTTCTAAATCAAAGGTTTACAAAACAGTTAGTTTTTGTAAAATCTAATTTTTAAAATAAGAGCAAATAAAAGAAAATGAAGTTTGTCATGGAAATTTTTGTTGGATTATACCCTAAGGATCAATCATATAATGATTGTTTAGGCATATATTGTATCATTGTGAATATAATTTATGTTTAATTTTATAACTATGTATTATGAATAAATATAATAAGGTCCCTATAATTTAATTATTCTAAAATTATCCCTAGTCAAGTATTATAATTAATGGGACAATGATAATGCATTAAACATAGTATGTGTAGTGGCTGATGACATGTGTCATGATATGAGATATCAAGTCAACACATAGGTACATGTTAGAGAGCGATGTACTAGATCGACCCACCATGAAAAATCCTACATGGATTATTATATAAAGTGTCATAAGCATATCTCATAGTGATGATGATGTATGTGATCCTTAGACTTGAGGTCATCAAAGATCCCAACATGAGGAGTTGCATGTTTTGATACTACCAAACATTACCTATAACAGGGTGAGCTATAAAGGTAGCAATTGGATATGCAATGAATCATGTAGTGGGATGTTGAGTGATCAAGATAGGATTTGCCCCTCCTATATAATGGGAGTGATATATTTGGGCCCTTTGATTGAGTGAGACCATAAAATGCATAGCCGTGCTCAAATGAGTCAATATGTGATATCGAGCTCATTTGCTTAGACGAGTCTACTCGAGAATCAAGAAACGTAAAAATTGAATTATACAGCATGACATGTTCTATGGCTCGTGTTCAATCAAGGTGTCTAAGGCAAAAGGATTGAATTACTTGGTAACATCTATCACACAATAAGTAATGTCGAATTACTAACATTCTCATAATTTGGGTAGTTTTGATGTGTTGCTAGACACTGCTCACTGCTTATGGCATAAAATAGATTTTATGACATGGCCAACGTTATGCGAATCTATTAGGTCATACAGTTAGATCGTATAAAAAAAGGAGTGTAAAATTCATATGATGAATTTTGGTTAATTTCAAGGATCCTAATGTGAATAGGATTCTACGGGATTTTCCAGTTTAAGATAGTATTCGGATTAAAGACTAATACGAATCTTAAACCAAGAGAATAAAATCCGAACCTATATCAAAGTGTTGGTCCTAGTATCATCCTTTAGGTTGAACTAAGTCTTCCTTTAGCAAGACACCAACTCCAAGATTGAAGAAGGACCTTGCTTTTGTCCACTTGACACGTGAAAGAATTATCCAAACTCAAAGTTGAGAATTGAACTATCTTTAGAACCAAGAAGCACGCTCATATTGTTGAGGGAAAGAAACTCAACAAGATAGCTTAAACATGAACCTAAGAGGCTATCCTCAAATAATCAAAGCAAGTTCTAAACTAGAACTCAAAGAAAAGCTAAAAAGCTCTCAAGTTTGTATTGAATCAAGTCTCAATTTCATTGTAGCTGAATGCCTCTATTTATAGTTTACAAGTTGTAAGAATTAAGAAAGCCATTCCCTAGTTGGATTAGCTTTTTAGGAAACTAACTAAAGAACTAATTACTAAAAAGAATAACTACTCTAAGAAAAAGGAAATAAAACAACAAGTAGTTTCCTAAAACTAATCTAAGTGTGTTGGCTGAATTATGCTTGAGCAGAATTTCCCATTAAGCTTTGTGGATTTGGTAATTCCTTTAATCATCATGGCCTTGGCCGAATTGGAGCTTCTTTACTCCAATTTGGAAGTTTCTTTAATTCTTCATGGCTATGGATTTGGTAACTTCTAAACTTGATTTTGAGCAGAATTCCAACTCAATACCATTGCCTAAAACTGAACCGAAATTTGTTGGAAAATGTTGAACCGGAACTAGCTTGGCTGAAACTGAACTGTTTGAGCTGCCCAAATGCATAACACTAAGTAGAAACTTGAACTTAGAATCGGTCTTCCTTGCTGCCTTAACATCTTGAGCTTCAACTAATTCAGTTATGAGCATTGCCAAAGCATTTTGCATTTTCTTAGTCTTTGATCTAGTCATTGGTCCTCCAATACCTTGCAATGGATTAAACTTTGAATGCCTTATTGATGAAGTTTTAGTCTCATCTTTGGCTTTACGTTCACATTCGACTACTTGAGGAATTGTAGTTGTCTCGGACCTTGGATTTTCATCAAAGACAAAGAGTATGGATTTTAGTATTAATGAATCCGAAACAGTTTTGGATTTATTAATTAATTAAAATCTGAATTTAAAAATCCAATTTTGAATGGGATTCTTGTATTTGGCAGCAAATAGATTTATGAAATCTATAAATCCCAAATAGATTAGAATTTGGTAAGAGGTTTTACCTTAATCTACATTATATATATTGGGAATTTTGGCTAGCCACAACCCTAACGTGAAACACAAGAAAAAGCTATCCTTGAGGTTTTTCTTCCAAGAAGAACAGCCGTCCTTGAAAGAAAATTTAAGAGAAAAACCGAAGGTCTTGAGAAAAGGAAACCTAAGTTTAGAGAAGCTAAATTCTTGAAGAAACTAAACATTAACTTGAAGCTAGCAGTTCAGGTTTTTGTGTGCTCATTTTCTAGTTATTTGTGTGACAATAACTAGAGGTTTGGAACGATCATGTGGATACCATAAAGGCAAGGCTGAATTGGTTTTGCTGGTGATTTAACAAACAACGGTTTTCGCAAAACAATTCTACCGGTATTACAAAGGTACATACTCTAAACTCCGATTTGATCTTATTTTGTATGGATCCTGGAAGAAACCAAAATTTTAAAATTCTACTATATGATATACTTGGTTTCCTACAATTTTAATAATTATATTAAAAAACTCTCCCTTATAAAAAAAATCATTTTTAAATAATTATATTTTTTTCATTAAGAAACAAAAATTAAGCAATATGATATTTTCTTTTAATAGTTTTATTATAAGATCTTATGAGCCTATAATCTTATTCAATACCGATATGATGTTTTGATGTGAACTTTCAGAGAACTCATTCTAAACACCCAAAAATTGTATGGATGGTTACAAAAATAACTTGTCAAAAAATTGAACTATTGTTTTAAAATGGAATAAAGCTAGATCCCAACCCAACAATGTGGATTGAAACCCCGGTATAAACAAACATCGAAGTAATGCCACAAGTTAAAGGAACAAGTTTGAACTTTATAAGTCACAAGAGTAGTACAAGAACAACCTTAATATACCCAAAAATTCTCTAGAGGACTTGAAATTGTAAAATCCTGACAAGAAGAATTTTATTACTCAAAAATTGGTTGTGGAAGCCAAACCCTAGTGCTTTATTTATAAGGCAAGAGTTGTTCCAATCATTACAAGAATTTACTCCTAATGTCTAGTTAAATAAGTTCTATAATTAGTGAAACTAGATGTTCTATAAGAACTCAACCATGAATCTAATCCTAAATTAAAACTAAATTAAGGAGTTTGGTCTCAATACAACTTGAAAATTTTCCAGGAAGACTCCTTCAAATTTTCGGCCATAACTAGTTTAATTAAACTAGGATAAAATAAAACAAGGCAACACAATTAATAGTAGAATTACCCTTGGCCGATTCACACCTTGAGTTCAACTATAACCTTAATTTCATAAGACTTTTGGGCTCTAATAAATTAAAGGGTTTAAGTACAAGACCTACTTTTAATTGGTAATTATATTTAAAATATTAATTTGGGCTTATAATCGCCAATTTTGGACTTTTCTTTAGCTTGAGCCTCTTGAATTAGCCCATTTAGATCCTTTTACGTCCTTTAGCTCTATTCATTATCACTAGTTCACAAGTACCTTGAAATAAATCTCTAAACAAGTCACTAGCTCATTGATTACCATTGTTCCTCCCTCTTCTCAAAAGGATTCGTCCTCAAATCTGGAGGATTGGCATCAAACTCAAAAAGGGAAAGATTAGCCACATTAAAGTCATGCTTACTCCATACTCCCTTAATAGGTCAAGTTTATATGCATTATCTTTAATCCGAACAATGATTTTGAAAGATCTATCTCCACGACGATGCAATTTAGTATGTTTTTCTACAAGGAAATATTCCTTTCTCATATGAATCCAAAACTAGTCGCCAAGTTCAAACACAAATTGTTTGCGTCTTTTGTTTGCACTCTTCGCATATTGTTCAGTCTTCTCCTCAGTGTGCAAGCAAATTTTCTCATACAACTTCTAAAAAACTTTAGCTTTCTTCACACCATCTAAGTTTAAACTGGTCTTTATAGGCAACGATGATAAGTCTAGCGGTTTCAAAAGGTTAAAGTCATAAACAATTTCAAAAGGAGAATAGTTAGTAGTAGATTGCATAGTATGGTATATGCAAATTTAGCAATAGGTAAACACACTTTCCACTTGAGTTTCGTTGAATTAATACTCGAAGTAATGTATCCAAAGTATTATTGGTTACCATAGTTTGAGAATTGGATTTGAATGACTAGTTATTAGAAACAACTTGTACCCAACTTACTCAAACTGTCTTTAAAAAGTAGCTGAAAAACTTGATGTCCCTATCAAAGACTATGTTTCTTGGAACTCCATACAATTGGATCACCTCCTTGAAGAGCAAGTTGGCCACATATTTGCCATCATCGAATTTCTTACAAGTAATGAAATAAGCCATTTAAGAAAAACTATCCACCACAACTAAAAGAGAATCCATACCACTTTGAGAATGCGACAGTTCAGGGACAAAGCCTATAGAAATGTCAACTCATGATGAACTAGGTGTGGATAATAGTGTTAAAATCCATAAAGTTGGCATGTAGATTTAGTTTGCTTACAAGTTATATACCTTTCACATATGCTTACTATATCCTTTTTTATGTTACGCCAAAAAATTATTTAGATAAGATATCTAAATTTTTTAAGACTCCAAAATGTTACATTAAACCTCCACTATGTATCTCACTGATTAAAAGTTCTTGTAAAGAACAATAAGGTATACACAATGTATGCCTATGAAACAAGTAACCTTTATGTTAAAGAATTGAATGCAGATTGTTCACGAACAGTATAAATATTAGAAAAAGTCAGGATTAAGTGAATATAAATTTTTAATATATTCAAATCCTAACAATTTAGCATTTAGACTAGTGAGAAAAGTATATATTGGAGTCAAAGCTTCCGCTGCTATGTTTTTCTTACCTTATTTGCACTTGATTACATAAGGAAAAATCTTGACAAAGCCAACCCATTTGGTGTGCCATTTGTTTATTTGGTTTTGTCCTTTCAAGTGTTTAAGGGATTCATGGTCAATGTGAATGAAAAACTCTTTCCATAGAAGGTAGTGTTGCCAAACCTCTAAAGCACATACTATGGCATAAAGCTCTTTGTCATAAGTTAAATAGTTCAATGCAGCACCATTGAATTTTTCATTAAAATATGTAATACGACAACTTTTTTGAATAAGAAGAGTTCCAATACCCATACTTAATGCATCACATTCTAATTCAAAATATTTGTCAAAGTTAGGTAATGCAAGTAAAACTACAGAAATAAAGTTGTGCTAAAGTTGGTTAAACACCTTTTCTTCCTCAACTTTTCCCAACAAAAACCTACATCTTTCTTGATAATCTTAGTTAGTGAAGCAATTTTAGCAGAGAAATTTGTTGGATTATACCCTAAGGACCAATCATGTGATGATGGTTTAGGCATATATTGTATCATAATGTTTATAATTAATGGAAATGATTATTATGTTTATTTCTATATCTGCATTTAATGAATAAATATGATAATGTCCCACGAATTTAATTATTCTAATTTTATCCCTAGTCAAGTATTATCATTAAAGGGCCAATGGTAATACATTAAGACTAGCATGTGTAGTGATTGATGATGTGTGTCGTGATATTAGATATTAAGTCAACACATAGGTACATGTTAGAGAACTATGTACTGGATCGACCTGCCATGAGAAATGCTTCATGGGTTATTATATGAAGTGTCATAAGCATATCTCATAGTGATGATGGAGTAACTGATTCTTAGACTTGAGATCATCAGAGATCTCAACATGAGGAGTTGTATGTTTTGATGCTAGTAAACGTTACCCGTAAAAAGGTGAACTATAAAAGTAGTAAGTGAATGTGCAATAAATCATGTAGTGAAATGTTGAATTATCAAGATAGGATTTGTCCCTTCTAAGTAATGGGAGTAATATGTTTGGGCCCCTTGATTGAGTGAGACCATAAAATGCATAATCGTGCTCAAATGAGTCGATATGTGATATCGGGCTCATTTGCTTAGATGCATTTACTCGGGAATCAAGAAGCATAAAGATTGAACCATACGAGCATGACAAATTCCATGGCTAGTGTTCAATCAAGATATCTAGGGCAAAAGGATTGAATTACATGGTAACATCTATCACAAGAAAAGTAATGTCAAATTACTAACATTCTTATAATTTGGGTAGCATTGATGTGTTGTTAGACACCACTCAATGCATATGGCATAAAATAGATTTTATGTCATTGCCAATGTTATATGAACCTATTAGGTCACACAGATTGTATCCAAAAAGAAGTGAAAGATTCAACTGATGATTTTTTTGGTTAATTTAAGAATTCTATTGCGAATAGGATTCCATAATGTTTTCCGGTTAAAGGCGGTATTTGGATTTGTTACTAAATCATTTTCATTTTGTGTTAATAAATTTGAAAAAAAAAATTGGATTTATTAATTCATGTGAAAACCAAAATCAAAAAGTCAAATTAGGATGGGATTCTTGTTTTGGTAGACACTGAAATTTAGAAAGTTCCAAAATAAATTAGAACTTGTAGTTCAAGTAAAACTCTTAAGAAGAAGTTTTACCCTAATCTATTTCTATAAATATTTGGACTTATAATTTCAATAGCCACTCAATCCTAACATGAGCAATAAAGTCACGTTCTTTTGCTACATCAGACAAGCCAAAATCATTTTCTTGGAGAAATTTTTTTTTGCAGCAAAAGACAACCAAAAGCTGAACTCTTTTTCTTTGTTCAGCAAAAATAAATTTTGGTGTTTATTTTGAAGAAATAGTCATGAATTTTATCTAGAAAACAAGAAGCCCTTCAGCTATTATTTGGAGAAAAATCAGCCGTTTCTTCTGTGTTAAAGGAACAAGAAAATACGAAGCTTAAAGAAGCTTGAAAGTTGAAAATCGAAGGCAAAAAGCCAAGCTAGCACCATTGGGTTTTTGCTACTTCTTCCTTTGGTTAATTGTGTGACCATTAACTTCAAATTTGGAGATGATCGTATGGATACCATAAAGACAAGGCTATGTTGATTTTGCTAGTAGTTCGACGATCAATAATCTTCGCAAGAAAGTTCTACTGCTACTGAAAAAGGTAAAACTCCTCACAACCGGTTTGATTTCACTTCGTAAGGATCCTTAGAGAAAATAAAAAAGTTTAAATTTCCACTGCATGCTGTATTTTATTTTCTACAAAATCCTTTACAAAGTTTTGGTAAAAGCTAGCTAAACCATGGAAGTTATGTATTTTATACATGTTAGAAGGAGTCGGCTAATCACTGATGGCCTTGACTTTTACTATATCAACCTTTGTACCTTATGCACTTATAAAAAAATGGAGAAAAACAACTTCGAGAATAAAAAATGTGTACTTCTTAATGTTAGCAAAAAGTCTCTTAGCAAACAAAATATTTTAAACTATTTAAAAATGTTCATCGTGTTCTTGTAAATCTTTGCTATAAATCAAGATATCATCAAAGTAAACAATGACAAATTTTCCAATGTAAACCCTTAAAATATTTCTCATTAGTTGCATAAATGTGTTAGGCTTGTTAGTTAACCCAAATAGCATAACTAACCATTCATACAAACCAAATTTAGTTTTAAAAGAAATTTTCCATTCATCTCTTTCTTTCACTCTAATTTGATAATAACCCCATTTTAAATATATTTTTTGTGAATATGCAAGCACCATGTAGTTCATCAAGCATATCATCTAATTTAGAAATAGAATGGTGATACTTTACCGTTATCTTGTTGATAGCTAGGCAATCTACACACATACGCCAACTTCCATCGTTTTTAGGCACCAAAACAACAAGAACAGTAAAGGGTCTCAAGAGTTCATGCATATGTCCTTAGGCTAGTAATTCGTCAACTTGCTTTTGCAATTCTTTTGTTTCCTTGAGATTCGCTTTATATGCTAGCTTGTTTGGAATTACTGCTCCAAGAACAAAATTGATTTGATGTTCTTCAAATTAGTGGCAAACCATTGGAATCTCACGAGAAAGACATCTTTAAATGTCTGCAAAATAGGCACAATTTCAACAAGCAAATTTGGAAGTAAGTCATTTGTGATAAAGTAAACTTTTTGATACATAAGTATGACACGCAACTAATGAGAAGAGATATCTGTATTTACCTCACATGCTCTAGCTTCAAATTTTTATTTTTTGTTTCTCTCATTATTGGCTTTTCTCTTAAAGATCTCTCAATCTTATTCTCAACCAATTCTTTTCCTTTTCTCTCTGGTTTTATCTCATGCTCACCCTTAGTTGTTACCTCAACTATCTCTATGTTATTGTCACTCTTTTTGGCTTTTCTTGAGCTCTCTAACTCTATTTGCCTTTTCTCACTCTTTTTTCATTCTCATTTACTCGTTATATACTTGTTGAGGTGACAAAAGGACAAGAGTTATTTTCATGCTTTTCATTACAAAAGAGTATTTATTCATGCAACCATCATGAATGGCTCTTCGATCATACTTTTAGCTACAACCAAGAAGTATATGTCCAGCTTGCTTTAGTACCTATTCCGGGCGTGAAATAGATGAAATAAATCAAAAAAATAATTTTTCTTAAAAAATGAAATCTTATTGGAATTGTCCATATCCGGTTCATCCTTCAGAACCATATCACATCCCAAATATATGAGATCATAAAGAATCTCATCTTTGTATTTACCAATTGAGAATGGAACTAGCACTTGCTTTGTTACATGAACCTCCCCACATTCATTCAATCATTGCAGACGATAAGAATGTGGATGCTTGGTCACAGTGGCAACTTTAACTTTTCTACAAGCATAGTGCTAACCACATTAGTACAATTACCACCATCTATAATTATCATGCACACTTTATTTTGGATGTGATGACGAGTGTGGAAAATATTGGTTCTTGGCTCATCATTATTCTCATTTATTTGCATACTAAGTGCTCTTATTGTCACCAATGTTTAGCCTTCAACTGGTAGTTTGACTTCTTCTTCACTTTCTCCTTTTAAAGGTGTCATTCTCTCATAGTCGGACTTCTAATCACTTTCACTTTCATATGTACTATCTTTTTGAAGTGTCATTATGCTTTTAGAAGGGTATTAAGAGGCGACATGTGGTTCACGAAGGCATTTAAAATAAGTAACCTCATGAGAGGGTTTATAACTGGTAGTGGACAATTTTGACTTTTGAGCAATAGTGCTAGTCTTTCTTGTGGTGGGAATACTAGGAGTAACCTCACCAAATTGATGAAGGATAACATATACTTTGTCTGGAAAAACTTTGACTTCTTAATTTCCTGTCAACCTTCTCAACCATGTGTACCATCTTTTATATTAAGAGGTGACGCAGCTCAATAGTGTTGGCAATCTCAATTATCCTAAGAATCGAGCCATGATTGCCTCAAGATTTTCTCTCCTATTAGCGCTATTCATAACAACCTCCATCTCCTCGTAGTACTCATCAACAGTTTTGGACTTTTGAGTGATTTGTTGAGCCTTTTATGAAACTACTGGTAGAAATAAAGAGGTACAAACCATTTGTGCATAACTATTTTCATCTCCTCCCAAGTGTTGATAGATCTTTCTCGATTTCTTCTTCTAAAAATAACCAACTACTCCTACCAAATAATGACATAGTTTGTGAATTCGATTGTAACCAATTTGACATTTTTCTCATTCAAGTAGTTGTGGACATTAAAGACATGCTTTACCTTCTTTTCCCATTCAAGATAGGCTTCTGAATCACGCTTGCCTTAGAAAGGTAAAATTTTCAACTTGATGTTCCTGTGGTCTTTATCAACCCTAAGAAAATCCCTTCTGAAAGGTGTTATGGGATGCTTCTTATTCTTTTTCTATAAGCCTTCTCCCTTTTGAAAACAAGATTGTAGTGTGTTAATTGAGATTGTGAAGCTCTTTTAATCCTCCATTGTCGCTAGATTCAAGGGTCAGAAGCTTTTCATTTATGATTTCCATCATAAGGGGCAATCTTGCTAAATGTTCCCTTAAAGCTTTTTAGTTTGGGATTTCATTTAATACTTCCACCATGATTGTTTTAAGTGCTAGAAAAAATAAGGAAAAATAGCTTCATAAAACCCTTTTTCCCCCTCCAAAACCTAAACTACACGTAATTCGAGTGTTTCACTCTTTTATTTGGCTTTTAAACCTAGATGAAATCACTCAAGACTTTTTTCTCTCAATTTACAATTTAAAATTTTTAGTTGAACGTTCAAAAGTATACCAAGGCTAGCAATGTGTAACACTTGAGACTCAAAGAAAGAACAAAAACAAGGATGGTTTGGCCAAGGAAAGATTTTCAAGCAAATTTTCTTTTCAACAATTAGTCTTGGATCAAATATAAGAATTGGAAAAGGGAATCAATTTATGAGAGCATAGGAATTGAGGTTTTTCTTTTCTTTTTGTGAGCTATTTGAAAACTCAAATCCTAGTCGAATTAGGATACTAAATCCTAGTTGGATTAGAACTCAAATTCTTGTCAAGATAAAATGCCAAATCCTATTTGAATTGGAACTCAATAATACTAGTCCAATTAGAAGTAGGATTCTAGGAGTCCAAGTCTTAGAACTTCAAGTATTCCAAGTCCTATTATGATTATGAATCCAAGTCCTATTAGAACACAATCGATCCAATCAAATTGCTTTTAAAAAAGGAAAAGAGCAAGATCAAATCTTACTTGAATTAGAAGGCAGCAACCAATCCAATTAATAAAATAAATTTCCAACGAGGACACAAAGTCTAATTACAATTGAAATTGGTTTTCAAGATGTAATCCATTTAAGAAACAAATTAGAATTAGAAAAGGATTGCAATTTAGCGTAGAAAAACAAAGCAAGGGGATGGCTGCAATTATAATCAAGAACCAAATTAGACATAGACTAAGATAAAACAAAATAGAGTAACACAATTATGATTAGAATTACCCTTGGTTATTCATACTTGGAACTTGGCCATAGCCCTAATTTTGTAAGACTTTTTGGATTCTAATAAATCAAAGGGAAGGTCCATTGGTAATTTTTATTTAAAATATTAATCAATTTGGGTTTGTAATCATCAATTTTAAACTTTTCTTTAACTTGAGTCTCTTGAATAAATGCGTTAAGAATCTTTCTAAGTTTTTTCCTTCGTCATTGTCTCATGAACACCTGGGATTAGATCTCTAAACACATCCTTGGCTTGATGATTTCCATAATTTTTGTACCATTAAATTGATTTTCTTTAGATTTTGCAACTACAAATTCTAGCGTCATCATCCTAAACTTGAAGATAGAATAAAAATTTAGGGAGCGCTTGGTTAAGGGATTGACAGAAAAGGAATGGGAATTAAAGGAAATATGGATACTTGGTTGAGGGGAATGATTTCTAAAATTGTAAATCCAAATACCTACTTTTGGGTATCCTTCATTCCTCCCAATTTTGAGGGGTATGAAAGCAATTGACCCCAAAAGATTTTTTTTTTTTTACCCATACTCCGACTCTCTCTACAATCCAAGGGTTCACAATTACAATTCTTCAAGATTTTTTTCTTTAAACCCCTCATCAATTTTAGCAGCAAACCAAAAAATATAGTTTCTCCTACCTACATTCATACAGCAACCCGAACTTCCTACAGTCCTAGACCGAACCATCTTTGTCTATTCCTCTGTTAGCCTCTGTCAACTGTTCCTCCATCATTTTAGGAACATCAGCTCCATTTTCTACTGTTGTTGGTGTTGGGTATTTAATATAACCCAAGTGTATGTTCTAATATAAGCCCAATAGGTAATGCACCTTTGTAGTGGGTCTAAATGGGCAAGAGCCCATTAATTGGTTTTAACCCTAGTGTATCCCTATTTATATGCTAGCTGGAGGCAGCGTGCTAGGTATTCCAAATTAGATACCTAGGGTGTAATGCTTCAAGCAACCGCATATACTATTGCTTGACTTTAAACCCTAACAATCTTGAAGCATTAGGTATCAAATATTTGAGGAAAAAGAAAAAAATTCGTGAACAGTACGTGAATAGTGCCGCAGGGGTATTTTAGTCCGATTGAAAGTTGACTTTTTACTCCGGTGACGGATCGAGGCAAAGGAGGAGTCCATCTCGTGTATCTCGACGAGAGGAATCCATTGGTGGTGTCGGTTTTCTGATTTGGTGACCGAAAGACGGCGAAATCGGCGTTTAAAGTCGCGGTGGCCGAAACTTCCAACACAATTTTCGGCCGTGGTGGTCGGCCACACTGCTTGTTGGGATTTGTTCCTTGTGGTCGTGCGCTCGCTTTGGTAGTAGCACAGCCCGATCGGTGACCGAGGCGCAAAGATGAAGTGCCGCCGTGAAGCTCCGCCGAAGGTTACGTTGAAAAAGAAAATTTTCGTAATTGATTTTGACCCATTTGACCTATTTTGACCCGCTTTGACCGATTCGCTGATCTCTTTGACCCGCTGGATTCTTTGACCCGCTTGATCGCTGAACTTTTGACTTTGACTCACCCGTTTGACCGCTGACTTTGACCGCTGACTGAGTTGACTTTTCAGAATTTTGTCTGCTTCTGAAATCAGGTGCACTCATTCTATTTTTCCATTCTTACTTATTAAAAATGGAAAAATGCATGCCAATTAAGATGGTCAAAATTCATACGTTTAGTGGGTCTGAATTTAATTAATGGAAGCGAAAGACTCAGTTTGGTTTAAAATATGAAAATATTTTTTATACTGTTTTGAGTACATTTGCTGATACTACTGAGGAAGTTGATGAGTCTCAATGGAATAAGGATGATGACTTCTGCAAGGATTATTTATTGAACTGTCTTTCGATCGCCTTGCGTGTTTAGAGTAAGTTTAAGACTGCTAAAAAAATCTGGGACAATTTAGATGCTCAATTTAAGAAGGAGGAGGAATTGTCAAAACACATCTTGTTGACAAATTCATAGATTTCAAATTCAAGGAAGATATGGAAATCACTCCTCAAGTAACTGATCTAGAAAATTTGAGATCTAAATTGACCAGTGAAAACATCATCGTTTGTGATCCTTTTCTAGTTGGTGCCATTATTTATAAATTACCATCTCAAGTGGCATTCTTTCAAACCGAGATGTACAGAAGAAAGTGCAGTGGACTAGATGATCTTAAACGATTCATTAGAATCGAGGATGAGAATCGAGTTAGAATAACTTGGAGATGGTTAGACAAAGAATAATCACCGCTAACGCAGAATAAATCCCAAGAAATTTCCTAAGAAATCCAAGTCACACAAGAGTGAGTCTCAACAATTGAGGCCAAAAGCCTATCTTTAAGAAAAGAAGGGGAAGTGCCACAATTGTGGGAAGTGGGGCCACTTTGCAGCAGATTGTAGGCAACCTAAAAAGGACAAATCTGACACACCAAAGAAGGAAGCAAATATGCTAGTACAGAAGACTGAGCCTCAAAAATTTGTTGTTATGGTGGGCAATAATGGAAAAGCCGATTTCTTCAGAATGGTGGTTAGATTCTGGAGCAACGTGCCATGTCTGCAAAAATGAAAAGTTACTTGATGATGTTGCTAAGGCCAACGAAACTATTGTTGTGGCTAGTGGGGCAGCGGAGACGGTGACTCACACTGGTACTGCAAATATGAGCCTTTCTTCAGGTAAACTTCTAACTTTAAAAGATGTTAAAGTAGTTCCTGCTATTCAAAAGAATTTAATTTCTATTAGTCGCTTAGACAATGCTGGCATGAGCATATTTATTTCTGGTGGTAGAGTAACTTTATCTGTTAACTCTCATTATTTTGGTTGTGGATTCTTGATTGGTGGTATGTATAGATTGAGTTCTGTAAATGAAACGGTCAGTCAAGTTAGTTCAAATTTAATTGATCCTACAGCATTGCATAATCGGTTAGGACATGTGAACTACAAAAAATGGCTAGACTAGCTAAGACTCATAATATACCTCTAGATACTTCGATCAGATTTAACAGATGTGAAGTATGTGCTCAAACGAAAATTACTAGAAAACCATTTTGTACGGTCTCTAGGAGCACACAACTTCTTGATTTAATACATTCTGACCTCTGTGACTTTAAAAATTTCACAACTAGAGGTGGTCGGAAGTATTTGGTAACTTTTATAGACGATTTTTCTAGATATTGTCATATTTATCAGTTAAAATCAAAAGATGAAGTATTTGATAAATTTAAGATTTTCAAGAATCGTGTTGAAAACCAGTTGAACTTGAAAATTAAAAGGTTTAGGAGTGATAGAGGAGGAGAATATACATTGACAGGGTTCAAGGAATTTTGTGCTTCAGAGGGCATAATACTTGAAACTCGCTCCTTACTCACCTCAATCCAATGGCATAGTGAACGTAAGAATGTGACGCTAATGTAAATGTTAAACTCTATGTTATTGACAAACCGCATGCCTTCTTGTTATTGGGGAGAAGCGCTTTTCGCTAATCACATCTTGAATAGGTTGCCGCACTCTAAGTTGTCTTCAACTCCTTATGAGATATGGCATAAACATCCTTGTAGATATGATACTCTTAAGACTTGGGGTTGTATTGCTTATGTGAGGATACTGCACCCTAAAAGACCTAAGGTGGGGCCTAGGACAAACACTTGTGTGTACCTGGGTAGTGCAGAGGATAGTGCCGCTGATCGGTTCTTGGATCTATCAACCAATGTGGTTATAGAATCTAGGGATGCAGTTTTCTTTGAAAATAAATTTCTTCGAGATCAAGGATTGAAGATCTCTAAGACTATAGAAATCATTTCAGATTCTCCTAAAGAAACTGAATCAAATTCCTCTGACACTCGAATAATTTCTGAATCTGCACCTTTAAGGGTTTCTACAAGAGAATGAGTTCCCAAAACGTTTGGTGAGGACTTTGTCATTTACCATTTAGAGGATGATCCATCCACTTATAAAGAAGCGATGAGATCTAGGGACTCTTTATTGTGGGCAGAAGCCATTGATGATGAAATGAGCTCTCTGTTACAAAATCAAACTTGGCAACTAGTCGATTTGCCAAAAGGGGCTAAGACTATAGGTTGCAGGTGGATTTTGAAGAAGAAACTTAATCCTGATGGATCTATAGCTCAGTATAAAGCACGTTTAGTAGCTAAGGGCTATACTCAAGTAAGTGGGGTAGATTATTTTGATGTTTACTCCCCGGTCTGTCACTTGACTACGATAAGAATTCTTCTTGCTTTGGCATCTATTGAACACTATGTTGTGCATCAAATGGATGTAAAGACAGCTTTCCTAAATGGAGATCTGACTGAGGAAATCTACATGAACCAACCTGAAGGGTTTGTCATGAAAGGTTTTGAGAACAAAGTTTGTAAGTTAAACAAATCTTTGTACGGTCTAAAACAAGCACCTAAATTGTGGCATCAAAAATTCGACAAGGTAGTAATGAGTTTAGGATTTCGATCCAGTTACTCAGATAAATGCCTTTACTACCGTTCTGTGTCGAATCAGGTTGCGATTATTTGCTTATATGTAGATGACATGTTGATACTTGGTTCCGATCATTCTGCAGTGAGTGACGTAAAAGCCGAGTTGACCAAAGCATTTAAAATGTCTGATATTGGTGTAGTAGACATCATTCTTGGTATGAAAGTAAGTTTTACAGAGCAAGGTATTACTCTTAGCCAAGCTCACTACATTGAAAAACTACTTTCTACCTGGGGATACAGTGAATGTAAAGTGGCTGAGACACCGTATGATCCTAGTAAACGGCTAAGCCCCAATGAGGGAGCTAGCGTGAATCAATTAGATTATTCTAAATTGATTGGTAGTCTCATGTATGTAATGATATGTACCGCACTGCATATAGCCTTTTCAGTAGGCATCGAGTCGCTTCACTAGTAATCCCGCCGAGCATTGGAATGCCCTCACGCGACTTATGCGATATTTGAGGGGTACCTCCAACTATGCTCTATGTTATAATGGCCATCCTCCTATCTTGGAAGGATTTTCTGATGCATCGTGGTGCTCGGAATTAGGAGACAGTAAATCTACTAGTGGTTATATTTTCACACTTATATTGCTTTGTCGTCTATGGAATCGGAACTTTCTGCTCTCGCTTCCGCAGGAGGAGAAGCAGAGTGGATAAGAGAACTGATCCTGGATATTCCATTAACCCGTTTAAAGATTAATTCTTTAAGTATGTTCTGTGATAATCAGGCTACAGTTTCGGTAGTGAAAAACTCACTCTTTAATGGTAAGAGGAGACATATTAGGCTGAAACATGCTCTACTGAATTATCTCATAGAACGTGGTATTATCACTTTGGTCGATGTGAGATCGAAGGATAATATGGCTGATGCTCTCACAAAGGGACTGCCTAAAGATCGAATATTTAAAATTGTGGGGGAAATGGGGTTAAAGACTAAGACTCTATAGACATGTCTTAACCTACATTTATGGTATTTTAAATTTTCGAATCTTCCTTTGTTGGCTAAGATAAGCACTTGATAATGTTTCGACGATGTTTATGGTTGTCAATATATCATTCCACATTTGATGATATATCCTTTTTTGGGTGAGTTGTCTCATTCCACATGTGATGAGGTAATTTTACTCATTTTGGATGTTCGGTTTAGAGCGGTTGTATCATTCCATATATGATGATGCTGCTTAACTAAATTTGGACTTGATAGTCAGAACATTCCACATAGAAACATGAAACGGTTCTTTGAAAAGAAACTGCTTAGGTCTTGTTCTTATAAAGAAACTAGACATTGATGCTTATTGGTATGTGACATTGATGCATATTATTGACATTGATGATTATTGTTATTGATATTGATGCTTATTGGCGTTGATATATATTTATTTTCAATATTGTGGTATTGTGCTAAGTTCTTTAGTAGAACTAGACACTTTAGTTTGTTACACAAATGATTGGATTTATATGAAATTCATATTTGGTAACTTGCGTAAAATGACTAAATGGAGGAGCCGATTCCAACCGATCCCGAATGGGATGATCTACTTGATGGATGATTTCTCTTGAGCTCATTGTGGGGACTATTATTTTCTTTGAAGTTGAATAAATAGTTCACTTACATATGAAATTGCCCATTTAGTTTGAGTTTAGAGTATTTCTAAAACTCTTGTGTTCGAAGTTTAGAAAATTTCTAAAACTTTGATTTGGTTCACTTATGAGTGAGACTTATTGATTGTGTTTGGTTGAGTTTAGATTGTTTCTAAAACTCATAATTGTGTTTAAAGAATTCATATTTTTGAGTAATGAATCTTTTTGTGCTATGAATGATTCAAAATTCTGTTTTGAACATTACATTATCTATCTATTGGATTGTGCTATATATAGAACATAGGAGGAGATTGTTGGGTATTTAATATAACCCAAGTGTATGTTCTAATATAAGCCCAATAGGTAATGCACCTTTGTAGTGGGCCTAAATGGGCAAGAGCCCATTAATTGGTTTTAACCCTAGTGTATCCCTATTTATATGCTAGCTGGAGGCAGCGTGCTAGGTATTCCAAATTAGATACCTAGGGTGTAATGCTTCAAGCAACCGCATATACTATTGCTTGACTTTAAACCCTAACAGTTGGAGCAGCTGAATTAGAATTTTTGCCACCCATTTCATTTTTCATAGAGTGAGCCTTATCAAAATTTTCACCACTTGATGACATCTCCATTGTTTGGTTACATTGTTAATTTGCAAATTTTTTCTTGCTTTTGTTTTTCATGTCTCACCTTTTGTTTTGTAGATCTATTAAACTTGAAAACTTCTAGCTTGTAAATTACATTTTCTTTTATGCACACAAAAGCAACCACCTAAAAAACACCTGTATGTTTGTATGTTAGTGCTCTGCCTTGCCTGTATGCAATGTACTGAATAGCCATTTAATATTGATAAAATGCTCCCTTTTTTTTTTCTTCTTTTGGCTAAAGGAATTTGAAAAGATTAATAATGTGTCTATGGCACACTGGCGTTTGTATGAATCTACTGAACCAAATATTTTATATCTATCCCAGAATAGCAGGAATTCACAGATAGATGTTAGATTCTTGAGTTCATGTTGTACTCAAAAACTGATTGTTAACTTCTCCATTAGGTTCTTGTATTAATTCCTATTGTTTTTTTGGTTATTTTCTCTATGTTAAAACTGTGGCTTAACTTTTAGTGGAGCACTAGTAATAGCGGGGGGACTTTGCCTTGTCCCAGTACTATATTTAGATTCAATTGTGTCATACAATCTCGAGGCATATCGTTTAGTAGTGTCCTTTGGGTTCTTTTATTTAGAATCCACTTCTCTATTTCTTCTCAATTTTTAGAATTTGAATCTTGCATGATAAAATTTAGTCGATCTTAAGTTGTTTCTGTATTGAATTTGGGTGTTGGTGCTTCAACTTTTTTGCTTTTTAATTTTTGTTTTGTCTCTTTTTCTTCAACTCTTTGCTCTTTTTTTTTCAGTTGCTTTCGATAATACTTGATTTCCTCTTCACCATTTCAACCTGGTTGTTTTAGTCTAATATATACGATCTCTATCAAAATTCTTCTTCTTTTCTAGGCTTTGGTAGTTTGGAATTTGCACTGATTTTAGATCAATTGTTGCATAGTTATCCTTTCTTGCCATTATTTTACCACGTTTTCCATCTAGGCGTATCCTATTAGTTGCAAGATTTGATCTTTTGCATATAGGATCCTTTGTTAGTTGAGTTGCTGCAATTAGCTCTTGTAATTTGGCTCAAGTTAGTTTTTCCCCCTCTAAATAAAAGAGTAGCCTTTGATTTTTTGCTACAAATTATGATGCACTAAAAGCTTTGGGTAAGTCCGGGATTGAGGTCATGGTTCGCATTCCTAATGACATGCTTGCATCTCATGCTAATAGTCTCTGCTGATGTAAGGAATTTATTGTTATTTATTTATTTCATTTCTTGTTTTCAGTGCAAGTATGCTAGAGTTTGCTAATTTAGTAAGTAACTTTTATTAATATTTTTCTTCCCTTCTGTTCTTGAAAAATCAATATTTCATGGCATTTAAGTGTTTTTCTTCAAATTTTGTGGGTTATGGATTAGCAATTTGTCATTGTATCATGATTTAATTTGCAAGAATTTATATTAGAGAGTATTGTTGTTTGGATGAATTCAAATGTGTTTAGCCTTGAATGTTTTGGTTGCTTGGATTGTTGTTGTCCTCAAAATAGTTTCAATAGTTATTGTTTTGTATATATGTAGATTGAGATGGCTCAATCCACAAGTTTTAAACGACGTCAGAAATTAAAATTATTATTGTTGTTTCAACAAACAACAAATAATATATTGTTTTTTTATTTGCAATTTATTATGTAGTTCTTTATTTTCACCTTCAAAATAAGGTTCATGAAATCAAAACAAAGGAAGAAAAAATATTTGATCACATGAGATGGACGTTTAGATTGACTATGGATTGTGATGTTGCATGTATTAGTGAACTTCGTATGGCTAAAGCAACTTTTAGACTATTGTGTGATGTGGTTAAAGATGTTGGGGGTTTAAAACCTATTAGGAATACATCTATAGAAGAGGTTCTAGCAATGTTTGTATACACTTTAGCTCACCACAAAACGAGTAAGACAATTAGCCTACTTTTTCTCTTAGTAGAGAAATTGTGAGCGGGCAATTCCATTAGGTTTTTTCAACAATTTTAAAATTGCATTGTATTTTACTAAAGAAGCCGGAGCCTATTACTCATAATTTTCAATACGAGAAATGGAAATATTTTAGGTATTTTAATAATATCATTCAAATATACTATCAATATGAAAGACTTTTCGTACACTAAATAAATCATCTTTTTTTTTTTCTAATTTGAAGGGTTGTCGAGGAGCCTTAGATGAAACATTAATTGAAGTTACATCTCCTATTGAAGATAAGCCCTAATATCGCACAAGAAAATGATGCATTTCAACAAATGTTTTAGGTGTTTGTTGTCCAAACATGCAATTCATATATGTATTGCATGGTTGGGAGGGTTCCGTGCATGATGGTTGTGTGCTTCGAGATGCAATCTCAAGGCCTCATGGTTTAAGAGTCCCTCAAGGTAAATTTGCAATACAATATCCAATTTGCTAAAAAATTTCGTTTCTCATTATGGTAAGCCACCCAACCATAATTTGTTGTTCAATTATGAAGGTTGTTATTGCTAGGTAGACTCTGGATATTGTAATGCAAATGGATTTTTTGCTCCACATCAAGGGCCACGATATCATTTCAAAGAATTCGATGGTTGTCGACCAAAGACTACATATGAGTACTTCAATATTAAGCATTCCAAAGCAAGGAATGTCATTGTGAGATGCTCTAGATTGTTGAAAGGAAGATGGAAATTCCTTGCCTCCGCTTCATTTTTCTCAATTCAAACTCAAGTGCAAATTGTAATGGCGTGCTGCCTTCTACACAACTTGATTTGCAACTTTATGAGTTTTGATCCACAAGAGTCAATCATGGAAGAAGAACAAGAGAATGAGGGAGAGGAAAGTGATGAAGATGATGAAGTGGAATACATTTCACATATTAATCCAACTGATGAGTGGTTGGCATTTAGAAATAATTTAGCAACTAATATATTTAACACTTGGATGGCTAGATCTAATTATCATCATATGGATTAGTAATTTAAGAAAAATTTCCTCTAAGTAATATTATAACATTTTGATTTGTTGATTTCTTTGGCTATACTAGAAAGGAAAAGACCATCTTGTATTTGATATTATTGATTTATAAGTGTGTTATTATATTGCTTTGAAAATACACACATCATATTCATCCTATTTTATATTTTTCAGCACATTTATTTATGTTAAATACCATTTCCTTAATAATCCTAACATAAATAGCTATATTTTCTATTAGAAATAAATGCATCCACAGTTACCCATAGAAGGGGAAAGAAAGGCAATACTAGAAAGATGAAGAGGTTGAAGTTTTGGTTGATGCTTTACAAGAACTAGTTTCTGATCCTTCGTGAAAATTGGTTGGGGGATTCAAGAATAATTATATGGTTGAAGTATACAAGATAATGTTGCACAAGATTCATAATTTTGATAAGGAACTTGATTTGCATATTGACTCAAAGATCAAATAGCTAAACAACAAGTACAATTTGCTTTCTGATATGTGCATGCAAAGTGGTTGTCAATGGGATGGTGTTGAGCATAAGATCAATTGTGATAAGCAATGGTTTGATGGATCACGCATGGTATGAGTATATAACTGAAAAAATTATTGGGTTCTTAACATGGTCCAGTTTTGTCTCTTATAGTGTATTTATTCTAATGTTGGATTCTGGTAGTATTTTTGACCTTCTAAAATTATTTATGTTGTATTTGTTCTTTTTGTTTGTGTATAGGATGACAAAAATGCTATTAGATTGTGGAATTTCATATTCGCATATTTGCATAAACTGGACTTGGTGTGGGGAAATGACAGAGCTATGGGACTCAGAGTTGAAGATATAGCTCAAGTAAGTGCTGATGCTAATACCACCAATGATATAATGGTTTGTTCTTCTTCTGATAGTGAAGAAGAATTTGTAATGGGTTCTGATGCAAAATGATCCCCGGCAAGTTCATCGACTACTCATACATAAAAAAAGTGCAGGAAACTCTCACCAAGAAGTGAAAGTTTTTATAAGAACGAGAAACCAGCAACACTTTAGCATACTATTGATGTGAGGTTAGCCAAATTTATTGTAAAATTTGAGTCCATTTGCGATGTAATGGGAGCACAATATGTTGCAGCCACCAATGCTTTAATTGCAAAATCTAAACCTGAATCTCTAACAAATGAGAAAATGCAAAAGGTCATTAATGAACTTCTTAATGTTGGCATATCTCATATGGATGTTGGTAGGCTATTGAAATTTGCTATCATGATTCAGCCAAAATTCATCTTATGTTTGCCTTTCCAAGTTATTTGAGAAGATCTTATGTGCTTGGTTTTCTCTATCCGTCTTCAAATCCATGAATCAAGTGTTGTAGTATATTCTTTTGGTGCATAAGGTTTTGGTAATTAATATAGATTTGGAATGCAATTTATGTAATGTAACCAAGTTATTTTGTATCAGTTGGCCATTTTGTAACTATAATATTATATTTAGGTGTGAAAAATGAACCTAGTTTTGTTAACTAGTTATTCTACATCATTGAACTTATTTGGAATGTAACTAGTACTAAATGATGTATGCATCTTATATTTAACTCATATTTTTGAAGTAGAAAGAAGTTTTGATATGAGTAGACGCCCTTGAATTCTTGGTGTCCACAAAAGTATGGATGTGGAATGTAGCTAGCTTCTAAGATTATAGAATGGACAGGTTAAAGAATGAGACATTTTCATTTGCAAGTATTTATTTAGGAGGCCATTGAAAATTCTTTTGTGTGATTTTCATTGTACGCAAAATTTAAACCTTTATAATCAACCATCACGAAACAAGATTACTTTCATTCTTTGCTTTGAATCTTTTTACCAAGCACTAGTTATGGTATCCAAAAGAAAAAAGTTTATTTGAAAATTCATAATTAAATTAATCTCCTATTGCACATAGCTTTGATGAGTTCAATGGGACATTTTTAGTTTTTACTTCCAAAGTGTAATGAACAAAGTAAATATCATTACAACTCCTTAGTTCATACGGCAACAAACTACATTGTCAACTTATGGGTTTAAAGAAAGGGATAATTCAATTATTGAGTGTTAGAATGATCGCTTGGCGCTTTGAGGGGAATTAGGTAAACCAATGCTTTTGGCAATTACTTTCAAGATGAACCTTGACGGCAATCTTGCACAATTGCCAACAAAAAATGACAACTTTTTGAATTTTCTTTGGCCTATTTTCTAGATGTTCGAATTGTAACATATATAAACCAAGATAAAGAAATGCCATTGGAGCAAAAGTGGCAAAACAAACATAATGCGATGGCCTCTTGTGTGCATATCAAGCTACAATGCACATTTTTTCATTTAAAAGAAGTACTAAGCATAGAATAAGTCCAACTTATGCGTTGTTAGATTACATTCCAAAATGAGGAACTTTCTAGTTCATGTAAGATGCTGAAGAACCAAAACAATTCAAAGGTGAATATTTCCAATTGCTATGTGTGATCACAAACAATTTGGGCTTCAGCAACTCCGGTTTTCCAAATTTGTTAAACTCCACAATGTAACGGAAGTAGTGCTTCGCATACTTAGAAGAATTATCATCATCCTTATTATTACTATTATTATTACTTTTGCCATAATTTTACATTATAATTTAAACATAATCAATAAAAACATTACAAGACATTAGGCATGAAAAATGCAAAATAATAAAATTAACATATTTCATGATTAATAGCATAATTTATTAGTAATTGTAGTACATTTAGAATTCAAAATAAAATAAAAAATTAACTAAATTTTCATTTTTAAAAATTTTGTAAACTAATAACCATTATTGGTACTTATAATAATTTTCCAACACAAACCAATCAGCCATTAATAATTATAATCATTTTCCAATACAAATCAATCAGTAAAACTATAATAAAAAAAATTTATTATCATTTTTCACTATTATCATTTTTATTATATTTCCCATTTTTTTAAACAAACCTATCGCTCTCTCAATTCTCATGATCTTTTTAGTTTGGGAAATTTACAAATATAACACTTTTGACCGTTGACTTTACAAAAATAACACCCTCCTTTTTTTATTCTATGTTATAGCACTTCCATCCGAAAAAAGACTACAACACCCTCTGGAAGAAACACAGCACTTCACTTTATCTTCTTCTTCTTCTTTCTCAAAACCCATTTAATCGATTCAACAAAATTTGTTCTCATACCCATTGTTTGCACACCTCACTGTTCGTACACCCTATTAGACTATCATATCCAAGCAAGAAGGCCATAATCATAGAGAAGAAATCGCATAAATTTGATGTTAGTTGAAATTTGCAATAGTTGAACTGGGTTTGTGAATTTAAAGGAGCGAATGGTCGAGCTTTAGGTCAAGTTTTAGGTCGAGCACAAGGTTAGGTCAATGTTGCTAGGTCAACGATGCTAGGTCAACTTTTAGGTCGAACACTAAATTTGGTTGAGTTTTTGGTCGAATAGGTCAAATTTAGGTCGAGCTCGACAAAATTTAGGTCGAGTGAATTTTTTTTAAATTTTTTTTTTATAAAAAAAATTCACTCGACCTAAAATTTATATTCTAGAGCTCGACCATTCGCTCATTTAAATTCACAAACCCAGTTCAACTACTGCAAATTTCAACTTACATCAAATTTATATTATTTCTTTTCTACGATTGCGACCTTCTTACTTGGTGGAGATGATAGTCCAATAGGGTGTACGAACAGTGAGGTGTGCAAACAATGGGGTGTGAGAATAAATTTTGTTGAATCGATCAAATGGGTTTTGAGACAAAAGAAGAAGAAGATGGAGTGAAGTGCTATGTTTCTACCAGAGGGGTGTTGTAGTCTTTTTTCGAATGGAAGTGCTATAACAGAGAACAAAAAAGGAGGGTGTTATTTTTGTAAAGTCAACGATCAAAGTTGTTATATTTGTAAATTTTCCTTTTAGTTTCCCTGTGTATTATTCTATTTATGCTACCATACAATTTTTTGCTTGAGCTAATCTTGTTCGCTTCGTAGTTACTAATTTATAATACATTGTCAACATCAATTAAGAACTCCAACACTTTGGAACGGCAGACTACATTAGTGGCCTGTAGTGAGCTTCGGCTGTGCTGTGGCATTCGTATAGTGGCTGATATTATGAAGCGTGAAATTGAGTATAAAAGGAGTGATGTATTGTCCGATGAAATCGATTACTCGAAAGGAGTGATGATACGTCCGATGGATCGATTACTCGTTCGGTCGAGTTAAATTTTAATTCTTTTTATTTAAAAAAAAAGTTCATTTTTTATTAATTTTTTTATTTTTAAAATAATAATTGAAAAACTATACATTTAATAATACAATAAATATATTATATTGTATAATTTGAAATTTTGCATCAAATCATAAGTAATTTAAAAGAAAAACAAATAGGGAGTATGAAAAAATGATAATGCATATAGTGAGAAATTTTCGTCAAATGTTTCATTAATTGACGTGATATTTATATAACAAAAATTATTAAACAACAATCACTCTAATCATCTAATACTTTTAGCCATGTAAATATCAACTCACTCATTATGAAAATTCATTGAAATTTTTTATTATAAATATTATTACTCATACAACAAATTTCAATTTTTAAAATCATCATATTTTTAATGATATTGTAATTAATTTAAAAGGAATTATTCTTATCTACCTTTCTTTTACCTTGACCAGTGGGCATATTCTATTATATAAACTCCGAAAAAAAATTGATGAAGTCAATGTCCATTATGCGTATATCAACCTCGGCAATAGAGCAATCGACTTATTCTCTGGATGTGAAATGCATATATGGTTTTCAACCAATTAGAGTCTATTTAACAAAGAATTATAAAAATAAAATGAAAAAAGAATCTTACCATCTAAATAATTGTAGATACTAAAAATTGAAAAAAAAAAATCAATTGAGACATGTGATTCTTTTCTTTTCAGGTTTATTCCATGAAATATCAGTATAATAATGTGAAAAATATGCTTTTTTGGGGCTCTTTTTTTATTTTTTTATTTTATGAAATCCTAGTTTTTTTTTTCTTTACTCTAACTATTCGTCTCGTGATCGATTCATCCTTAAATTTAAAAAAGATGGAGTATATCTTATTTATATTTTGCTTTGTTAAAAGTTAGGAAGGAACAAAATGATTTTTTTTTTTAATTTTTACGAGTAACTGGTATCATTTTATTTTTATTTTATCTTGACTTAATTTAACGGGAAGAATGAAAAATGATACCCAGATTTTGATGAAAAGTGATAACATTTCGTATGGTTGAAACTCTACTTCGAAGCTCAAGCTCACTGGTAAGGTCAAACATTTCGTATGGCGATGTTATCATAATATTTTGCCAGCATATTATAAGCTGCACCAAAGGAAGCTACCAGTTGAGCCTACTTGTCCAATGTGTGGCGTAGCGGCTGAAACTCTAGAACACCTCACGTTTCATTGTTCTAGAGTTCAACAAATTTGGCAGTTGGCTCAAGTGAATTGGGTTAGGGTTCTGCCTTCGGACAATTTTCAGCAATGGTGGCAACATCTTTGTTCTAGGCTTTAGGGAGAATGACTGGGTTGAATGGATACAGTGAACTTCACAGTGTATCTTATGTGGATGATATGGAAGAGCCGAAACATGTGGGTTTTTCAGAAAGAATGGATGCCAGTGAAGGATGTAGTTGAGTTGGCGAGACATGCGTGGTTGGAATTTACACAAGCCAATATGGTAGTTTAGATACGGTTTCTATTTTTGTGTATTCTTTTGTGTATACTTTTGTATTTGTACTTATAGGTGTTGTTTTGGATGTTTTTGATGTTGGTTTCATGTTCTAGAGCTGGTTTCTATTGTTTCAAAACCAGGGTTTGCTTAGTGTACAGAGGGCATGCTGCCGAAATTTTTGAGGGTAAGTTAGTTAGCTAGGATCATGGAAAAGATCACGAATTTATTGCCGAGAAAGAACACGATATTGAGGTAGTAGATATCCTACTAGGAGGGCTTATTTGCACTCTTAGTAGGGTCTCTATTTCTTCTATGGTGTCTTTTTGTGGGAGAGTTGGTTGAAGTGTGACTTGTTGTCATTTCATCTTAGCCAAGACTAGCGCTAGGAAGAGTCTAATTTTGGGGGACATTTGCTTGTAAATGTTCATTGTTACAAAGTGAATACCATTAGCGACCTTTTGATAAAAAAAAAACAAATATTTATACAATATGTACAAAATTATCAGCCAAACTTTTTCATTAATTAATTTATATAAAGTTACACTCTTGGCTTTTTAATTTTGTAATAAATACCAAATATTTTCTTATTTCAGATTAAGTAAATATGTGTATTTTTGTGGATTTAAGTTTGATTTTGTGGATTAAAAACTTTGTAAAAAAAAAAGAAAAATTGCAACAAAAATCCAAATTGAAAAAAATTTGTGAAATTTTGATCAAATTTCAAAATAAAAAAATATACTACCTATATCTCAAAAAAAGAGTTCAGATTTAAAATTTTATTTTTGCCAAAAAAGGGTTCATTTTTGACATGAAATTCTTATACTACATTTACTAATAATGACAATATATAACCTAAATTACAGAATAAAGAAAAAATATTAAATTATTATTTTAATAGTACATCACATGTGTTGTGCATTGTAATTTTAAAAAAATTTGTATTGCATCAAATGTATAATTTTTTTTTTTCACTTTTATTGTTATCTTTTTTCTTGTTGATGTCTAATTCAGTAAATTAGGGCTTTTGTTTTAAAAAAAACTTAAATAAGAAGAGCCAATATTTTTTAAAAAGCGAAAATATCCAAACATATTTTTTGTTAATATAAAGTCCAAATTTAAAATTTAAAATTTAAATTTTTTATCAAAGTTCTTCTATCATTATTTCAAAATTCAAAACATCTTTTATAAATTTGCTTATAAAAAATTTCCACTAAAACTTCATATCTTTGAATAAAATATTTATCCAAAAAAAACTATTATCCAAACATAGTTTTCATATATATGTAGATATATATACATATACATACATACACACACACACACACATATATGTATGTATGTATGTATGTATATTACTATTTTCTTTCCATTACAATGAGTCAAGAGAGGTATTGGTCTAAAAAAACAAACGAGTACGCTTTTCAAGTGAATTTTTTTTAATTTTTATTAATAATAAAATTGTGCATATAATAATATATATTAAATATATTGTACTAAAAAAATTGTTTTCAAATCAAAATAGACATTTTTAATGACGAAAATATGTTATTGCTCTCTATGAGTTATAATCTCTGGGGAAGTATATCCTTACACGCTTATTGTATCTGTTTTTACTATGTACACAATAATGCCGTTTGTGAGTTCTAATTTTTGACGAATTACTTCTTTTACACACTTTTAATATTTCCGTTTCAACGGTAAGTAACGTATAATAGTGGTTATCCAAAGTACTAATCTGGAGCGTGTTCCGTGAAATTCGGCAATATTGAAGGGAAATGATAAGTTTGGATTATTATTGTATATTAATTTTTTGACATGCTTGATTATTATTGTATATTAATTTTTTGACACGCTTGCTTAAGTAATACTTTCTCACCTTTCCTAATCTTAGTTTGGTATTAATACTTTTCAACCAAGTGTTTATTTCTATTACATTTCCTTCCAAACGTTCAACCAATCACCTAAGTCTCAATGGAATACTCCACCCATCAATTTGTCAGTCGTGGAATTTAATTTATTAATGAATTTAATTTATTTATTTGCTGGTATGGCATCATCTATTGGGAGGCATAGGACCAGGACACATCACTTGTTGACCATGAAGCTATATTGGACAAAAGGGGCCTAGGTTACACCATCATTAAAGAAAAGGAAAACAATTGTTTGGAATTTAAAATAGAAGATTAAAGAAATGATTGCTTATGGTTTAGAAAAAAAGATTGAAAAATTAAATAACCGAATATTTATTTACTGATAAAAATTGTATCTGTAGTATTTAAAATTTCAAAATAATTAAAGAAAGTCCAATGCCAACCTCCAAAACCTTAGACATGAAGAAAGCAATTTTTTTCTATGTTTAAACAATTTTAAACAAATTCTATTTATGTACATACGTGGTTTATTATTATTATCATATATTTTTATTACAACTATATATATATATATATATATTTCTATTATTCTCAAAAAATATTGTAACTTCGAAATATAGATTTTTTGTAAAAAATAAAAATATAATTCTTTCTTAGGCAAGGGAAAATTGGAAAGTGAATTTTTCTGGGATGCGGGCGAGAGTACCATTCGTAGGATATGGGTAAAATAGCAAATGTTAAACTTTTTTTCCTTCTTTTTTATTAGCAAATCTTGAACTGATTGTACTGTGATTAAAGAAAAACCTCCCAATTTTGTCTCCATCTCTTTCCGTCCCCATGTCCCATGTGTAAGTCTACAAAAAATTTTTGAACGCCATGTGATGAAGTCGTAATCCCCTGCTGCTAACAATCCAATTCCCTTATTACAACGCGAGAGCTTCTAAGTGAATAATAATGGTGATTCTTGCAAAACAAATCCCGAAAGGGTTTTCGGGAAAACTCTCCGATGCCAAAGTCGAACTTCAGCCGAGTCTTGTATTTCTTTTAACTATTTTTCACTTAACTCATACCTGGTCATCCTTCCTGGTTTTATCCATCTTTCTCAGTTAATCATGTGATTTCCTAATGGTGATGGATTCCTGAATCCCGGATGTTTCTGCTGATTATGTGTTGTTATTGTCCCGTCATCACAAGTTTTAGTTACGTGCTTATGGATAAACACGACTCTGCTGTTGCCATGTCTTTTTAAGACTCACAAATCGAAGAGGTTCTCCGGGGAAAACTCTCCAATGCCAAAGTCAGAACTTTTGTCAGAGTATTGTATTTCTCTTAACCATTTTTTCACTTCGAAACTCTCGGGTCGTGATAAGAGGATTGGATTGTTAGCAACAGCGAATTACGACTTCATCACCATGCAGATTTGACAAATTTTAATTTATCAATTGCGTGCACGACGTCCATCTTACCTGCAATATTCCTCCATTCCTTTGTCTCGTTCCACAAAATCAACGTGTCTCCGAACGTCGTCATGTTCTTAAAGTATACCAGCTAGCATAGTTCCTTATAAATAATCCTTCATCGGGTTGCGTAATTCATTAAAAGATAGAGAGAATTTAGACTAAGTTTAAGCTATATCATTATGAACTTGTCAATTTGGCTCAATAAGCCAACAATGTTGAAGTTCTGGTTCATGATCATTGCCTTCTCATCTTTCTTGGTTCGCCCCTCGTTATGTGGTGGGAATACAACCACACACCGATCCCTATTTGCTACTTGCTTGGTTGACAATAGTGTCAACAACTTCACTTTCTTCCCAAACAAAAATGAAGACAACAGGACTTATTACAACTTCCTGGATTTCTCCATTAAAAATCTTAGGTTCACTCTTCCATCCGTGCATAAACCAGTGGCCATCGTGATACCAGGAAGCAAAGAGCAACTAGTGGCAACATTCCAATGCTGTAGAAAGGGGTCGTTGGAAATTAGAGTGAGGAGCGGTGGCCACAGCTACGAAGGGACCTCATCAGTTGCAACAGATGGCTTGCAGTTCGTGATCATTGACTTAATGAACCTAAACGGAGTGTCCATCGATTTGGATTCACAAGTGGCTTGGGTGGAGGGTGGGGCAACTTTAGGCGAAACTTACTACGCAATTGCCGAGGCAAGCAAAATGTATGGTTTTCCAGCTGGATCCTGCCCGACTGTGGGAGTTGGTGGGCACATTTCCGGTGGGGGTTTCGGTTTGCTGTCCAGAAAATATGGCGTGGCAGCTGATAACGTAGTGGACGCACTCCTGGTAGATGCAGATGGACGAGTATTGGATAGAAAATCCATGGGAGAGGATGTTTTCTGGGCTATTCGTGGAGGAGGTGGGGGCAATTGGGGGATGATCTACGCCTGGAAGATTAAATTAGTGGAGGTTCCTGAAACGGTGACAGGTTTTGTAGTGTCCCGATCAGGCACAAAACAGTACATAGGCAGTCTGGTAGGGAAGTGGCAACGTGTTGCACCCAAGCTTGGAGATGACTTTTATTTATCACTTTCTCTTAGTGCAAACTCAACTGGAATATCAGCTTCATTTACAGGGTTTTACTTGGGACAGAAAAGGGAATTCATCTCCATCCTGAATAAAGTCTTCCCTGAGCTGAAGATCCCTCCAGTGGATTACAAGGAGATGAGTTGGATCGAGTCGGTATATTATTTCTCTGGGTTGATATCCGACAACAATGCCAATATGTCCATTTCTCATTTGAAAGATCGTTCCACACCGCAGAGAACGTTTTTCAAGGCTAAATCAGACTACGTGATGACCCCAATTTCAAGCACTGGGATAAGGACTGCCTTTGACATGTTAGAGAAAGAACCAAAAGGGTATGTGATTTTAGATCCTTATGGTGGATTCATGGAGAAAGTTAGTAGTGAATCCATTGCTTTCCCTCACAGACAAGGCAATCTTTTCTCCATTCAGTATATGGTAGATTGGGAAGAAAAGGACGAGCAAGAAATGAAAGGCGACGGGTACATAGAGTGGATACGTGGATTCTACAAGTCTATGAGCCCATACGTTTCACAGTCTCCTAGAGCCGCTTATGTCAACTACATGGATCTTGACCTGGGGTTCATAAACCAGGGAATGCCATCTGTGGAGAGAGCCAGAGTTTGGGGTGAGAAATATTTTTTGAGCAACTTTGATAGACTCGTCAGAGCTAAAACTCTCGTTGATCCGCTTAACGTCTTTAGGCATCAACAAAGCATTCCTCCAATGTCAACAGTGTAAAGAAATAGAGAATGGAGAATATTTTTCTTCTATTGAATCATTGTGCTTTACAAGGTTTTATAAAAAGAAAATATCTAACTTGATCCTTATCTTACTGAACTAACTTGATCCCTATCAACAAAGTAATCCCTATAATTAAGTTAACAGAAAAAGGGATATTTACATCTATTCTTATCTACAACACATTTCAACACTCCCCCTCAAGTTGGAGAGTGGATGTCAAGAACTCCCAACTTGCGTTTTATTGTTGTGAAAGCTTCCTTCCCAAGTGGTTTAGTAAAAATATCAGCTAGTTGTGCAGTTGAGGGCACATATTCAGTGGCGATTGATCCATCTTGAATTTTGTCTCGAATAAAATGACAGTCTATTTCTATATGCCTGGTCCTTTCATGGAATACTGGATTTGTTCCTATGTGCAATGCTGCTTTATTGTCACAATACAAGAGTGCTGGCTTGGAATGCAATACCCGCAAATCATTCAATAACGAACGTATCCAAGACAACTCGCAACATGCACCAGCCATAGCTCTATATTCAGCTTCTGCTGAGGATAAAGAAACAGTCTTTTGTTTCTTGGTTCTCCAAGAAACAAGAGAAGATCCCAAAAAAACACAATAACCGGTAGTCGATTTTCGAGACATTGGACAGCCTCCCCAGTCTGAATCACAAAAAGCCTTTAAAGATAAATCACTTTGTGAGGAAAAAAGAATACCTTGTCCTGGGTTATTTTTTAAATAACGCAACACACGCATGGCAGCCTCCATATGAGGTTTGCGTGGTGCATGCATGAACCTGCTCAATATGTGCACTGAATAAGTAATATTTGGACGGGTAACAGTCAAATAAATTAGGCGTCCCACAAGGCACCTGTATAAAGATGGATCCTTCAATATTTCGCCTTCATCAGTCAGCTTTAAAGTTTGTTCCATGGGAAAATTTGTAGGCTTAGCCCCCAAATATCCACTGTCTTTCATGATGTCCAAAGCATATTTCCTTTGTGAAATGAATATGCCCTTCTTTGACCTAGAGACTTCAATACCCAAGAAATATTTCAGATCACCCAAGTCTTTTATCCAAAAATGGCTATGCAAGAATTTTTTAAGAGCAGACATAGCATCTGGGCCATTTCCGGTTATGAGAATGACATCAACATAGATCAAAAGTGCCGTGAAAGATTTGCCTTTGTTGTGTGTGAACAACGAATAATCAGCCTTGGACTGGACGAAACCAGCATTCTGGATAGAGGTAGAAAATGTTTCAAACCATTGACGTGATGCCTGCTTTAATCCATACAAGGACTTGTTGAGGCGACACACAAGATTCTCCCCCTGTCGCGCAAGACCAGGAGGAAGAGTCATAAAAATTTCTTCAGAGAGGTCACCATGAAGGAAGGCGTTATGGACGTCCATTTGACAAATAGACCAATGTTGAGAAGCTGCCAAAGCTAATAAGCAATGAACAGTAACCATTTTGGCAGTGGGGGAAAATGTATCATGATAGTCGATGCCTTCAAGTTGGGTATAGCCTTTGGCAACCAATCGCGCCTTATACCGCTCAAAGGAGCCATCTGACTTGTGCTTAATCTTGTAGACCCAACGACAGCCAATGGCATGTTTGCCAGGTGGAAGAGGGACAAGAGACCAAGTGTTGTTGGCGGCTAGGGCTGTGAGTTTAGATTGCATTGTGGCGCGCCAATGCGGGAGAGATGCAGCTTCCTCATAAGATTTAGGTTCAATATCATGAGTAATGGCAGCAAGAAAGGAACGGTGTGCTGGGGTACATCTAGCATAAGAAACAAAATTGGAAAGAGGATATCGTGTACCTGTTGGAGAAATTGATGAGGAGGGAGACATGGCGTCGAAAGACATAACCTGATTACAAATGTAGTCACGCAAAATGGTAGGTGGAACACGGTGCAGTTGAGAACGACGCAAAGGTGCAGGAGAAGGTGCTAGGGGCGGTGCGAGAGAAGGTGCGGGGACGATGCGGTGTGAGTATCTTGAATGGGTGAGAAACTTGATGTCCAAAATGGGTCTGGAGTAGCGGAATCGATGTGAGGCGATGGTTGGTACATATGGAAAAATATCCTCATGGAAAAATATCCTCATGGAAAACAACATCACGGCTAGTGAAAAGCTTGTGAGTGTCAAGATCATACAGTTTATAAGCCTTCTGTCCAAGTGGATAGCCAAGAAAAATGCATCTTGCCGCACGGGGAGCAAATTTATTTTGGATAGGAACATTAGTTGAATAAGCTAAACAGCCAAAAACCTTAAGGTGAGAGTAAGTGGGTGGTTTACCATAAAGCCTCTCAAAAGGAGTATGATGAGACAGGATGGGTGAGGGTAGTCTGTTAATGATATGGACCCCAGTGGCGACACATTCAGCCCAGAACTGCAAAGGAAGATGAGCTTGAAAGCGAAGAGCTCGAGCTGTCTCAAGAATGTGCCTGTGTTTACGTTCAACGACGCCATTTTGCTGAGGGGTGTAAACACAAGAATGTTGATAAATGGTGCCTTGTTGGGCAAAGTAAGCCTGTAGGGAAAGAAATTCGCCGCCATTATCAGCCCGAAGATTGGCTATAGTAGCCTTGAACTGGTTGTGTACGAATGAGAAGAAATTTTTTATAAGTTGTTGGGTTTCACTTTTATGCTGCATAAAAAAAATCCAAGTAAATCGGGAAAAATCATCCACAATGGTTAGAAAATATTTGGCACCAGAAAGAGAAGGAATTTTATATGGTCCCCAGATATCACAGTGGATCAACTCAAATGGTTTTATTGTGGAAATTGAACTAACGGAAAATGGGAGTCTCGTCTGTTTTGCTAAAGCACAAATATCACAGACTTTAGTTGATTCTAAAGGGAAATTAAGTGATGTTCTGGCAAAGACTCCTAGTCTAGAGGAAGATAAATGACCTAACCGACGATGCCACAGGACAGTGTTTTCATGAGAGGTAGAAACTGAGTTGATGGTACGGCTTGCTATATTGTGTGACTTATTTGTAATCAGGTAATAAAGTCCATTTTTTTGTCTACCCGAACCAATTGTCTTCCCCGTCATCAATTCCTGCAGTATACACCAAGAGGGATGAAAAAGAATCAAGCAGTTTAAATCCTTTGTAAGGCGACTCACAGAAAGTAAATTTACTTTACAAGAAGGTATAGCAAGCACATTTTTTAAATAAAGAAGAGGGCTTAAAGATAAGTGCCCAGTAGAAACGATTGGAGCCTGTTCTCCATTTGGCATGATTACTGGCGGCAAAATCGTGTTTTTTTTTTATGTCAAGGAGATGCTTTGCCGATGAAGTAATGTGGTCTGTTGCTCCACTGTCAACAATAATTTCAGAAAGTGACAAACCTGGAGAAATGTCATCCTTATTGGTAACGATGGTATTCGCCTTAGGAGTGGTGGTTGGCTGAGACAACCCAGATCCCTGCATAATGGACAGCATTTGTCGCAGTTGGAAATCAGTCAAGTTGTTTGCTGCTGACAGAAATTGCTTCATCACATGATCCTCTTCCCGCACATGCCCCTTGTTTGAGGCAGTTTTAGAAAGTCCCAGTGGATATCCATGTAACTTCCAGCATTTTTTCCTTACATGATTATCTCGGTTACAGTAGGAACAGCGAAGCGGCTTGCGGTTTAAAGGACCAGATGATGCAGAATGTTGAAGAGAGTATAGAGGATTGTCTTGAGAAGCCATGAGCAAATATAGTTGGGAAAAAGAATGCCACCGAGTTGATCGAGAAGAAAAAAAAAAAAAAAGAATGGACGTCAATGCTATGGCATGTAAATATCGATGCTATGGCATGTAAGGTATCACAATCGCGAACCTTTCTCTGATACCATGTAAAGAAATAGAGAATGGAGAATATTTTTCTTCTATTGAATCATTGTGCTTTACAATGCTTTATAAAAAGAAAATATCTAACTTGATCCCTATCTTACTGAACTAACTTGATCCCTATCAACAAAGTAATCCCTATAATTAAGTTAACAGAAAAAGGGATATTTACATCTATTCTTATCTACAACACATTTCAACAAACAGCAGTACCAAATGCAAGACCATAATAATATTAGCACTTGACCATGTTCTAGATTGAGAAGCATTTTGTTTCGTATTGCCCAATTGAGAAGCATTATAAAACTTTTTTATTCGGTTATATTCTAGGAGACATGAGATTTTATTTGAAAATTGAAATGGACGGTAGCAAGTATGATGTCGAACAAATTATCCATACTTGAATTCATTAAGTGCCAAATAAATATTGCGTGACAATTAGGTAGAAATGGGTGAGAATTTATTAGGAATAAGTATTTAATACTCATTAAATTTATCCATACTTGAATTATCCATACTTGAATTCATTAAGTGCCAAATAAATATTATGTGACAATTATGTGGAAATGGGTGAGAATTTAATGGGAATAAGTATTTAATACTCATTAAATTTATACATTAGGTGGCAACAAAAGTCAAAGGGAATGGATAATTTTAATACCCAATGGGATACCAATTAGGTGCAATATTGGGATATGATATATATGGGATCTCAAACCATGGACCAGCAGTGTGGGAACTTGGACCACCAAAAAATTATAAGTGGCTAACTGCAGGTGACATAAATAGCTAGGCACAAGCAATGTTTTACGGTTCAACTACAACACAATCCTTGGATTTCTGAGGTAAGATATATATTGGCAATTACGCCGCCAAATAAACAAGGAGAAAAAAACACTAAAATTGCCATTCTGCTATTATGAACTTTAGTCTCCTAAACCAATTACTGACTTAGGCATTGGACTTCTTCCCTGGAGATCTACTTCGAGATTTCTTTTGCAAGTATTCATAGATTGAATCATTGATAGTATTGTAGGTTGAGTGCACTAGATAGGGTTGCGGATCTCATCTTCATCACTTCACGCCGTCTGTGGGAACTTGTTTCCTAGTAGGTATATTCGCATTCATATTCTCCAGTGTTGTTTGATAAATCCAAATCTTGAACAATGGTGGTTACAAACTCCCATGGCCATAAGTGAGTTGAGAGCACATATAGGAGAGAAGAGAGACCCAATCGCTCCAACTCAGCTTGGGGTGGCAATTCACCCTTACATGATATACCCAAAATATTTGAGTGGCCGTCCACTAGTGAAGGCAATAGTTCACTCTGTACTACCTCAAATCACAATGATTGGCAAATGCACAGACCCTATGATGATGAGAAAGCCTTTTTGGAACAAAATCGAGCATTGTTTGAAGAATTCCAAAAACCAAGGCACAACAAGAGGCCTTCAGAAAATGATCGAGGGCTTGAAGATCCTAGCCATGTGCGTAGGCGAAAAAATGATGATTGGAAAGAGCCCTCTATCTCACATGCTGGTGATAATAATTTAGATGGTAGCTCTGGTGCTAGAACCTGAGAAGATGTAAAGAGGCTTCGCATCAATGACCTCCTCTAGATTAGCAAGAGAGTGGAGGATGACATTCAAGATTTTCTAAGGTCTAATGACGAGGTAGATGCCCCATCCCTGTTTCCATCACATATTACTTAGTACCCTATGCCCATGAGTTTCAAACTACCAAATTTGATCCCAGCTTATGATGGAGGCTTAGATCCCATAGGTTTTTTGTCCCGTTTCAAATATACCTTGAAATTCAAAAACATTCTAGTGGAGGTAATGTATAAAGTGTTTTTTATTTATCTCAGTAGCAAGGCCTATGTGTGGATAGATGGTCTTCCTAGAGGCAGCGTCTTGTCTTTCAAATAGCTGGCGTAACTCTTCCACACTCGCTTCTTCCAGAGAAAGAAGTTCCACAAAACTGTTGCTAACTTGATGAACCTTAAACAAGGAAACGATGAATCCCTGAAGCCATATGTGAAGATGTTCAATGACGAGAGTTTGCAAGTGGCAAATCGTACAGATCATTTGGTAATCTCGGCCTCCATGAATGGTCTAAATGCTGGATCGTTCTACATCAAATTGGCTTGAGACACACCCACAAAGGGAAATACTAGAGAAAAGCTACAAGAAGATAGAAGATTCCAATAGAAAGAAGAGGGAAAGCAAGAAGAATGAGAGGAAGCAACAGGAAGATACTAGAAGAAGGGTGGCCAGAAGAGTGCTTTCGATAGGTTGAATTACAATTGCGGCTACTTCGAACCTCATATTCAAGACAAGAACCTTGCACCTCTCACCAAAAATTGCACTAAGATCTTAGCCATACATAGAGATCTCTTTAGATTTCCAGTTCCATTGACTGCAGCACCACACAAGCAATTTCCACACTTGTGGCCCACCTTTCACAATGATCACAGGCATGACACCGAAAATTGTAAGGATTTAAAGATTGAAATGGAGGATTGTATTCGGAATGGGTCGGGAGGCAGCTATCACAATGGTGCACAAGGTAAAGGACAAGTTCAAGGCGAACAAGGTGCTCGTGGAAATCGGACAGACTATTGGCCAAAACGTTACCTCTTCATGAACAAGTAATATCAGCAATATCAAGGTTATCCTCCAAGACCACAACTACCTCAGCATCCTCCTCATGACAATCGCAATATTACAGGTGTAATTCACGCCATATTTGAGGGATATCTGGAGGGGCAATTCAAATATACCATAAGGGCCAATGTAAGGAGAATCCCACCTCAAGAATCAGTCCATAAGCGCTTTAAGCTGTATGAGATTATTACCTTTTCTGAAGAGGATGTTGTCCCACATATTAACCCTCACAATAATGCCTTGGTAATCAAAACTATAATTACCAACAAAGAGGTGCATAGGGTACATATAGATGACGGCAGCGCTATAGATGTCACGTACATAGATTGCTTCAGCAAGTTGAGAATTGACTTTGGTGCCTTGAGACCCACAAGTATGGTATTAGTGACTTTTGCTCATGAGGTAGTGTATCTTGTGGGAATAATCACGTTGGCCATGACTGTAGGGAATTACCCTCTAGATAAAATAATAATGACTGATTTCTAAGTGACTGGTGCACCTTCCCCTTTTAATGCCATTCTTGGAATATTTTGGAATAATAAGGCCAATGCCATATAGTCACCTTAACACTTAGTTTTAAAGTTCCCTATAGAACATGGGGTGGTGTCTATACGAGGTGATAAGTATGTTGCACGGGAATGCATATGTATAGTATTGAAAGGTAAAGGGACCATGATAAAGGGAGTCCATGCCATCCAAACACACCTAGCTAGATCTAGAGGCCACACCTCTTAAAACAAAAAAGGAATCCATGCCATGCAAACCAACCAAACCAGAACTAGGTCTAGAGGCTATACCTCGGAGAACACACTTATTGGAAAGTGGGGAATGACTCATAGTCCTTGAAACTCCTGAGGTAACACTTCAGGAAAACCGAAACCCCACCACTTCGGAACAACAAATTGGCGCACCAGAGATAATAGACGAGTTGCGAGAGGTTTTGATCGATGATGACTATCCAAATTGGGTGGTTAAAGTTGGAGCATCTCTGCCTACTGAAGTGAAGGATAAAATCATCAACCTCTTGTAGCAATATAATGTGATATTTTCTTAGAGCCTAGAATACATGCCTGGGAACTTGTCTTCTTTGGTGACTCATAAGCTGAACATTGATCCAAGGATAAAGTTGGTCCAGCAGAAAAAAAAAAAAGGACATTGACCCTTGTAAGGAGCCAAATTGTTAATGAAAAAGTGGAGAAGTTATTACAATTAGATATGCTGGAAAAAAGTTTTTTATCCGACATGGTTGGCCAATCCAGTGTTAGTGAATAAAACTAATGGTAGATGGCAAATGTGCGTCGACTATAATGATCTAAACAAGTATTTCCCTAAAAATTTCTATCCCCTACGAGTGATTGATCAAAAAGGTTGAAAATATGTCTAGATACGAGGTCCTGATGTTCCTAAATACTTACAAGCAAAATTACCAAATCCTAATGGAAGAAGAGGATGTTGAGAAGGCTACTTTTATCACCAAGATGGAGATCTTTTGCTACAAGAAAATGTAATTCAGGTTAAAGAATGCTGGTGCAATATACCAATGATTGGTCAATCAAATCTTTTCCAAACATATTGGCAGGAATATAGTGGTCTATGTAGATGGCATGGTGATAAAGTGCAAAAAAGTCTAGAATGCCCCAACAAACCTAGAAGAAACCCTACAAATCTTGGTGAAGATAGATATGCATTTGAACTGTAAAAGGTGTATTTGGGTAGGATCAGGTAAATTTTTAGGATACATGGTCTCTAAGCGGGGGATTGAAGCTAACCTCGAATAGTGTGGGCTATTCTTTGAGATGGCACCTACTTCGCTAGTTAAAGAGGTTAAAAAGTGAACAGGATCTCTAATAGCCTTGAATAGATTTCTTTCTCAGTCACTAGACCACCACTTCCCATTCTTTTAGGTGCTACAAGAAGCCAAGAGTTTCAAATGGACTAAGGAATGCTAAAAAGCTTTTGAAGAGCTAAAGGCGCACTTGGCCAATTTACCATCACTGATAGTACTAAGATCGGAGAAATTCTATCTCTATATGTAGCAACCTTAAATAATTACATTAGTGCCATGTTGATATGAGATGAGATCCATGTCCAAAAGCTTATGTACTATGTCTCGTGTCTTACAAGGGGCCGATATGGTGTACCTTTTTATGGAAAAGTTGATCTTGACTCTAGTTTATGCTACTAGAAAGTTTCGACCTTAGTTTTAGGCTCATTTTATACATGTCCTAACTAATCATCCCATTAAACAGATATTATACAAGCTTAAAGCCTCAAGCGGAGTTGGCAAAATGGGCTATTGAATTCGAGAATATGATATGCAATTTCAACCCCAGAGCTATTAAAGCACAAGCCTTGGTAGATTTCATAAGAAATGCCCACCAAAGAAGCATGCAATGTCGACAATTCCACCCTGCCTAAACCTACGATGACCTAGAAGTATGGATCTTGTATGTTGATGGAGCATCCAATGAAGAGCGTAATAGAGCTGGCTTGCTACTCCAAAGCCTAGAGGGTGCACCTTGGAATTCAACTTGAAAGAAACCAATAATAAGACAGAATATAAGACCTTGATCAAGGGGCTTAAGTTGACAGAGAAAATCAAGGCGCTATGTGTTAAAGTGTATAGTGATTCTCAAGTGGTGGTAAATCAAGTCCGAGGTGACTAAGAAACCAAAGAGCCCTAGATAAAGAGGTTCCTTGATAAGGTACAACAAATCAATCACTACTTTAATAATTTGGACATCAAGCAAATACCGAAATCTGGAAACAAGAGAGGCAATGCCTTGAGTAAGCTGACATCCTCAACATTTTCCCATTTGAACAAAAAGGTCTTGGTTGAGGTGCTCCCTTGTTGAAGTATTGAATAGAAGACAACCATGGTTATTGAATAGGGATGTGATAACTGGATGATTCTGATATGGCAATATCGGTAAAATGGGGAATTATTGGAGGATAATAGTGAGGCATGAAAAGTGAAGTTGAAGGCATCTCAGTATATCTTGCAAAAAGGCATACTGTAAAACAGTTGCTAAGGTGTGTAAGACCCCAACAAGTGGACTATATACTTAAGGAGGTTAATCTCGGATCTTGTGAAAGTCACGTAATGATGGGAACCAATGAGCTATTCAACCTACTCGCCAACCATTTGATCCATTAAGACAGATTATAGGCCTGATGGCAAGAGTTAGGTCTAAACGACTTCAAAAAATCTTAAGTGGTTTAATTCATGACATCCAAGCTTGTCAAGCATGCCGCCAAGAATTGCAAATCGTTAATCTATTGCAAGTTAATTTTTGAAGAACATTAGTTTTTCCTTGGCTGAATTCTAGTGTAATAATAGGCCAAGTTGTTTAGTTAATTTTTTGTGGCATTAATGCAGCCAAATTGTTAGGAAATTGGAAGGTCGAAATTGTCTTAAAGGGCCACCCCTTTATTCTGTTTTGGGCAAATTATTTAATTATTTTAATTGCTAAATTTTAAAAGTTGAAGAAAGTCTTAAAGGGCCAAACCTCCAAGTCCAATTAGCATTAGGGGTTTTGTTTCATTTTTGTTTAAAGGCTACTATTTAATTTTTAAAGAAGCTACCCAACTCTTAGAAGTAGATTAGGGTTAGGATTTTAGTTGTTACCTTTTCAAAACAACTTTGTACTCTATTTAGAGGCCATTTGGCCATGAGGATTAATATACAAGTTGAGATCTTTTGCTTGAGAGTTTGAGTGAATCAATTTCTTTGTTCTTTCAAAAAATAACTGGCTTATCAAACCTGACCAGTTTGTGACGCCTTTGAATTTTATCAATCTAGTAGAATCCTAGGTTGTGGCAATAATTTGATGCGACTTTTTCTCGTCTTACTACCTTCAAATTAAAGGATCGTAACTTGTAGTATAGAGCTAGTCCAAAATCGTCCCACAGGGAGGATGTTAAGTACCAAATGGAAAAGAAACTCTCGAACTATTTGGATCTCTCTCAAATTTGTTTAGTGATGAAATCAAAATAGAAGATTTAGCAAAATATGGAAAATTCAAGTGATTAAAGACCTCTAGGAACTTGGATTTCACCAAATGAAGACTCAATGAATTCAATCTACACTAGTTTGGTTTCTTTTGGCTTTCACTTTTCTCACAACCATTCACTCAATTAAGAGTACTCTCTCTCGAGGTGTATCTCTCTTATTCATGCAATTTTGTGATCACTCTCATCTCTACAAAATTTAACACAAATACATTAAGCACTTAAGAATTTAAGTTTGCTATTTTGTGTTCTACTCTCGTAGCTCCACATTCATAGTCAGAGTTCCTACCAACTAATGTTGAATTTCAACTCTCGTTCCATCATCCAACACCTTAATTCATGCAAGAATTGATCAAGTTCTTACAAGCCATGTAAAACAAGAACAATGGATTTTGAAAAGTGAAAAAGAACCAAATAGCTAGACATCCTAGTTCCTAGAGTTGAAGACTCTAGCTAGACATAATGCTTAAACAAAGAATTTCATAAAAATTAAACATTCTACAAAGTAAACTAAGAAAAAGATGACTGAAAGAAACCAATGCTAAAATCTACTCTAATGCTTAAAAACTCACCTCCATTTACTTCCAAAGCTCTCAAGAATTTATAGACTTTTTGCTCATTTCTTTGCTCCAAGATTTCCTCCAAGATTTTCTTCAAGATTTTCTCCAAGCGTTCGAAAAGAAACCACCCTTTATCTTCTAGTTGGAAGAGAAAATCCAGTTATCAGATTTAGTTCACATCTTATCTCTTTCTTTGATGGTTTGAACGTTTTTAGTTTTGACCAAGTCTTCTAAGTATTCAGTTTAGCCAGCATGCTATGTTTTGAAAGTTCAAACCGTAGCATGGTCTTGTAAGAATTTGAATGAGAGCAAAACTCAAACGGTAGCAGCCTGCAACAACCAAATCTTATCTTATTAGCAAATCTTGCAAAATCTTCCAAATTAATTATCTTTTCTAACAAATTATTTTACCATTAACAATCATATAAAATACAAAAACTAACACAACTTAATAGTAAAATTTACTAATTAAACTTAAAATCTCTAAATTTTATGGATAAAAATTAATTAAAAAAATCAAACTATCAAATACCCCCAAACTCAAAGATTTGCTTGTCCTCAAGCAAAAAGAAATCAAGTAAAACATTTATTTAGGATTAAGTCATATAGCTAGCCTCAGAGATTTCTTAGAAACAACTTCATGACAAATTCCAAATACATGCTCATGTAATCATCCAATCAAAGAAGCAATTTTCTATAGTTTAAAGCCACTCAAGTGTGTGTGTGTATAGCTGTTCTCATTCAACTATTCATGGCTTACAAAAGTTTCACACAACCCAAATATCTTCAATTCTTTCTTATTCTTTTGCAACAGATTTTTTTTTTCTGGACTTGCTTTTCATGACACTCTTCACTTATTTATAGACAACCAACCCAATCCAAATCAAGTAGGACTTTTAAGCTTGTAATGTTAGGCTTAGGGTCTTGGTTATGAAATGAAAAGGATAAAGGATAAAAATCAAAGGGAAGAGTTATGCATATCCTAGAAATACTTTTAACACTTCACCCCCAAACTCATTTTTCAATATATCCCTTTTTCTTGCATAATACAACTCAAAACAAGCTCACAACCCTTCCTGGGACTTATTCTTTTCAAATAAAACAATAGAACATATTTACATTTTTTTCTTTTTTGTTCTTTTTTTCTTTTTTTTTTTCTTTCAACACAAAAAAATGCAAATATGAACACTTCCCAAGCCAAAATACACAAATCCCCCTTTTCCATCAGCTCTTACCCTTCACCATTCATCCTTTTTCTCCCTAAAACACTCTTTTACCCATGTATCGCTATTTGATGAAAAATATGCATTAAACTTGACTCGGTTTATTTTTATCACTAATTGCAAGTCATGTAATTATAGCATAATTACGAGTATCGTCCCACAGGGAGGTGAACAACTACCAGTTGAGCAATATTAATACCTATTATCTAGATCAACATATAAAAGAAGAGTGGATGTAATAATAAAAATCAAGTAAAAGCAATATTAAAAAGTTCAACTAAAGAATTCAAATAAACAAACTTTAGGACTCGGGATTCACCAATCAGTAACTGTAAATTCCATGCATATAATTATTTTGTGATAACATCCTCACAACTATTCACATAATTAAACATTATCTCCTCTCAGAGTATAATATTACTATTCAAATAATAATTATGGGACTACTTTCGTGACTCCAAAATTACTATGAATGCATGACGAACAAAAGAATATTATGCTGCAGAAATTGAGAATCTACAATCGTGATTCACAATTAAAGTCTGAAGAATTCACGAACTAATATTGATGTCAGCTGTTGCCTCTTCACCAATACCTTAAACATGCAAATGGTGATCAAGCATTTACAAGAAGTAATACCGAATAAATCAGATATTGGATAATACCACAATTATATAAATGAAAATTAGTAATGATGGTTACATCCCTGTCTTAAAGAGAATAAATTCAGCCACTAAACATGGCTTGCATGAACATAAAATTACGTCTAACTATCTCTATTCTATCTACTCTATCGTTGTGTTTATTGTTGTTGTGTTCTGTGTTGTGTTTCTATCTAATGCTAGTCTCCTCCATTTATAGTTGTTCTGATCCATGAAGATTAGAAGTCCAATTTGTGTAGAACTCGTTTGTCTCAACCGAATAATCTGATTTGCATAATCTTCTCTCTTCCGTAATTCTGCCAACTTCCTCAATGCTATGGCATGAAAAGTTACATGCCATGGCATCAGCATCCCAGTCCTTCTTTTCTTCAACAAAATCGTGATTTTCCTTCTTACGCAACAATCTTTTCGGTCTTAACTTTCTCCAAGCAATTTTCTCCTACAAAATAGCAATTCAAGTTAGATAAGGCTAAATTCTCCCATAATTAGATAAGATAATAGAGATATCTTAACCTAGAAGTTATCATTATATTCACTTATCAAAATACCCCCAACTTGAACAGTTGCTTGTCCTCAAGCAAAAAGGAATAATTATCTGAAATCAGTTGTTATATTAAATCTCAGAGATTCCAACCAATACCCACAGGAAAGTTAAAACACCACATTCATGAGTAAGACCAATCAAAAGAGCAACCTAAAGCTGCTTAACATCACCAGAGTGTGTGTGCGCTATGGATCACCTCCCATTATTCCAGATTAAAGCCAGTTGCATAAAACAAATATCCACATCCTTTATATAAAAACAACCAACTCAATTTGGATCAGGTAGGACTTTTAGCTTGTAGCGTTAGGCTCAGGATTGGCTATCAAAGAAGGGGAAAAGATATAAAATCAAAGAAAAAAGTTTAAATCTTGTAAGCACATTGGACAGATACTTTTTTTTTTATTGTAGCACCTTCCATCACAACCCCCAACTTATCGTACTCTAGTCTCTTTTGACAATGTACACCAACCAAGCATTCTTTGCGGCTGAACAACAGAATAAGTTCGCTTCATCTTCTTTTCTCTTTCTCTTTCTTTCTTTTTCCCTTTTTTTTTTCTCTGTTCTGTTCTTTTCTTCTTTTTTTTTTCTCTTTTTTTTTCTTTTTTCTTCTTTTTTTTTTTTGATACAAAATACATCAACAATAAACAGAACATTATTCATAACAGATTAAGAACTCCCCATCAACCCCATGCATCAAGAGACTTTATCGTTTAAGCCCATAACCTATCTCCTCTTCTACCCATTTTTTAACTTGTACCTCACATTGGACTCCATGTCTCCCTCTTTCCCTTGTATCATATATACCAGAGTGCATTTAAACTCTTTTTAAGGGATTTTAGAAGGATAAAAATTTAACATGAATAAGCTATAAGGTAGTAAATGAGGTTATGAAAAAAAATAATCTTGAATGGTGGTTCTTTCCATTCTATCATTTAGGCTCAAATCAAGTTCAAGGGATAAGATACACAACCGGGTTAGCTTGAAAAGTTCAAACGGCCAACGAACTGCCTATGACCTTCATCTCCAAATCAAATCAAATTGTGGTATTCAAAAGGATAAAGACCTTTGCTTTATACAGACTTTTCACATAGAACAATGGACTAATCATAGTTGTGCTCAAAAGAATTTCCAGTCATGTTAAAACAGAGTAAAAGTCACAACTAAAGATTGAGTTACACATTCTCATAGCATTTTATATTCCCATGAGCTTGAGGTTTAAAACCAATCTCATCATAGATCATAAATAATTTCAGCATAAAATACCTTTTTACTGTTTTTTTTTTTAAATTTTTTTCATTTTTTTTTTGTTTTTACAAATCAAAAACTAACACAAAAGTTCTAAATCAAAAACTAACACACAAATGAAGTAAACACAAAAGTACTCCCCCCCCCCCCCAACTGAATTAAACATTGTCCCCAATGTTTTGAAAAGAAGAAAAACAGGCAAATAGCAACAAAGATAAAAGGAGGACTTCCCTGTTTCAAGCAGAATCATCATTTGAACTGCCTTCCTTATGCGGAAATATTGGTAGCGGAGGTAACACCACAGGATTTTTTCCCTTTCTCTGGGCAAGCTGAACCAAAGATTGGTGGAGTATTTCATTGGCCTGCCTTTGATATTCAAACAGCTCCTCGATCCTGTGTTGATTGGCAAGAAAGTTAGATTGAGAGGTAGTAATATGATCATTTACCATCTTTTCTAATTGCTCCAATTTCTGCCCTATGCTTTGCCGTCGTGGAGGAAGAGGAGGTGGTTGTTCATATTCAGCATCAGGTCCGAAACCACTCCGTGAATCCTTCATAGCATGGAAAGATTTATCATAAAAAATTCCTTTTGCAGGCAGCAATGGTTCATCCGCGTTCCAAGGAACACCTGCCGCCTTACACAGACCAGTGATAAGATTGGGACAGACAAAAGCTAAACTTTCATCCTAAATGCAGTATGAAATAGCCTCATGTATTACTCTACCGATGTTAATAGGAATATCATTAATAATAGCAGAAATCAACGCTGCTCGATTCCTATGGACTGAACTTAAATGAGATGCAGGCATCAAAGTAGCTGAAATAAAATAAAACCATGCGCATGGATAAGCGGCTAATTGTTTGGTAGGAAAAACAGAAACATCTCCTGATATTTTACAATATTTCCAAGTTGTGGCTTCCTTGCAAAGACCACGTATAATATCTGTCCAATCAAGAGGGCTATTTAAGAATTCATGGAAATCCTCAGTTTCAGTTAGTTCAGGCAACTCATAGAATCGGTTAATAGCTAAACTACTAAAGCACACCTGTTTACCCCTAACAAAAACAGTATCAGTAACTCCTTCTTCTTTAGCATTAGCATAAAATTCCATTACTATGGGTAAACTAGCAGGGGCAGGATGGGCACATAATTTTTCCCAATGTCGCTTTTGGATTTCATCATTAATAGGTCTTGGAACATTCAATCCCCTTTCAGGTATAGCCATCCGCTTGTTATTATAGGCCCTGTACCTAGTAGCAGCTTGACTACTTACAAAGTTTGATGGGTGAATTTGTTGCCCTGCTCTAGTTCGTTTCTTTGGTGGCATCTTCAAATTTTTGGGGATTATGTAACACACGGTCAGGGATTTAAAAATCGAACAAAATCAAGGAACGCAAATCTCAGATAGTTAAACAATACGCAGCAAAATCATAAAACAAAGTAACCGCAGTCCAAGAAACAGGCCAACACAGAGTGTTACCGTGGAGAAGGAAAGAAGAATTTCAAACCAGATTTGTGGAAACAACGTGGTCGTTGGGAACGGAGTGGTGAGTATTCAACGGTGGATGGTTGCTGGCGGCGATGTGGAACGGCAGTTGACAGAGTCACAGTCGGTGGTGAGGAGATGTGATGGATAAAGCGGCAGCGGGGCGGAGCGGCGATTGGCGGTTGGCAGAGAGAAAAGAGACAAAAACAAAGAGAAAGAAAAGTTTTGAGTTTTGAAATAGAAACCGGGCACAGAGCAAATATAATACTTTATTATTTCCCTCTCTTATTTATTTATTTATTTATTTTTATTTTTAATTTTTTTAGATATATGTGTATAATAACGAACCGCCGCAGCGCTGAAATAAGCGCCGCGGTGGTTAAAACTTTCTGTCCAATGTCCTTCCACCATGTATTGTGTTATGCCATGGCATTGAAAATTATATGCCATGGCATTGGGAAGAAATTTATAAGCGAACCGCCGCAGCGCTGAAATAAGCGCCGCGGTGGTTAAAATTTTCTGTCCAATGTCCCTTTTCGCCATGAAGTGTGTGATGCCATGGCACTCAAAATTACATGCCATGGCATTGGCACGAAATTTTTCCCACATCTTCAGTTTACTTTTCTCTGTCCAATGGCTGCCTCCAGTCTTCAGAAACATGAAAAATACAAAGAAAACTTTAGTGAATTAAACTAAATATCTAATTAAAAGGAAATAAAGAAATAAAAAAATATAACAACATGGTGCTTGTTTATAGTCTGTAGCTCGACTTTTCATTAGCTAGTTTGTTTGTGGACTGGACAAGGAGCATGAAACTCCATTTGGTACCGATTGTCCTTCAAAATACTGCTTCAATCTTTGGCCATTGACCTTGAATACTCCAGTCCTCTCACTGTGAATTTCAACTGCGCCATAGGGGAAGACTTTTGTGATTGTGAATGGTCCAGACCATCTAGATCTCAGCTTGCCTGGGAACAATTTCAACCTTGAATTAAAAAGTAACACCTTCATCCCACTTCAAAAGGTTTCCTCTTGATGTGCTTATCATGCCACAACTTAATCTTTTCCTTATAAATTCGGTATTTTCATAAGCATCTAATCTAAACTCCTCAAGTTCACTAAGTTGCAAGAATCGCAAATTTCCAGCAGCCTTTAAGTCCATATTTAACTCCTTAATGTTTCAAAGACGATTTGTGCTCAACTTCCACCTACGGATGACAGGATTTTCCAAATACTAGCCTATAAGGTGACATTCCCAAGTTTGTCTTGAATGCAGTCCTATATGCCCAGAGTGCATCATCCAATTTTGCTGCCCAATCCTTGCGTGAACTTCCCACAGTCTTCTCTAAAATCCTTTTCAGCTCACGGTTGGCCAGCTCTATTTGGCCATTAGCTTGTGGGTGATATGCCAAGGCAATTCTATGAGTGACACCATATTTCCTAAGCAGTCCCTCCAATGATTTGTTGCAGAAATGGGTGCCTTCATCACTTATGATGGCCCTAGGAATGCCAAATCTAGAGAAGATATGCTTCTTGATGAACTTCATTACCACCTTGGAATCATTAGTTTGAGTGGCTATTGCTTCCACCCATTTGGAAACATAATCTACTGCAACTAAAATATAGTTATAACCATAAGAGGATGGGAATGGACCCATAAAATCTATGCCCCAGACATCAAACAATTCAACTTCAAAAATATTATTTCAAGGCATCTCATCACGTTTTGAAATATTACCTCCTCGTTGGCATTTATCACAGGAGAGAACATAATTCCTTGCATCTTTATACATTGAAGGCCAATAAAATCCAGATTGCCATACCTTAGCCACTGTTTTAGATGTGCTAAAATGTCCTCCACATTCCAAAGAATGACAGTGGCTTAGAATATCTGAGACATCCTCTTGAGGTACGCACCTCCGAATTATCCCATCTGCACAGAACTTAAACAATAATGGTTCCTCCCAAAAATAGTGTTTAGCCTCCCAAAAGAATTTTTTTCTTTGTTGATAGTTGAAATCTGTAGGCACAATTCCACTTACTAAATAATTGACTAAATCTGCATACCAAGGTAAAATGGAATATGCTAACAGTTTTTCATCAGGAAAATTTTCATTAATAGGTAATTCTGGTTCCTTATTATTATCTTCTAGTCTAGAAAGATGATCAGCTACTGTATTCTCTAATCCTTTTTTATCTTTAATTTCTAGATCAAACTCTTGTAACAATAAGATCCACCGAATCAATCTAGGCTTGGCATCTTTCTTTAACAACAAGTATTTGATGGCGGAGTGATCTGTGAACACAATCACCTTGAAACCTACAAGATAAGAACGAAATTTATCAACTGCAAAAACAATGGCAAGTAGTTCTTTTTCAGTGGTTGCATAATTTAGTTGTGCATCATTCAACATTCTACTAGCAAAGTAGATCACATGCAACATATTATCCTTCCTTTGTCCTAATACTGCACCTACAGCAAAATTGCTAGCATCACACATTAGTTCAAAAGGTAAGTACCAATCGGGTGCAACCATAATAGAGGCAGAAATCAAAGCATGCTTCAATTTATTAAAAGACTCTAAACAGCTAGAATCAAAATAAAAATCCACATCTTTATTCAGCAAGTTACACAGTGGTTTTGCAATTTTTGAAAAATCTTTTATAAATCGTCTGTAAAAACCAGCATGTCCTAGAAAACTTCTAACTCCTTTAACAGATGTAGGTGGAGGTAATTTCTCAATAATTCCAACTTTTGCTCGATCTACCTCAATTCCCTTAGCTGAAACTTTATGTCCAAGAACAATCCCTTCCGTTACCATGAAATGACATTTCTCCCAATTTAATACCAGATTTGTTTCTTCACAACGCTACAAAACTTGAGATAAGTTAGCTAGGCAGTTATCAAATGAAGAACCAAAAACAGAGAAATCGTCCATAAATATCTCCAGAATTTTTTCAACATAATCTGAAAATATGGCCATCATGCAACGTTGAAAAGTAGCGGGAGCATTACACAATCCGAAAGGCATTCTACGAAAAGCAAATGTACCATATGGACATGTAAATTTTGTTTTTTCTTGGTCCTCAGGTGCTATATGAATTTGATTATATTCTGAATACCCATCTAAGAAACAATAAAATGCATAGCCAGCCAGTCTTTCTAAAATTTGCTCAAGAAACGGTAAAGGAAAATGATCCTTTCTAGTGGCTTTATTTAATTTTCTGTAATCTATACAGACTCTCCATCCAGTTATTGTTCTTGTGGGCAGTAGTTCATTATGTTCATTTAGCACCACTGTGATCCCTCCCTTCTTTGGTACCACTTGTACTGGACTAATCCATAAACTGTCAGAAATGGGATAAATTATTCCAGCATCTAATAATTTTAAAATTTCTAATCTTACCACTTCTTTCATGTTTGGATTCAGTCTTCTTTGATTTTCTACAATGGGTTTATAATTTTCCTCCATTAAGATTCTATGCATACAAAATGAAGGGCTAATTCCCTTAAGATCACTTATAGACCAACCTATAGCCTTTTTCTTGGAGCTCAAAACATGCAATTATTTTTCTAACTGCAGATCAGTCAAGTATGCATTTACTATCACAGGTAATTTTTTATCATCATCTAAAAATACATACTTTAAATGAGAAGGTAAAGGTTTTAACTCCATACCTGTAAGTTGATTATTGGATGAAGATGATAATAACTTATCTTTCTTCAATTCTTCAACATGAATTTTACCTCGTTGATTGGGACTAAATTCGGCTCCTTCCAATGCACTGGCCATCAACGAAATTTCTTCATCCTCATCTTGTGGAGTTCCTGCTCCAACCAAACATTCCTCCAAAGGATCCTTTGACTTGTCCATTCTAACAAACTCATCAGTAAGCTTAGTAAAAATATCCATACAATAAACATGGTCGGTAAAAGACGGGTATTTGCAAGATTTAAAGACATTAAATTCTACCTGCTCATTACCAATACTAAAAGTTAGTTTACCGTGCTTCACATCAATGACTGCCCCAGCTGTGGCTAAAAAGGGTCTTCCCATAATGATTGGAATGTCAACGTCCTCATCTATTTCTAATACTACAAAATCTGTAGGGATAAAGAAGTTGTTGACTTTGACAAGAACGTTTTCCAGAATTCCTACTGGATGTGCTAAAGACCTGTCAGCCAATTGTAAAGTCACATTAGTAGGTTGAAACTCCTTTAATCCTAATTTTTCTGAAACAGATAAAGGCATTAAAGAAACACTAGCTCCTAAATCACATAAACCTTTAGAAAAATTTATTTCACCAATGGTACAAGGAATAGAAAAACTCCCTGGATCCTTGAGCTTTTGAGGTAATTTATTTTGAATTAGAGCACTTGTTTCCTCAGTCAACGGTATTGTCTCAAAATCTTCCAGCTTCCTCTTGTTAGACATGATTTCCTTCAAAAATTTAGGATATGCAGGGATTTGAGCAAGAGCATCAGCAAAAGGTATGTTGATGTGTAACTACTTAAACACTTGAACAAATTTTTGGAATTGCTTGTCATCTCTAAATTTCTTCAATCTTTGAGGAAATGGTATTGGTGGAACATAAGGTTCCGGTTCCTTCACTGCTTCAGGAGCTTTCTTCAAGGGTTCTCCTTCAATCTCAGGTTCTTCCTCCATTAATTTTTCATCTTTTCCCGATGTCACCAGTTTCTTTTCTTGTTCTTTCTTGTCCTCTTCACCCAACTGCTTTCCACTGCGCAATGTTATTGCTTTGCACTGCTCCTTTGGATTTATTTCTGGCATGCTAGGTAGCTTCCCTTTGTCTCTAGCACTTATAGAATTAGCTATCTAGCCTATCTGAAATTCCAGATTCTTGTTTACTGCCACAACTTGATCCAGTTTTGCTTCCAGTTTTTCAAACCTATCTGAAGTGGCACCAGTCAGCTTTTCTATCGCTACTTCCCATGATGGTTTTACCTCAGCTTGATGTGGTCTTGGCTGAAATCCTGCTGGGTTGAATTGTCTCACATTACTGCTTCCGGCATTATTTTGGTTTGCCCATGAAAAGTTCGGGTGATTCCTCCAACCTGGATTATACGTGTTGGAATATGGGTTGTGCTGCTGTGGCCTGTTAAAGTTTTCAGCAAATTGTGCATTTTCTACCTGCAAACACTCAACAGTGGTGTGAGATCCTCCACAATTTTCACAGCATAAAATAGAATTGGAGACAACATTTGCACTGCTTAATTTTTCAAACATATTAGTTAAGGAATCAATTTTTGCACTCAACAAATCCACTTTATCTACTCCATACATTCCAGGCACCTATCTTTGTTGATTTTTCTCATTAGACCATTGAAAATTATTTGAAGACATTTCCTCCAGTAAATTATATGCTTCCTCTAATGATTTACCCATTAAAGTACCACCTGCGGCTGCATCTACAGAAGTTTTAATAGATTGGTTCAATCCATTATAAAAAGTTTGTAAAATTAGCCACCCAGGAAGACCATGATGAGGACACATTCTTTGCAGTTCTTTATATCTTTCCCATGCCTCATATAATGATTCATTATCCAATTGTGTAAAGCTAGCAATGTCATTACGTAACTTAGCAGTTTTACCGGGAGGAAAATATTTATTTAAAAATGCTTGAGATAAACCCGCCCAAGTGGTAAAAGTACCAGACGGAAAAGAAGTGAGCCAAGCCTTAGCTTTATCTTTTAATGAAAAAGAAAACAATCTTAGTCTAATGGCATCATCGGTTACCCCATTCATTTTTATGGTATCACAAATTTCCAAAAAATTTGACAGATGAATATTTGGATCCTCAAACAATTCTCCTCCGAATTGAATTTGCTGAACCATATGAATAAGTGCAGGTTTTAACTCAAAATTGTTAGCATTTACCACAGGTCTTGAAATACTTGCACGTGCTCCTTCAGGTGTAAGCATAGCAAAATCACGTAACAGAACTCTTGTAGGAATTGGATTATCTTCTGCCATTTTGAGAGCTTCCTTCCTTTGTTTGGTTTCTTTAGCTAATGCCTTGTAGGTCCTTTCAATCTCAGGATTATACGGTAATAACTCACGTGTTCTCCTGGGCATAAAACACAACAATAATTAATCAGTAAACAAAATACAATCTAAATTAATAGGAAAAATATTACTAATTGATATTGAAAACGCCTTCCCGGCAACGGCGCCAAAATTTGACTCGGTTTATTTTTACCACTAATTGCAAGTCATGTAATTATAGTATAATTACGAGTATCGTCCCACAGGGAGGTGAACAACTACCAGTTGAGCAATATTAATACCTATTATCTAGATCAACATATAAAAGAAGAGTGGATGTAATAATAAAAATCAAGTAAAAGCAATATTAAAAAGTTCAACTAAAGAATTCAGATAAACAAACTTTAGGACTTGGGATTTCACCAATCATTAACTGTAAATTCCATGCATATAATTATTTTGTGATAACATCCTCACAACTATTCACATAATTAAACATTATCTCCTCTCAGAGTATAATATTACTATTCAAATAATAATTATGGGACTACTTTCGTGACTCCAAAATTACTATGAATGCATGACGAACAAAAGAATATTATGCTGCAGAAATTGAGAATCTACTATCGTGATTCACAATTAAAGTCTGAAGAATTCACGAACTAATATTGATGTCAGCTGTCGCCTCTTCACCAATACCTTAAACATGCAAATGGTGATCAAGCATTTACAAGAAGTAATACCGAATAAATCAGATATTGGATAATACCACAATTATATAAATGAAAATTAGTAATGATGGTTACATCCCTGTCCTAAAGAGAATAAATTCAGCCACTAAACATGGCTTGCATGAACATAAAATTACGTCTAACTATCTCTATTCTATCTACTCTATCGTTGTGTTTATTGTTGTTGTGTTTTGTGTTGTGTTTCTATCTAATGCTAGTCTCCTCCATTTATAGTTGTTCTGATCCAGGAAGATTAGAAGTCCAATTTGTGTAGAACTCGTTTGTCTCAACCGAATAATCTGATTTGCATAATCTTCTCTCTTCCGTAATTCTGCCAACTTCCTCAATGCTATGGCATGAAAAGTTACATGCCATGGCATCAGCATCCCAGTCCTTCTTTTCTTCAACAAAATCGTGATTTTCCTTCTTACGCAACAATCTTTTCGGTCTTAACTTTCTCCAAGCAATTTTCTCCTACAAAACAGCAATTCAAGTTAGATAAGGCTAAATTCTCCCATAATTAGATAAGATAATAGAGATATCTTAACCTAGAAGTTATCATTATATTCACTTATCAAAACTCTGAAGAGTGAAAAAGAAATTATGAAATTGTAGGCTAATGGTAGTCAATGTGGTTTAATGGAAAGAAAGCAGATGGTGGTTCTCTCCATTCTTTCTTTTAGGCTCAAAACTGGACCTAGGGATATAACATTCATATGGTTCGCTTGAAAGGGTCAAACGGTTCAAAGAAGGCCTTACACCATCATCTTTGGATCAAGTAAAGTCATCTACTCATTTTACTTCAAGTACCAATCAAACAAGTCCAAATTCACATCTTTTTTTTTTATTTTTAATTTTTTAAGATATATAGAGAGTAAAGACTTTAGTTATAGAAAGCCACCTTGCACATAAATAACCAAATTATTACAGCTTTCAATGGTCAAAAAGGTTTAGCAGCTTTAAACCACAAAAAAAAACTTTCCAAAGAATTGAATTATACACTAATCAAAGCATTCTTCAGTTGTCACTAGTGTAACCTTAAAACCTATCTTATCACAAGCCATAAAGACCAATCCTTCAAAAGAGATTTTTCAGATTTTCTAATTTTTTTTTTTAACATACTAGCAATGAAAACAAACCAGCATTCTTTAAAATTTTTTAACATACTAGCAATGAAAACAAACCAGAAAAAATATCATCCAATCATCATCTTCCCCCCAAACTCATTTCAGCCATTGTCCCTAATGGCTTAAAATAAAAAGCAACTTAAATGCAATCAAGCACAAAATAAAAACAAGCATAATAACAAAACAATCACCACACAATAGCAACAAGCACAGAATTTTATCACAAAACCTCTAGCCAATTTCCAACAACATTCAAAAATAGAATGAGAGAAAGAACTCCCTGTAGTTGTCGGTAAAACTTTGCTAGATGTTATTTGGTCACCATTTGAACTAGCCCAAATCTTCTTGCTGTGTTGTGGGTGATTGAAACTTCTGCACCATCCTCTAAATAGTTCCAAATAGATGAGAAGATATCTATTGTTATTATGAAAAGAAGATGAAATATCTGTTGTGGGTATTTGTGTTGAGAAGAATGAAATAGAGGCTGCAGTAAGAAAATATGAAGGAGAGGTGGCACTTCCTACTGTTAAGTTGATTGGAAAGAGAAAATATATATATATATATATATATATATATATATATATATATATAACATCAATATATATATTTTTAAAGAACCAAATAAGAAAAAAGAACTATGCCATGTCATAAGTACTCATGCTGTGGCCATAAGAATTCTGGATAGAAAATCTCTTTTTGAACTACGCATAAAAAAAAAACAGCTATGCCATGGCATGAGTTTTCATGCTACAGTTGTTAGTTTCCTGTTTCCTTTCTGCTTAGCCATCCTATAGCATGACTTTTCATGATTTAGTTTCCAATTCTCTATTTTCTTGCAACATGATTTCCCTACAACATGGAAGAATCATTATTTCAACCATTTTTTTTTCCTTTAAAAACCGAACATAAGCTACATAATCATGAGTTGCCTCTCATGCAATGCTTCTTTAAAGTCATTAGCTTGCCTACCATTTATTTCATGCTTGTGAAGAAAAATTTAAGGAATAAGATACTCCCTTTGCTAATGAATCTGCTACAAAATATGGCTTCAATCTTTGTCCATTGACCTTGAATGCTACTTTTTCTTCACTATAGACCTCCACAGCTCCATAAGGAAATACTTGCTTACAAAAAAAGGTCCAGACCATGTAGATTTTAGTTTCCCTGGAAACAACTTCAACCTGGAGTTAAAAAGCAAAACTTTTTGCCCTACCTCAAAAGATTTTCTGCTAATATGCTTATCATGCCATAATTTACATTTCTCCTTATAAAGCTTAGTATTTTCAAAAGCTTCCATCCTGAATTCTTGCAGCTCACTTAGTTGAAGTAGTCTTCCTTTTCCAGCTGCTTGGGTATCCATGTTAAGTTCTCTAACAGCTCAATAGGCCTTGTGTTCCATCTCTACAGGTAAGTGACATGCTTTACCAAAAACTAACCTATAAGGGGACATTCCTAAGGTTGTTTTGAATGCAGTTCTATATGCCCAAAGTGCATCATCTAACTTGCTTGCCCAATCCTTTCTTGCCTTATTTACTATTTTTTCCATCATTTTCTTTAACTCTCTATTAGCCAATTCTACTTGCCCATTAGCTTGTGGATGGTAAGCTAACGCAATCCTATGTGTGACTCCATATTTGTTAAGCAATGTTTCAAGTGAGTGATTACAAAAATGTGACCCTTCATCACTAATCAATGCTCTAGGTACCCAAACCTTGAAAAGATATTTTTCTTTAGGAATTTAAGCACTACCTTAGAGTCATTGGTTTGAGTTGCACTTGCCTCAACCCACTTAGACACATAATTTGCTGCTACCAGAATATAATGATTCCCATAAGAAGATGGAAATGGTCCTATACAGTCTATTCCCCATACATCAAAGAGTTCCACTTCTAGAATGCTTGTCATTGGCATTTCATCCCTTTTAGTGATATTACCAACTCTTTGGCATCTATCACAAGCATTTACAAACCTTCTTGCACCTTTGTACATCGATGGCCAATAGAAACCTAACTGCCATACCTTTGCCATTGTTTTGAAGAACTGAAATGTCCCCCACACTCCAAAGAATGGCAATGATGAAGTATATCTTCAATTTCCTCTTCAGGAATACACCTTCGAATTATACCATCTGCGCAAAACTTATACAACAAAGGCTCTTCCGAAAAATAATGTTTAGCTTCCCACAAAAATCTTTTTTTCTGCTGAAAGTTAAAATCATGAGGAGTAAGGCCACTTACTAAGAAATTTACCAAATCAGCATACCTTGGAGCTTTAGCTATTGCTAAAAGTTGCACATCCGGAAAATTTTCTTGGATAGGTAATTCTTTGTCTTTATTAGTGCCTTTTATTCTTGACAAATGATCTGCAACAACATTTTCAAGACCTTTTTTGTCCTTTGTCTCAATGTCAAACTTCTGCAAAAGCAAAATCCAACGAATTAGCCTTGGCTTGGCATCTTTTTTCGTCATTAGATACGATTCTTGCATGGTGCGTATACACAATCACCTTAGATCCTACAAGATAAGATCAAAATTTATCCACTGCAAAAACTACAACAAGTAACTCTTTTTCTGTGGTTGCATAGTTTAATTGTGCATCATTCAACAATTTACTAGCATAACTAATAACATGCAACTTCTTGTCCTTTCTTTGTCCTAAAACAACACCTAAAGCATAATCACTAGCATTTCACATTAACTCAAATGGAACATTCCAATCAGTCTTTGCTATTATTGGTCTTTGAAATTAAAGTTATTTTCAATTTCTTGAATGCATCCAAACAATTTTCATCAAAGGCAAATTCAACATTTTATTCAACAAATTATACAGGGTTTAGAGATCTTTGAAAATTCTCTAATGAAACGCCGGTAAAAACCGGCATGTCCTAAAAAACTTCTTATACCTTTTACTGAAGTTGGTGGAGGTAACTTTTCAATTACTTCCACCTTTGCTCTATCTACCTCAATACCTTTGGCTGAAATTTTATGACCAAGAACAATTCCTTCTTAGACCATGAAATGGCATTTTCCCAATTTAAAACCAAGTTGGTTTCTTCACATCTCTGCAATACTTGAGAAAGATTGTTCAAGCAATTTTCAAAAGAAGAACCAAAAACAGAAAAATCATCCATAAACAATTCCATGGTCTTTTCAATAAAATCAGAAAAAATAGCTATCATACATCTTTGGAATGTAGCTGGTGCATTACAAAATCCAGAAGGCATTCTTCTAAAAGCATATGTACCATATGGACAAGTAAAAGTGGTTTTCTCTTGGTCTTCAGGTGCAATCACAATTTGATTATACCCGAAGTATCCATCTAAGAAGCAGTAAAATTCATATCCAGTAAGTCTTTCAAGGATTTGCTCAAGAAAAGACAAAGGAAAATGATCTTTTCTAGTTGCCTTATTTAGTTTCCTATAATCTATGCACGCCCTCCAACCTGTTACTGTTCTTGTGGAAATTAATTCATCATTTTCATTTACAAAAACTGTCATTCCACCTTTTTTTGGTACAATATGTACAAGACTAACCCAACAACTATCAGAAATAGAATAGATAATTCCTGCATCTAACCATTTTAGAATTTCAATCCTAACAACTTCTTCCATATTAGGATTTAATCTTCTTTGATTCTCAACAACTAGTTTATAATCATTTTCCATCAAGATTTTGTGCATACAAAATGAAGGGCTAATTCCTTTCAAATCAGAAATTGACCAACCCAAGGCATTTTTCCTTAATCTCAAAATATGCAACAACTTATCCAACTGCTCATCAGTCAAAAATGCATTCACAATCACAGGCAAAGTGTTATTTTTTCCCAAAAATGCATATTTTAAATGAGAGGGCAATGGTTTTAACTCCAAACTTGGAGCTTCAATGTGTGATGGGGGTGGTAGAGTTATACCTTTGCTTAACTCCTTGAAAGATGTTTTACCTTCAAAACTTGCGATTTCAGCTATCTCATCTTTATCTTCCTCAACCTCTACATTCTCTAAAAATGCTTTAAGTGATTCCGTGAAGGTTTCAAAATCTGTATTTTTATTGACTATTTCTTCAATAAGATCAACACAAAACACATGGTCAGTGAAAGAGGGATAAGAACATGATTTATGAACATTAAATTCTACTTCCTCTTCACCAACTCTTAATTTCAGTTTCCCATCTTTTACATCAATGATTGCTCCTGCTGTAGCTAAAAAAGGACAGCCTAAAAAGATTGAGCTTTCAACATCCTCCTCCATTTCGAGCACCATAAAGTCAACTGGAATGAAGAATTGCCTTACTTTTACAAGTACATTTTCTAGAATTCCCATTGGATGCTTCATGGACCTGTCAGCCAATTGCAAAGTAATATTAGTTGACTATAATTCACTTAAGCTCAACTTCTTAGATACTGAAAAGGGCAATAAAGACACACTAGCTCGAAAATCACACGATGCTTTTGAAAAGTTCAAATCACCAATAGTGCAAGGAATAGAGAAAACTCCCTGGATCTCTCAATTTCTGTGGCAACTAGTGTTGAATTACTGCACTACATTCTTTCGATAAGGGAATGGTTTCATTATCTTCAAGCCTTCTTTTCTTTGGCATAATTTCCTTTAAGAATTTTGCATAAGTTGGAATTTGAGCAAGTGCATCTACAAAAGGAATATTAATTTGCAATTTCTTAAAATTTTGTAAAAATTTCGGAAATTGTTGATCATTTTGATGAGACTTGAGTCTTTGAGGGAATGGAACTAGTGGCACATAAGGCTTGATCTTCACTTTACAAGGTTCAGTTGGCTGCTATACTTTTTCTTTCTTTTCAACTTCTTCATTTTCTGTACTTACCTTTTCATCATCTTTTGTCACCTCTTCTTCTACTCCTATAGTCCTTTCACTTCTTAATGTTATTGCCTTACAATGCTCTCTCGGGTTTGTCTCTATCTTGCTAGGCAACTGACCTTGCATTCTTGTGTTCATAGCATTGGCCAATTGGCCAATTTGAACTTCAAAATTTTTGCTAAGCTGCTCTATTCTTCCTTCTAACTGCCCAACTCTCTCAGAAGTAGCATTTGTTGAATTGCTCACCTCAGTGGCAAGTCTTTCAATGGCAATCTCCCATGGTTGCTTGGTTAGAGGTTGATAAGGCCTTGGCTGGAATCCCGGCAGATTTATTTATCTACTGTTTCCTCCTTGGTTACTCCAAGCAAAATTTGGATGGTTTCTCCATCCGGGGTTATACGCGTTAGCATAAGGGTTATTTAGCATTCTATTTCTTTAGCATTGCATTCTATTTTAAACTAACACTTTCAACCTGCATACACTCAGAACCAACATGAGATCCTCCACAAAATTCACAAGAGTTAGAGATTGAATTTGCATTTGTTGTTTTAAACATATTCACTATTGAGTCTAATTTTGTATTAAGCATGTTTATTCCTTCAACCTCATACATACCTGCAACTTTCTTAGGTCTTCTTCTATCATTAGACCAATGGTAATTATTAGAAGACATTTCTTCTAACAATGTAAAAGCTTCACTATGATCTTTGTTCATTATAGCTCCTCCTACGGCTGCATCTACAGTTATTCTCACAGATTCTATTAGTGCATTATAAAAAGTTTGCAAAATTAACCAATCAGGTAAACCATGATGAGGACATTTCCTTTGCAACTCTTTAAATCTTTCCCAAGCTTCATACAATGACTCTCCTTCATATTGGTAGAAATTTAAAATATCATTTCTGAATTTAGCCATCTTACCAGGAGGAAAGTGCTTACTCAAAAACTCTTGAGATAATCCTGCCCAAGTTGTAAAGGCCCCTGGAGCTTTGGAGTTCAACCAAGCTTTAGCTTTGTCTCTTAAAGAAAATGGAAACAAACGCAACCTAATAGCATCATCAGAAACACCATTAATCTTTATAGTATCACAAATTTCAAGAAAATTAGAAATGTGAATGTTAGGATCTTCATTGTGATCTCCCCCAAACTGTATTTGCTGCACCATTTGAATTAAAGATGGCTTTAATTCAAAATTATTCGCATTTACAGCAGGTCTTGTGATACTAGTTTGTGTGCCATTAATGGTAGGAGTGGCAAAATCCCTTAGCACTCTCCTTTGGTTTTGTTTAGCCATTTTCTGCACTTGTTTTTTCTGTTGTGAAGCTTTTGTCAAAGCTCGGCAAGTCTTTTCTATTTCTGGATCAAGTGGCACAAGTTCAAGGTTCCTTCTGGGCATAAACCAAAAATAAGAAAAAAAAGATGAGAAAAAATAACAAAACTGAAAATAGAAAGTAAAGAAACTTAAATATACAATCCAAAGTACTGAGAAAACTCCCTTCGGCTTGATATTGAGCAAATGCCTCCCCGACAACGGCGCCAAAATTTGATGCAACTTTTTCTTGTCTTACTACCTTCAAATTAAAGGATCGTAGCTCGTAGTATAGAGCTAGTCTAGAATCATCCCACAGGGAGAATGTCAAGTACCAAATGGAAAAGAAACTCTCGAACTATTTGGATCTCTCTCAAATTTGTTTAGTGATGAAATCAAAATAGAATATTTAGCAAAATATGGAAAATTCAAGTGATTAAAGACCTCTAGAAACTTGGATTTCACCAAATGAAGACTCAATGGATTCAATCTACACTAGATTGGTTTCTTTTGGCTTGCACTTTTCTCACAACCATTCACTCAATTAAGAGTACCCTCTCTCGAGGTGCATCTCTCTTATTCATGCAATTTTGTGATCACTCTCATGTCTACAAAATTTAACACAAATACATTAAGTACTCAAGAATTTAAGGTTGCTATTTTGTGTTCTACTCTCGTAGCTCCACATTCATAGCCAAAGTTCCTACCAACTAATGTTGAATTTCAACTCTCGTTCCATCATCCAACACCTTAATTCATGCAAGAATTGATCAAGTTCTTACAAGCCATGTAAAACAAGAACAATGGATTTTGAAAAGTGAAAAAGAACCAAATAGATTTGATTAAATTAAAGAAAGCTTCAAAGGTTACATCCTAGTTCCTAGATTGAAGACTCTAGCTAGACATAATGCTTAAACAAAGAATTTCATGAAAATTAAACATTCTACAAAGTGAACTAAGAAAAAGATGACCGAAAGAAACCAATGCTAAAATCTACTCTAATGCTTAAAAACTCACCTCCATTTGCTTCCAAAGCTCTCAAGAATTTATAGACTTTTTGCTCCTTGCTTTGGTCCAAGATTTTCTTCAAGATTTTCTCCAAGCGTTCAAAAAGAAACCACCCTTTATCTTCTAGTTGGAAGACAAAATCCAGTTATCAGATTTAGTTCAAATCTTATCTCTTTCTTTGATGGTTTCAATGATTTCAGTTTTGACCAAGTCTTCTAAGCATTCAATTTAGCCAGCAAGCTATGTCTTGAAAGTTCAAACCGTGGCATGGTCTTGTAAGAATTTGAATGACAGCAAAACTCAAACGGTAGCAGCCTGCAACAACCAAATCTTATCTTATTAGCAAAGCTTGCAAACTTTTCCAAATTAATTATCTTTTCTAACAAATTATTTTACCGTTAACAATCCTATAAAACATAAAAACTACCACAACTTAATAGTAAAATTTACTAATTAAACTTAAAATCTCTAAATTTTAAGGATAAAAATTAATAAAAAATATCAAACTATCATATTTCATCCATCGGTTTAAATTTCACCAATTCTATTTGTTTTACAAGTTAAGTCTTGGGTCTTATTCACTTGTTGTGCATTGCTGGCTCTTTATAGCTTGAGGTGTACATCAATTTGGTATCAAAGCTCTAGGTTACTTCAAAACTTTGCTCTTTGAGGCAACGAAATTTTGTTGTTTCAAAATTCTGTTTATAGTATTTTCTTTGATAGCCGAAATTCTGTTTTCGTGTTGGTAGTCAAATTAGTTGTTTAACCCTAATCCTCGAGACTCATTTAAACCTTTTCTTGCTGCCCACTTTTTGTGTAGATAATTTGGGTTTTTTTTTTATTCCTTGATAAAAGAAAATATATCTACCGATTGTTTTTCTTACTTAATTCCTGAAATATCCAAACCACTTGAATTCCCCTCCATAATCTTCACGTTGTTATTTTCTGTGAATTGTTCATCTCAGTGTTGATATTTTTGCTATGAATTGTTCTTTTCTAGTGGAAAAAAACAAAAGAAGAAAAAGCTAAGAAAAAAAATAGAAAGAACAAAAAAAACCGAGAGAAAATAAAGAAAGAAATAAGAAGAAGAGAAGTACAATTCTTGTTTCTTGAATTCCTGAATTCTTGTTGAAAAGCTGCCTTAATGGCTCCAAGAATTCTGCCTTCAAACCATATTGCATACTTGAACTATTGTTTTCTTGAATTCTTGTTGAATTACTCCTAAAACCTGAGCTGCCTTTTTGTTCTTGAACTCTTGTCGAAGAGGTGTTTTAGTGCTTCAAGAATCATAGCAAAATTCTGCTTACTAAAACCGCGAGCCGTGGCTAAATAAAACTCAAGTGTGATTAAATTTTCGTCATCACAATTGGATTTAGAATTGGCTTTAGGAAGCTACACTTTTTGGCAACTTCTTATGGCCGAAATTCTTCATTTTTTGGCAACTATTGTTTGACCGAAATTCTACAAGCCGGTAACCTCTCTTGGTCGAAATTTCTATACAAAAAAGGTTGCAAGAATTGTTTTCTATTTTGACTATACTTCCTTTCTTGAAATTACCTTCCTTTAATAAGTTTTCATATTTATTTCCTCTTTGGTTTCATATTTGTTTTCCCTTCCAAATTCCAGTTTTGGATTTGTCTATGTCCTATTTAATAGCTTTCCTTATTCAATTCACTTTATAGTTGAATTTGCTTAGTTTCCTAATTTGCATCCAATTCCATCACTGAGTCACTGTTAAAGAGGCCAAAATCTAGAAAGAAAAGTCCTTCAAGTTCTGACAGTAGTGAAGAATTTGATGGGGCTTCTACTTCTCATAGAGGCCGAGGTCAATTTGACAAAATTGACAAAAATTTGAGGAGTATAAAAATGAAAATTCCAACCTTCCAAGCTAGGGGAGACCTCGAAGCCTACTTAGATTGGGAAAAAAAGGCTGAAAGAATCTTTGATTGTCACCATTACTCTTTAAAAAAAGAAGGTGAAGCTAGCAACGGTAGAATTTACCGACTATGCAATAATTTGTTGGGACCAACTCATAACATCAAGGAAGAGAAATGGAGAGTGTCCTGTCCACTCTTGGCAAGAGATGAAGAAAATTATGAGAAAAAGATTCATTTCATCATATTATCATAGAGAATTGTACAAAAGGCTACAAAGTTTGCAACGAGGTTCAAAGAGTGTCACTGAATACTTCATCGAGTTAGAGGTTGCACTTATCCAAGCCAATATAGGAGAAGATAAAGAGACTAAAATGGCTAGATTTTTGCAAGGATTGAACCTTGAAATAGCCAAAGTCATCAAATTTCACCATTATTTGGAAATTGAAGAGATGGTCCACATGGCTAAGAAGGTGGAAAGGCAATTAAAGAGGAAAAGTTCAAAACCAAGCCACATGCCTAGCAAGTCTCCTTGGAAGAACAATTGGGATAAAGGAGTGACAAGAAGAGTGAAACTAAAACATGAGCCGATTCTTCCAAGGAAAAAAAAGTCAAAAAGGAAGATCAACCCACACATCCCGTTAGAAGTCGAGATATCACTTGCTTTAAATGTCAAGGCAAAGATCATATAACTACATGATGCCTAATAAGCAGTGATGATCACCTTAGATGATGGGGATGTAATTTTTAATAGTAAATTTTATGATTCTATGTCTCATTTGATTGAAATTGACGGTGAAAAAGATGCTGTAGTGGGAGAAGCACTTACTACCTTGAAGTCTATGCATTCAATGGTAAGTGATGAAGAATCGTCGAATGGAGACCATGAGATCACTTAGTGCTCAAGCCATGGATAATGATGAGCAAAGGGAGAACATTTTTCGTACCAAGTGTCATGTGTAAGACAAGGTTTGTCGCTTGATCATTGATGGAGGAAGCTACACCAATGTGGTAAGTACAACCTTAACAGAGAAGTTGTCACTACCTACACTTAAGCACCCCTAACCTTATAGATTGAAATGGTTAAGTGATAGTACTGAACTAAAAGTGACTAAAAAAGTGTTAGTGGCCTTCTCAATCAAAAGGTATAAATATGAAGTCCTATGCAACGTAGTCCCAATGGAAGCAAGTCACATGTTTTTGGAACGGCTATAGCAATTTGATAGAGATACTCGACATTATAGTAAGACTAATAAATATTTCTTTATGATGAAAGAAAAACTTGTCACGCTCAACCCTATGTCACTTCAACAAGTTTATGAAGATTAACTCAAGATTGTCAATAAGAAGAAAAAGGTTGAGGAGAAGAAAGAAAATGAGCAAGTGACTGCAAATGAAAAGAATCAATCCATCATTGTGCCTAACAAGATAGGGAAAAAAAAAGTCATGAACAACTTCTATGCCATTCAAGCCAATAAAGGTTGAAAGTTTGTTATTTTTGAGCCCGGTGATTGGGTTTGGGTACATATGCGGAAGGAGTGTTTTCCTCTTTGATGGAGTACTAAACTTCATTCCATAGGAGATGGACCATTTCATGTGGTTGAGCACATCAACAACAATGCCTACAAGTTGGATTTATCTAGTGAATATCAAGTTAGTGCTACTTTTAATGTGACTAATATTTCCCCTTTGATGTAGGTGATGAGCTCGATTCGATGACGAATTCTTTTGAGGAGAGAGGGAATGATGGGAACCAAGGATATGTTCAACTTAGTCTCCAAACATTTGATCCGCTAAGATAGATTACGGGCCCGATGATGAGAGCTAGGTCTACATGATTTCAAGAAACCTTAAATGGTTTAATTCATGACATCCAATGTCGCCAAGCATGCGGCCAAGACTTGCAAATTGTTAATCTACTGCAAGTTAATTTTTTAAGAACACTAGTCTTGCCTTGGCCGAATTCTAGTATAATAGTAGCCAAGTTGTTTAGTTAATTTTTTGTAGCATTAATGCGGCCAAATTGTTAGGAAATTAGAAGGCTGAAATTGTCTTAAAAGGCCACCCTTTTATTCTATTTTGGCCAAATTATTTAGTTATTTTAATTGCCAAATTTGTAAGTTTGAAGTCTTAAAGGGCCAAACCTCCTTGTTTCCTTTTTGTTTAAAGGCTACTCTTTAATTCTTAAAGGAGCTAGTCGACTCTTAAAAGTAACTTAGAGTTAGGATTTTAGTTGTTACCTTTTCAAGACAGCTTTGTACTTTATTTAAAGGCCATTCGGCCATGAGAATTAATATACAAGTTTAGAATTTTTTTGTGACATTACGTCCTTAAGAGTTTGAGTGAATCAGTCTCTTTGTTCTTTCAAAGAACAGTTGGCTTATCAAACTTAACCAGTTTGTGGCACCTTTGAATCTTATCAATCTACTAAAACCTTAGGTTCTGGTGATGTTTTGTCCATCGATCTAAATTTTACCAATTCTATACATGTTTATAAGTTAAATGCAGGTCCTGTTCACTTATTATGTATTGTTGGCTCTTTATATTCGTGAGGTGCACATCACGTAGGACCTTGTATGCTAGCCAAAAATATTATCATGTGGGGTTACTACTAGTCTACCATATTTCGAGATGCTAGCAGCTTTGTACAAAAGTGCATGAAATGTCAAATCCATGCCCCAATAATAAGATGACCTCAAATGGAGTTGATTAACATTCAAATCTCATGGTCTTTTATGTAGTGGGATATCAACATTCTTAGCCCATTTCCCGAAGTGCCTAATTGTCTGAAGTTCCTTATAATGGTAATTGACTACTTCACCAAATGAGTAGAAGCTGAACCCCTCCCTAGCCACCATCACGAGAAAGAATGTATTGAAATTAGTGTGGAGTAAAATCGTTTGTATATTTGGCATCCCTCATGTTATTGTCTCAAATAATGGGAAGCAATTTGCGGATGATCCATTTCAGTCCTAGTGTGAAGAACTGATGATCAAGCAAAACATTATGTCGATCACACACCCATAAGCCAATGGCTAGATTAAGGTCACAAATCGTACATTGCTACAAGAACTAAAAGCCCAACTAGAGAAAGCTAAGGGAGACTAGGTGGAGCACCTTCCAAATGTCTTTGGACCTATCGAACTAAATCTCAAACAACCACAGAGGAGACTCCATATAGCCTTATGTATGGATTCGAGGCAGTCAACCCAGCAGAGATTGGGATCCCGAGTCCTAGGCTCATAGCTTTCAATTCAGCAACTAACGATGAGGAGATTCGATTGAATCTAGACTTGCTAGAAGAGCGTCAAACTCCGGCCTTAGTCAAAGAGGCACAATACAAGCAAGCCATGGCAAAGTATTACAACAAAAGGGTGAAGGTTAATGAATTCAAGTCGAAGAATCTCATTCTCTTAACAAATGAGGCTAGTAGGGTTCAGAAGTTGGGGAAGTTAGAGGTGAATTGGGAGGGTCTCTACAGAGTCATTGATACGTCCAGCATAGGAAGTTACCAGTTGGCAACTATGGAAGGGGATTTATTACCCTATGTATGGCATGTCAGTAATTTAAAAAGATTTTATGCCTGAACGCGCATAGAGTTGATCTCGACACGATGGTTTGAACTTGCAGTGATTCAATAAATTGATTTATTTCCTTTTCTTACAATGTAAACCTATTATAAATCGAGCAAAAAAGCGTAAGCGCCTTGGACTTGGTTCAAGATAACTGAGTCATCTTGCTTTCAATAAATCAAGGAGATCACATGTAATTTCGGTTTAGCTAAGTAAAGTTGCACATTCTCAAACATTGTAAGGGGTGACAAGATCACAACTTATTACAATGAATCCCAAACTCCTGAAAGGATGGGGAACTCTTATTACAACTTATTACAATGAATCCCAAACACCTCAAGGGGTGGGGACCTTTTATTACAACTAATTTTTTAATAACAAATGTTACACATGAGAAATTTACAATTTCCTTTCTGTTCTGCATATTTGACCCTATTTGGTATGTACATATCTAATAAGGCCTCTTTCCTCCAATATCAGTTGTTGTCCTTCTGACCTTTCTGGGCTAGTAACTCTAGTTCAACTAACGTTATCTCAACAAGGTACTCATTGTCTGAAGCTAGTTTCAAATCCTTTTCTTTCAAATGAGCCTCCATCTTCTCAATTCTCTGCCTCTATGTTTTACACTGAAATTGCAACTCGTAAATTCACTTCATGTGTGAACCTGTTAACTCTTGGAGACTGCGAATCTACTTGCATTCCCTCCAACTCCTAAGTAAAGGTATAGATTATTTAATCCTGCTCCTTAACTTAGGAGTCTATTAAAGAGATCTCGAGGAAAGTTTTGAGATCTTCTTCCTATATGCTTCGCTCTGTGAAGCTGCTGATCTCTCTCGATTGATGAGGTCACCTATTATGCTTTGTTGTTTCACTTTATCTTCCTCAAGTGCACGGGTTAGTCCTTTGAGATGAGTAACTTGAACTTGTAGTTGATTATTTTCATGTTTTAGTCTGTTTATCATACCTTCGACCCCAACTGGTTTGGGATAAAGGTGATGATGATGATGATGATCATTTTGTTTAGGTCACCTATTTCAATATTGAGAGATCTTAGTTTTTCATCCACAATGGTAGGCTAAAACCCCATTGTAAAAAAACGATTTTAATAGCATAGAAATGAAATGAAATCGGATTTTCATTATTAAAGCAATTGTTGTTACAACTACAAAAAAAAAGGGAAAAAAGAAAAAAAAAAGAAAGACAAAATACAATAAGAACCTACAAACTAGCTTTTCTGTGCATTCCCTCAATACAAAAACAGGCCTCTACTACATGCTCTTGACCTCTTATCTCTCTGCCTTCTTGAGTCCAAAGGTCCATATCCTCATCTACTTGGCATTCTCATTCTTTTTCTACTATCGCGGGCAAGTCCTGATATTCCAGGAGAGTTAGCAATGTAAGGGACCTATCATACCCCTTCATGGCTTTAGCATAGACCCGATCAGCCTTAACTGAGACCTCGAGGTCATACCCAGGAAGCTCAGTTTTAGATTTAGAAACTTTTTCTAGATCTCTACAGTTGTGCTATACCTCCCTAAGTCCCTAGCTGGTTGGGAGACGTTCGCTGCAAAGTCACTGAAATCATTTGTATGGAAGAGTTTTTTCACTAGCAACTGAGAAACTCTCCTTAGTTGATCCCTCTCAACATTTGGACCTTCCTCTGGCTAGATTCCAACTGGTTGCACAGTGATAAGTTCTCAACTTCCACTCTTTTCTGCATCTCTAATGCCTCCATATGAAATTGGTAAGATGCTACCTTGGAGTTCCATAGCTAGGAGATCTCTACCCTCGGCTTAGCAACCTCTCTTCCAAGTAGTTAGTTCTATGCATATACTCAGTCCATAGAACTAAAGCCTGTCAATGTCACACGCAAAAATGTTACATTAGTCTTAGGGTGGATTGGTGATGTTAAAGCACAAGCATTTCTTAAATGGTTTACTTGAGGAATTGCCAAGATTGCATTATCATTAAGTTCCGAGATGGGCATGAATTTCACCTTCTTTTGTTGTTGCTCCATGCCCTGAATTGTCACTCTAGAAGAGTATTCTTCTAGAAGGAAAAAAATGGAACATTGTCTCCGAGGCGCTCACCTCGGCAACCTTCTGACTAGTGCTCTTGTTGGTGTTGGCCATCTTAATTCTCTTCCCCTTGGTGGTCGCTTTCCCTTTGGTGCTCCTCTTTTTGGCCTTTTTCTTCACTTCATAGGCTCAACATCCAATGGCATCTTGGAAGAGGAAACCCCCTTCTCGACCTCTGCAACCCTTACATTCTTCTGAGGTGCAATACCCTTCTTGTTCATAGAAGTGGAAAACTTCACCACTGCAAAATAAAACACCAATTAGTGACAAATTTTAGCTAACTACGAACAAATAACTCTTAGGCACAACAATCCTACCATTTTTCTTCTTCTTTTGAATGGATTTGAAGTTCTGAGGTCCAACATCTACTATGACTGGACTCAATCTATATTTCACTAGCTCTTCTTCACTATATTTCCCAATTCTCTTTTCTTGAAACTCTATGTATTCTCGGCCTTAGGGAACTTTCGATCCCTATAAGAATTTTTGGCATCCCCATAGAACCATTCCATCTTAGTCCCACCAGGTTTTGACTTCACAAAGAAAAGTCTTTACTTCTAATCATAATGATTCGTAGGTTTTTCTATTTTGCTACTAGACCTCGGAAAAAAGGTGAAATAACCCATAGAGTTCATCGATTTCTTTGTACAGTAAAAATAACAAAAGAAATCGACCAAACTTACAATCTAACCCTCTCAGAATAAAACTTCAAAACCGATTATGGTCCTAGTCGAGTTATGTGCCAGTTGAGCTAAAACTATCATATAGTATTTTAAGATCTCAGTCATCAAACTACATAAGAGAAATCTCAATCCTACATTCAATTGTTCCTCATAAATTGCACTACACCCTATTGGAGGTCGGCAGGCCTTTCATTCTGATCTTGTAACTCTTGCCCCATACTCATTCGGAATGTAATACCTCTTCTTAAGGTTCTTGACCTTGGTTTCTCCTAATATTGAGGTCAAGGACTCAGTTGTAGGAGTAAATTTTTTAGAGTAAACTTCTAAGGGCCTGGGAAAAAAATTTTCCCCTTCATCCCCAGAAGAACTTATTGTCCTCGGGGAGTTCATTCTATTCTTACACTACAAGAATTTTGAATATTTGCGAGAGAGTATTTGCGAGGGCCAGCTAGCCCTCGCCTAAAGCTAATATTTGCGAGGAAAACCGCCTCACAAATAAAGTCCCTCGCAATTGAATTTTATTTAAAAGTAAAATAATAAAATTATTATTTGCAAGGGCTATAACCCTCGCAACAGCATTGATGGCCCTCGCTAGGTTTGGAGGGAATGGGAAGTGGTTGGCGCAATTTTTATCTATTATTTGTGAGGGCTTATATCATTATTTGCGAGCTCGTGTCCCTTGCAATAAGAACTATGATGTGAGGGCATATTTGCGAGTGGGATGCCCTCACAAAAGGTGGTCAACATTGACTTTATCTCCTATTATTTGCGAGGGATAATTTACTTGCGAAAACATCCCTCCCAATAAAATTTTAATTAAAATTAATAAATAAAATTATTAGTTGTGAGGGATCGAGTCCTCGCACAAGCACTGATGGTACTCTCGTTTTTTTATCTATTATTTGCGAGCGCTTATATCATTATTTGTGAGACTGTGTCCCTCGCAATAAGATCTATTTTGCGAGGGCATATGTGCGAGTGTTACACCCTCACAAAAAATGGTTAACATTAACTTTTTCTCCCATTATTTGCGAGGGAGTGTTTTCTCGCAAATGCATCACTCACAAGAAAATTTCAATTAATAATAAATATATAAAATTATTGAATTCTGAGGTTGTAGCCCTCGCAATAACATTATGTCTCTCATGACTTTTAGCGATAATGAAAATTCATGGGGCTCCTTTTGTTTGTTATAGGCGAGGATAATGTCTTTATTCACGAGTACAAGTTACTTGCTAAATTAACTAGTTCGTGAGGGCTTATATGTGAGTGTTAAAGCCACAAAAGCAAACAATAATGGTTTTCTAAAAAAAAGTTTCTTTCCGTCGACAAGGCTTTAGCTATCCAATGAAAAGCTTATACAAGTGAAAATAGTCTCTTTTTAATTTCATTATTTGTTAAGTATAATTTAATTTCTAAAGTCATATTCTTAGGACAATATTATTCCTGAAATTTAATGTTTTTTCTCAAGTAATATGTATTTCTTTTTATTTTTATGTTGGTTTCAAATGAAATATAATTTATCCCATAATAGGTTCTTAGATCATTAACTTTTGAAGTGAAATTACGCTTTTTTGCTAAATTAAACTTTTCAACTATAAAAATTATAGAAAACGAAAATAGTAATGGCATCTCATTTGAATTTAAAAACGCTTATAAAAGAGTAAGAGAATTTTATCAATAACCCAAAAAAGTTCTTAAGTGTCAGCAAAACCTTGTATGATAAGGTTTACTTAAACTTAATTTAATAGTAAAGTGAGACACTGGCCTCAACTATTGAAATAGACTTGAGTATAAAGAAAATTGGCTAAGGCAATAGCTTTCACGCAAGTTAACACCAATTCAATTTAAGATCAATCTTACTTAATTGAATTAAGATAATTTTCTATAAAACATATCAAGGAATAAAAGTAAAACACTACAACGTATTCATTTTAGACAAATATACCGATGAATTAAGATCTTAATCCAATGAATATTTATCAATTTTAATTGATATGAATTGAATTTAATTTAATTAAGATCTATATTAGTTAATTGCATTATATCAAATTGATTAAATTAAAATCTATATTAGTTAAGATATGAATTAATTTAAAATTAATTCCATGATATGGTCTTCTGATTTTGTTCAATTGAAATCAATATTACTCTTTTCTTTTTCTTTCTTTTTAATTATTCATATTTTTTATCCAAATACACTTTATGAAAATTAAAACAAATTTTTTTTTGGAGGAAAAATCTAAAAGTTTAGGCGCTTTCCAGTTTACCGCGCTGATCAATCCCAATACCCCAGGGTGGTTAAAAATGTGTTTTAACTAAATGCGGTTTCACGATTTTCGAACAAAAATCAAAGTGCGATTCAAATCATGTTTAAAATCGAAAATTGGTGAAATTAGGGTAAAATTGCATTTTAACACGTATAAACGCTAAAAGCGTGCGAGTCTACCGATTTTACAAAAACAACAAAAAAGCTGCGTTTTGGACCTTTTGGTAAAAAAAATCAATTTCAGGCTTAACCGAACCCTTCTTCATTTCATTCCCATCGTTTCCTCCCGTTTCCTCTGTGTTTTGTCACACAAGACCTCCAGCCGAAAAAGGCAACTTGATCTTGGGCATGCTTATTGGGATTCTTTAGTCGTATCTGGAGGAGATTCATTATTATCTATTACTGTGCCACATACCTGTGAACACTTAACATCTTGCGTGATTGATATTTTGTTCCACAAATGTCTATAGGGTCTTATAAGTGGATCAGCTGAACTCAAAGAACAAGCTACATTGGGTCTTGGGGAATTAACAGAAGTTACAAGTGAACAAGCTTTAAAGGAATTTGTAATCCCAGTAAAAGGGTATGTGCCATGACTTGTGAATTTATGTGGTGTTTACTTTCTTTGACTGTTTCAGAACACTTGATTTTGTGCAAATACAAGGATGCAAATCCTGTATCAATTTGGAGTTTGTGTACTCTTCTTATCATTCTTCATAAGTAACAGCTGATCTAATAGATTGCTTTACATTCATTAATTACTACTCGCAGTGAATATTATAGAAAGTGATCATAGGTAGACTAATATTTCAAAGAAAGGAAATAGAAATGTACTTAAACATGGGGGCCTTTAGTTAATAGGAATCTTTTTGAAGCTATTCAATTTTTATTAATCTTTTTGAACCCAAAAGATGGACTGCTTTGACCTGTTAATACCTTACTTAAATAAGAAGTTAGAGCTCCGATTGAAGGTTCCACCAAAAGAAATGCAGGAATCCATAGAAACTTCATCTGTTGGGTCTACAGCTTTCTTTCATTCCAATGAAATTCAGCAGAAGCAATTATCTTTTTGGTTGATCCAGATATTAGTGAGATGCAAACTGTTTGAAAAGGTGAAAAGTTAGGACAAATCTCAAGGGTAGAGTCTTTACCGAATTCTGCCCATTTTCATCAGGTTCTGCATAATAATAAGGTTTTGAGCAACACAAAAGGCGAGTTCTGGGCTGAAAATTAAAAGGTTTGTTTCCTTTTGAATTGAGTTGGGCACTTAGTGATGAAGGATTAATGATTGGTAAGCTGATGATGTTCATGCATTGCATTCTTGTCCCTCTTCTTTCGCTGTTTTTCAGAATTTGTTTTTCCACTATCGCGTTTAACAGAAACAAAGGATCTTGAATGTGATGGCTGGGACAAAACAAGAACCAAAAGGATGAAAAGGAACCCGTTTAATCAAAGCATTGATTTATTCGTACCTTCATTACAATTCGTACCTTGACGTTCTTCTTTTCAGAGAACACTGAATTTTCTCTTTCTTATCCTACTAGTTTTGCATCAAACAAATACCAAAAGCAAGTATCGTTTTATCTTTTGTGTTAATGGCCAAATTGTTCTTCTTCCTTTTGCCTAAATTATTTGGTTGTATCACGACCAGAATCCCATTGATTTTGTCTAAAAAGTCCTTGATGTGGTATAAAGAAAAACATGTGTCACCGTTCAGAGACTTCATGTTCCATTTCACTTGTTTTATCTTCTACCTACCAAGCAACAGTGCTTAATACTAAGTTGTTTTATCTTCATGTTCCCAGCTTAGTTTTATCAGTCAAACTTGCCTACCACTGAAAGCAAAGTTATATTGTATTTTTGACTTGTCAACTTCTTTTGTTAATAGTTTAATACTCCATATGAGATGTTTTTCAACCTACGTAAAAAGCGGTTAATTTGAAATTAAATAGTTGAATGCTTGTTTTTCAAGTATATTTGTATGGATATGAATCTATTTACACTTTTAATGCATTTTTGAAGAGAAATAGATAGTATGTATGTGTGCAGTGCACGCGTGTATATTGATCAACACATTGTAGTTGTGTTAAGGGTTTTTTACATTGTTGGACTTTGGAGGACAACTTTTTAGGGGATTCCTCCAATCAAAGAAGTTGAAATTTTTATTCGTAATCAGGCATTTATTACATTATTGTAGATTTATTTTACTAATTTAAATTATTGTAGATTTATTATATTATTGTAGGTTATGGTCAGGTATTTATTACATTATTGAAGATTTATTTTACTAATTTAAATTATATAAATGTAATTTGACTTGTAATTTTCTCACAAACACTTTGATATTATTTATTTGTAGTTCTTTTAAACTTATTATTTATTGCTATATTTTTCTTTTTTCAAATAGGGTACTTCTGATTCTCGTACTCGTGGTGATGGTTCTCGTTCAAGTTCAGAGAGCCGTAATGAAGAGTTCTAAATAATTACATCGATGATATTTTAGCATTTTAATAACATTATTGGAATATTTGCTATTCACTACAAAAAAATTGGATTTTTCCGACGGAAAATTTCCGACAGCAAATCCACCTTTCCGTCGAAAATTTGAGATTTCCGACGGAAAACCGTCGGAAACAATCCGTCGGAATAACGTTCGTCGCAAAAACTTTTCCGGCGGTCAACCGTCAGAAATCGAATAGATTTCCGACGGATTTTGTGACGGCAGCCGGATAATAAAAAATTATATTTTTCCATGTCTCGCCGTTAGAAATTATGAGAAGAAATTTAAAAAAAATAAATAATTTCCGACGGATTACCGTCGAAAATTAAATAAAATTTTAAAAAGAAATAAATAATTTCCGACAGAAATCCGTCGGAAATTAAATAACATTTTTTTAAAAAAATAAGTAATTTCCGACGGATATCAGTCGGATATCCGTCGGAAAGTATTTAAAATTTTTTTGAAAAATAAGTAATTACCGATGGATTGCCGTCGGAAATTATTTAAATTTTTTTTAAAAAATAAATAATTTCCGACGGAAATCCGTTGAAAATTTAATAAAAAAAATTTTAAAAAAATAAATTCTATTTTAACAAAAAACTAAAAATTATTTTATACACATAAATTTGACAAAAAGTAATACTATCCTAATCGTTGTCCGTATCCGTGCTCGAGTCAGTATCTTCATTGTTGCTCGTTTTTCTTTTCTTCTTGCCGCGCTTTTCCATTTTCTCTATCTTTGCCTGTAGACTCTGAATCAGCTCCGTCATTTGTTGTCGCCCAATACTGACCTCCTGAGTCAGTTCGGCCACTCTATGACGCATCAGATCATACTCAGCTTGCAACACGAACGTCGAAGATGATCTTTGAATATCTGAGCGTGGTAGAAGGCGATTCCCATCCCATAAACTCTACCCTTGTAGACTCCACCGTGACTGAGTAAATAATTCTTCATCAACGCATGGGGATTACTGCGTCGCCGCATACTATCATCTGTCGTTTACATGCGATTGAGTCTTTCTTGACGCAAGAGATTGAAAAGCGTTCTATCAAGGAAAAAATATATTACACGTTTTTATTTATTATTAATAAACTAAATAGATTTTGTAAAAAAAGAGTATTTTTACTAAAAAAACTCACATCTGTAGCCTCGCACGAGAATCAACCCAGATCCCGCTCTCGGTCTCGAATTTTTTCTTGTGGCCAATTAAGAAAAGGTCAATCTTTGATGGCCTTTTGCCCATAGTATGTTCCTACATATTATATAAATATTAGATTAACAAATCATATTAAATTATACATAAATGACATTGAAACAAAAAAAAATATAAATATTCTTACAATTCTCGCTGCATGTGTAGCAAGTGATATTGAGCCGCAAGTATTGAGAGACCCGCCTTTCTCTGAAGCACGAGCCTCCTTTGCCTGAATTTGCCTTTTTTTGAATGCTTCAGACGCCCAATGTTTTTGAAGGCATTCCCAGACATGGTCGCCTATCCATTGCGGTCTTGTCTTTCTGTGGCGAATTTGATGAAAAATATCCGCAAAGTGCTTTGCCTCGTACTTGAGCATTTCGGCGGATGTTTTCATCATTTCTTGGCAACCAATAAACCTTGCGCTACAAACATAAATGACGACATTAGTAATTATATAACTTATAATTTATATAAATCAATATAAATAATAATATAATAGTAAAAAATTACCTTAAACTCCGAAAACATCCTATCGCGAACCTCTAGTGGAATTTCGCGCCATATCTTGCTAAGGTTTTTCAAAGTGGGCTTTGATTGCATCGTAAATTGCACCGCAGTATATGACTCGGAATGAATCTAAAAATATAAACAAAAGAAGAAATCAATATTAAAATTTTAATTGAATACAAGTATTTTTTAAAATAAATGCTAAAAAATTTACCCAGTAGAAGTCTCGTCTGCTATGATATATGTTGCACCATCCTCCTCCCGTACATGATCCAATGGAGGCTCGATCTCGGCTTCGCCATCATCACGATGCTCCGAATGCGGTGGTGATGATGATGGTCTAGATCCATCTCCAGTATGTGTGATGCGCGGTGGTGATGAAGATGGACCCGATCCATCTCCAGTGCTCTGTGCTGAGCCGGCTAAGAGTGGACGACTGAAAGTGAACCCTGACGGAAGGGGACGCAATGGTGTATGCTCCGACGAGTGTGAACTAGCACGACCTCTGCCGCGACTAGCACGGCTACCTCTGCTCTTATTTTTATCCATTTAATTAAAATCCTACAATATCTAACAAAATATAACGAGGTGTGATTGACATTAGAATTTGTAGTTTGTTAGCAGAATAGCTCAAACACATTTCGTAGTTTGTGCCATTTTAATTCCTTTTAAAAGGAATTAAAACTTTTCTTGCTAAGTTTTTAAAAGAAAAAAAAATTACTCATTAAAGAAATATTAGTGCAAGATAAGATTTTTCTTTTTTAAATATAAATTAACCACTAATGACTTTTGCAACCAAAACATAATTAGGACAAGAATGACAAACAGTACAATTTTTTTAAGGAAAGCATTCCATCTTATTTATCACCATAATTACTATTTTTCTCTAAAATTTTATGTTTGGTTTAGATGAATATAGTTGAATTATATAAATCTCAAGCATGATTATTCTTTTTGCGAAATTACTAGAGGCCCTAACTACTATAAATTGAACTTATCCATTTGTTTACATAAGCTTGAATATTGATTATTCACAAACTAGCTGGGCTTATTATTGCTTTTTGGGATCAAGCATTTTATGAACAAATTCCTTCGTAGTTTTCATAAATAGAGTAAAGTAGAAGAATGTGTGTATAGATTGTTAGTTCGAAACTTATTTCCGAACTTTCCAATAGATTTTTGCATTTTTAATATATTTTATATTTTGTAATAACTAATTTTAAAAAATATAAAAATACGTTTTAAAACGCAATTAATACAAATATTAATTATATATTAAAAATACTACAAGAATTGATTCACCCAATTATAACCAATTATTTTAATTGTTACATTCCTGAAAAACAATGCAAGCAAAAAGCCTTTTACACTTTTTTTCTTTTTGGTGGAATAACTTAGGATCAAGAAACCAACAACTAGCTTTGTTGGTTTTGATATCACATATAAGATATAAATATCCTATGTAATAAAAATTCACAGCAAATAGAATCTTTTATATTAATACAATAAAAACAAATAGTTTAAAGACTACTCAATCACAACAATGAATCTATTTCAACTTCTTTTACAGTCACAACCATAAAAGCTAACAACATGGGAGGGGCAAAGAAAAAAGAAAAACAAACTTCTACATTTTAAAACACAAACAGTAAAAAGAAACTCTTATTTTAGTCATAGTTCTTTTTTTTTTTCTCTTTAACCTCAGTTTTATTTTCCTTGTAACCTCATAAAAATTAATAGCATTGGATTCTTTATATATCTCTTGTTACTTAGAAATAATTAAAATTTTAACCCAAAAATAGCCTAAACGAAAAACAACACTTCATCAATACACGCCAAACCAAAATCGGAGTCACAATTCAATAATTTCTTCTTAAAAATTCGATAACAAGCATATATTTTCACAAATTACCAAAATCCCTCATTTGTTACTTAAACAATCTCAAATTAGGGCAAAATCCAAAAATTCAAACACAAATTCCCAACAAAAACACATACAAAGCCAGAACAAAAACCAAAAACAACACCAAAATTCAATTTACGGGAACAAAAACTGGAACATATAAACAGACATAAACAAAACCCTAACCCCACGAGAATTAACGAAAAAATTCAAAAAAACAAAAGGAAAGATTCAACTTGAGGAATTAGATTAAGGCGAAATTAGAGAAACTAAAAAATGAACAATAATCTAAAAGAATTTCAGAGGAAGATTTCATGCAATCAGAAAAACCCAAACAAACAACAACATCTCAAAGTTTCCATCGGCATTTAACCTGTCGATGGGGGTGACGGTGCTTTCGGACTAGCGGCTAGTGACGGACGGCGGCGGGAGTGGCGGCGATGGAAGGATTGAAATCGCCAAAATTGCCAAAAATTTAGGGGAAAAGGGGGAGGCGGGAGGGGCGGGAAAGAGGAAAGAGGTAAGAAAAATTTTGGTGGGGTGGGCGGGAGGAGAGGAAAATGGGGGGTTTTTTTTTTATGTAGTGTCACATTTCCGGCGGATAGCAATCGGAAAAACTAATTTTTTTTACTTTTCGGAAGAAATTCCGACGGATTATCCGTTGGAACTTTTTTAAATTTTTATTTTGAATATTTCCGACGGTAATCCGACGGAAATTTAAATATTTTTTTATTTTTCTTAAAATTCCGACGGTTTGTCCGTCGGAAATTTGTAAATTTTTTAAATTTTTGGCAAGAACTTCCGACGGATTTTCCGTCCGAAATTTTTTTATATTTTATTTTTAATATTACGACCTTGTCAAGTCGAGAAAGTTAAATTTTTATTTTTCTTACAATTCAGCGGTTTTTACGCCGAAAATGTTTAAATTTTTTTTTGAATATTTCCGTAACTCATTTTTAAAGTATTTTTATTCATATTATTTACCTCCTTTTTATCATAATTGTTATTTCTTTAACTATTCAAAATATATATATTGAAAATGATATATTTTTATCTATCTCTGTTGTTATTTATTTAAGTATTTTAAAAAATATATACTCTTTTATTGAAAAGAAAGAGTTTTTATCCCATTTAAACTTTGAATACTTCTAATTGGTTTATTATGTTAAATAAATAAATAACAAAATATCAAATGAAATTTTATTTTTATTTTAATATTAAATGAGATATCCGTCGAAAATTTAAATTCCGTCAAAAAATTGAAATAAAAAATTTTAATTAATCAAGTTTCAAATGTATAAAAAAATGAAAATATTTTATTCAAATTTTAAAATATTTCATAAATAAAAAATAATTATTTTTACACGTTGTAATTAGTGAATTAAATTATTTTCAAATATTAAGGTTATTTAAATCATTCATCCACTCACTATTTCTTAAAACCTCTTTTTAATTCAAAATATTATGCATAAGAATCAATTAGTAAAATAATACGACATATATATCCTAAAATTCTGTAAAAAAAAACATATTATTTAGTCTGAATATATATCCTCGAATTCTTCTTCGGGACTCGTTTTTTCGCCGTCTACAAATTCTGTCTCTTCATCTGGATCATTGCTCACGTGTTCTTCTTCAGCATCCTCATCATCCTCATTATCCTCATGCCTGTTCATTTCTACATCAACATCTTCATCATTATTGCACTGAAAATCTCGGAGACTATCTTCTAAATCATCGTCTACAGTGTATTCCACGTTTGATGTGTCAGTTTGGAATGCTATGTCTATTGAATCCTCCACTTCGACCCTACCCATTGGTTTTGTGTTAATCATGGCCCACCATTCAGACTTATTAGGTCTCAAAGGATAAGGAACATAATACACTTGTCTAGCATTTTGTGTAATCACAAATGGGTCAAATGTACCGTATTGTCTTGTATATCTCACATCAACTAATTTATATTGTGGATGTACCTTTGTTCCTGATGGTCTCCGTGTGTCGAACAGTGCGATAAAATAATGTTCTTGTTTTGTGAGATCTCCTGATGAGTATTCCAATTCCACAATGTCTTGAAGAACTCCGTAATAGTCGACCTCGCCAGCTTCACTGCCATCACCTCTGACCCATACACCACTGTTTATCGTCTTTCTTTTTTCGGACCAGGTGGCTGTGTGAAATTTGTATCCATTTACAAAGTACTTCTGGTATGATTTCACCTTTCGACTTGGTCCCCATGATAGAGCATGTAGATTTGGGTTGGTCACTCCGTTGGAAACATTTTGTACCTGCGATTGAATTAAAAAAAACTTTAGCATTTAAGTTACAATGAATTTACATCTATTGCGTAATAGATATTTGTAGGCTAATGACCACTTACATAATCCATCTACACATATATAAAAATAAATATCACAGTAATAAAATTATAACATTAATATAAAGCATAATTTATGTCACGACATAAAATTAATATAGCATGACCACGATATATAAACAACTACGGTGTCGAATGAAATCCATCTACACATATATAAAAATAAATATCACAGTAATAAAAATATAACATTAATATAATGCATAATTTATGTCACGACATGAAAATAATATAGCATGACCACGATATATAAACAACTACGGTGTCGAATGAAATCCATCTACACATATATAAAAATAAATATCACAGTAATAAAAATATAACATTAATATAATGCATAATTTATGTCAAGACATAAAATTAATATAACATTACCATGATATATAAACAACTACGGTGTTCAATGAAATCCATCTACACATATATAAAAATAAATATCACAGTAATAAAAATATAACATTAATATAAAGCATAATTTATGTCACGACATAAAATTAATATAGCATGACCACGATATATAAACAACTACGGTACCAAATACAATCCATCTACACATATAAAATTAAATATTATAGTAATAAAAAATTAACTACGTACCTTGTTAAAATGTCAGATTTGTGTTCTTTACGTACAGTTATTTATCTAGAAGAATAAAACCTTGGATGAAAATGAAAAATAAACGAGTTATTTTGGTTGAATGGAGAAGAAGAAGAAAATAATGGAGAAGAAGATAAGGCCTTACAGTGATTTTGTTAGATTTAGATGTTGGACTCCATAGATGGGAGAGCAAAGCTGATCGATGAAAAACTCCTAAGAGGAGGCCTTTCAAATGTTGTTAGATTTGCAGGTTGGACTCCTTAGGTGGAAGAGATAAGCTGATCAACGGCGGTACAAAGAAGAGCTACAAAGAAGAGAATGCTGTCTAAGCTTGGGTTGATATTGCCGAAATTTCCGACGGAAATCCGTCGGAAAATGTCAGACCGTAGGGATTCAAAATTTTCCGATGGACATCCGTCGAAAAATGTCGGTCCGTCGGAATTACATTTTTTAAAATATTTTTTTAAATTCCGACGGAAAATCCGTCGGAACTTTTTTAATTTTTAATTTTTTTAAAAACTATTTCCGACGGAAATCAGTCGGAAATATAATTTTCTTTTTTATATTATTTTGTTAAATATTCCGATGGATACTCCGTCGGAAAAGTTTGAAAAATAAATTTTTTTAAAGCTTTTCTGACGGATCGTCCGTCGGAATATATTGGCACCGCATGGCACCAATTTGTTCCTACAGTTTCAGGAAATATTTTTTAAACGGATGTCCGTCGGAGATTTTCTTTGCCGGACTCGATTCGCTTTTTAAGCGGATTAATGTCGGTGGGAAGTTTCCATCGGAAATTAAGCCTTTTCTTGTAGTGATTGTTGCATTTTGGTTTTGTTTCATTTTATGGATATTAGGATTTTTTTTCATATTTAGCAACAATTATTGATTCGATTTTTGGGTTGTTTTATTAAATATTTAGAACATTTAATAAATATTATTGGTTTTTGTTGGATCTTTGAATTTAATAAATTTGATTTTTCAATTTGAATTTGTAGATTGTTTTATTAAAATGGAACAATTTGAATTATTAGCTAGTAGGAATTTTAAAATGTTATTTTTCGATCAATTCCGAATATAATTATTATAAAAATATGATTTTTTGCAAGGGACTATGTATTTGCGAGGGCTTCTTCCCTCGCATTTAATTGAAAATAATGACATTACCGACCATGGTTGCGAGGTTAAATGTTTTTTGTGAGGATAACGGCCCTCGCAAAATCAACGAATGCGAGAGCAGTAACTTCTCTTGCGAGGGCAATAGGCCTCGCAAATAGTATCTTAAACGAGGGCATTATACCCCTCAATTGCGACGGCCAAGTCCTCGCACTTAGACACAGTTGCAAGGGCATTTCCTTCATTTATGAGAGCTATAATGCTCGCCAAAAAATATAGTTGTGAGGACCATTATATTTGTTGCGAGGGCCGCCCTTGCTATAAAAACCCAAATGTGAGCAACCTTTCCTCCTATACGCCCTTGCAATAAGTATTTGCGAGGATGTGGCTCTCACAACTAATCCCTTGCAAATGCTTACATTTGCGAGAAACCTGAGACCAATTGCGAGTGAATTATTATTTGCGAACTAAGAAATGGCGAGCGCTTGCGAGGATTTTCACGGCAAAATATAATTTGCGAGGAATTTCCATTTTGCAAGGAACATGGCCCTCATAAATATTCAAAATTCTTGTAGTGGTGATGCACACCTTTTTACCATTGACAAAATTGTAATTTCATCTCTTCTTTTCCCCTCTCTCTTTTCTCTTTTCTTTTCTTCTCTCCCCCTCTTTCTCTCTCCTTTTTCTTTCCTTTTCTCTTCTTCTTCTTTTTTTTTTTCCTTCTTCGATGCTAATGCTAATGCTGATCTCTATTATCATTCTACTCAAAGCCCTCTTCTTCATCTTCAAGATCCCATCTTCAGAGAAAGCCCACATCTATCGATTTTATAGTAAACACTGGCATGTTCAAAGGAGGCAAAGTCAACACTGGCATTTTTTTAACATATAAAATATTAGAAAATTTGGGGGAAATTAAGGGGGATGCACTGTGGGTTGATCCCCATTTAAGTCTTACATCCCTCACCAAATTCCTCCCTCAATTCACAAACTAATTCAGCTAAGTGAGTCCTATCTTCGTTCAATTAGCCAAATGAACATCCCTAACAATAAAACCCATCATCTATTGCTTCCTGTAGAACACAAATAGCGAAGCATGTACTTATTTGATGAGCATGTGTTAGCTAAATCCTGATGCAATCTAGTGATTGCCTTCTGTAACGATTTCAGAGTAGGGAGCAAATTCCCGGAATTTTGCTGGACAGAGAGACCATGGACCTTGCAGAGCTCTTATCAAACAAATAGTTGTAAACGAGTCGAACATAAACGGACAAACATCGTTCGTGAACTGTTCGTTTATTTTTACTGTTCGTTGCTTTTTAATGTTCATTTATGTTTGTTTATTAATGTCAAATATGTGTTCAAGCACATTTATGTTCGTTTATTAGTGTTTGATAAGTGTTCGTGAATAGTTTGTAAACATGTTCATCAACACATTATACGAACATGTTCATAAATAGCTCGTTAACATGTTTGTGAACGATTAAATGGACATGTTCCTGAACGATTAAATGAACATGTTCGTCAACAAAACATGAACAACAAATGAGCTTTATGTAAATATTAAACGAGCTTGTTCATGAACACTAAACGAGCTTGTTTGTGAACATAAACGAACCAAACACATGTCTGTTCGTTTATTGTTTGTGAACATAAACGAATAGAAAAATCTATTCATTTAACTTACCAAATGAATATAAACAAATTTAACCGAATTTGTTTACGAATTGTTCACCAAAGTACTAGTTCGTTTACACCCCTACAAATAGGTAAATAAAAACCATGCCTCCACAGTGTTCAACATATTCTAAAACGATGTATTACATCCAAAATAAAAAGAAAATCAGACACCCCCACACCCAAAAAAAAAAAAAGGGATAGATCAGAACAAGAAAAACAAAAGAGTATCTGTCATTCTCCTAGACTTCCGAAAGACAAGAGTAGAAGAGACATGAGAAAATCCATTCAGAATAGTCACCTCCAACTTCTTATTCAGTTTCTCCATGGCAGAAAGTACCCTCTCGACTTTCAACCGACTCAAGAATTGATAACCATCCCACGAAACATGAACAACTAACAATGATAAAGGCAGGGCTGTGTGCCCACCAAGCAATTCGCCTAAGGATCTGAGAGAAGAAGGAAAGAAAAAAAATAAGAAAGCAATTCATCTAGATCCATTCTAGGAGTGTAAACGAACTAGTACGTTTGGTGAACATGAACAAATTCGGTTACGTTCGTTTATGTTTGTTTGTTAAACTAAATAAATAGATTTTACTATTTGTTTAATAAACAAATCGAACATGAATAGACATGTGTTTGGTTCGTTTATATTCACGAACAAGCTCATATAGTGTTCATGAACAAACTTGTTTATTGTTCGTTTATATTAAAATAATAACATAATATAAATATGTATAAATATGTATAATAATATTTGTAATCGTTCACAAATATGTTCGTTTAATCGTTCACAAACATGTTAATGAGTTGTTCATTAACATGTTCGTTAAATGTATTAATGAATATGTTCATGAACTATTCACGAGCACTAATAAATGAATATAAACGAGCTCGAACACAAATATGGAAACTTAAACAAATACAAGCCGATCTTGAACACTCTTATAAATAAACAAACAGTTCACAAACGATATTAGCTCATTTATGTTTGACTCATTTACAATCCTAATCCATTCTAAGAGAAGAAGGTTTAGGAAAGAAAAAGAAGAAGAAATCAATTCAGCTAAAAGGAAAGAAAAAGAAGATTAGGAAAGGAAAAAAAGTAAGGACAGAGAATAAAGGAAGAAAGAGAAGAAGAGAAAAGGAAAGAAAATAGAAGAATGAATAAAATTATGATTTTGTCCATGGCAAGAGGGCGTGTGTCGCACGTGATAGAATTTTTGTTGCACTTAATGGAGGAAAATGATGGAGTTACCAACTTTGAAATATTTTTAGGAGTTTAGTGACCAAAAGTGACATAAAAAAAGTATATTGACCAAAGTTAGGACAAATAAAAAGTATGATGAGCAAAAATAAAGTTTACTCTTTGAGTTATTTACACAAATATTGTAGATTTATGGAGAATAAAAAAATATTGATGGTATAATTTATTTCTTTAAAATATTAAAATTGACATATCAAAAATCGACTGTAAAGCTATTTTTATTTTATTTTTCTCCTCAAACTCCAATTACTCATTTTCCCACAAATCTTACTCCTCTTCCTTAGCATTGTTGAAAACTGGCTCCTTGCCATCCATTATCTTGGCTGGCAAAATTATGATAGTCAAATGTTTGCTTTGTCTCTCCTTAATTGCGCTTGGCTTTATTAAAGACTTGAACTTTCTTATCTTTGTTGGCAATGAATACTTAGTCAAAAAAATTATATTGACTTTTTAAACACGATCATACTAGATTGCTCCTTCCATAATGGATATATGGATAGTATTTCAAAACCCATTTTTATATTTTTTGAAATAATAGTTGTGAAATAAGAGATACATTAAAAATAAAAAAAATATTGAAAAATGTAAAAATGCATTTTGAAAGGATAACCACATAGGCCAAAATTGAGGGGATGTTTGAGAGATTGCTATTGGGTTTTGGGAGAGGCTGCAACTGTTGATGGCTTGGGGGGTTATTGGGCTGCTGGTGTTGAGTTTTGTAAAAGGCTATTTCTTTTTATTTTTCATTTTTTTGGGAAAAACCCTAGTTGAAATCGATATTACTAATTTGGACTTCAAAGTTGGTAATATCAACCTCACTAATTGAGTAATTTTTTTTCAAAATATTAATATTTATATTAAAAAACCAGTACTTGATCTACAAGAAAACGCAATTATCCTTGTTTTACTTTCCTCAAGAAAACACAAATTTTCACTAGATCTACTCTTTACGTTTCCAAGTTTCCCTTTCGTTCCTCAATTTTTTACTTTTCACCCACCCACATAAACATAGGCGAGTTGGTAAGTCTGAGGTGATGTGGGGAGAAATCCTCCGGCAACGCAGGTTCAAACCTCGCGTGGGGCAGATTTTTCGCTGAAATATTGTGGGAGTCTGTCCTGAGGTTTTGGTCTGTTGGCTCTCTCCCTCAGGCCTCTGCCAATTCGTGCACATCCCTCGATTTACAACCCGCCTGGCTAAGGGGCCTCTGGTACAGGTGGGAGAGTTTCGCCTTCGTAAGGAGGACTTTCTCCAAATCAAAAGAAAAAGAAAATAAAGACGTTAAAAAAAGTTGAAAATATAAGTAGTCCTCTTTTGTCGCAAAAGATACGTTAACGAAATTTTCTGCTTCTAAGAATGATGAAAATTGTCAAGATCATCAATACAAATAATAATAATAATAATAATAATAATAATAATTCTAAAAACCACCCTAAATTCCCAACCAATTGCAAAATATCTGCTAAAATTCTCATTGTAGCAATTAGCCCCTAAATATTTAATTGGTTCCCATTGAATTTATATTATGACATCACATTGAAATTAAAAATGAAATGACTAAAATGGAAAACAAAAAAAAAAGTCTTGTACTCTCCAAGTGGACTAAAAACTTTGAGTGAATTTTTTTTTGAATTTGACAATAGGTAACTAATTATAATTTTTTGACAAAAATAAGAAGTAGGACTTGTGGAATATACATTTTTACAATTTTTAATTTTTGATGTGATTTGACAGCATTTAAATTTATATTTAAAGAAACTTAGGGTCTGTTTGGACAGACAATTTTTATTTGCAAATAAGTAAGTTTTAAAAAAAAACAAACTATCTAAACACATTCTTATTTCAAAATTTAAAAATCAAATTTTCTCACTCAAATTCGTCTCACGTAATTTTAAAAAATTTTCCATTTTATTTTTTCCTCCAAAATACTTTTTCTATAAAAAAAAATCCACCAAAATTTTTACACATTCCAATATAACCTTTTCCAAATACATCACACTCCAAACAAACCCTTAATTACTTTATAATAACTCAAGGCTGTTTTTATACTTTCATGCTCAAGACTGTTTGTATAATTTCATGCTTTGATATAATTAAGCTTAGCACAAAATATAGAGTAAATTGCAATAAATCAATTGTTCAGAGTATTGATTGCTGCAATTTGGAAGTTTATGGGGTATTTTGTAATGGGATTAAAGTTTATGGCAAATTTTTGAGACAATTCATCTATCTCCACTTCTGAAATCCCAATGCGAGATGAAAGTGTACTCTTCTGTCTTCGTGTTGCCTCATTGATCAGGACAAATAAGATTACTCATCCTCTATCGTGATTATGGCTACAGTTTTATAAAGAAAAGCATACTAACGTAACGCATCCTCCATCGTCCCTTCTTGATTCAACAGCCCCAATTTGAGAAAGAAAAGCATACTATCTTTGGTAAATATCTTCATAAAACAATTTTCTGCTCTGGATTTCCTATGGAATAAAATTATCATAAAGAGGATATTTTAACAAGTAAAAATTTAACTAAGATTCCAGAATGCAATTCTCCATCCTTTATGTGCGGATGCATACATCAATCTTTGGATTAGTGTGACAATTGAATTGATATGTGCAAATTCTACAACTTTGATTTGGTCATTTTTTCAGTCTGTAAATTGGAATGACCATTAGATGTTGATCTCTAGGTGTTACCATACCAAAAGCCGCAGATATATCCAAATCGCTTGGCTGATTGTTGTCTGCTAGTTTCCAATCAAAGCAATGCAGCAATTATGCCAACACAAAGCGAGAAACAGCCAACTCCAACTGTAAACCTGGAGGACTTCTGCCAGAGCCAAATGGTATGTCTGAAATCTTGTCCGCGAATATCTATATTGGCCTCTTTGAATCTTTCCGCAATGAAGCTCTCAGGACCAGGCCAAACTCTTGGATCGTGCCCAATTCCCCTATGTTGATGATAATCCAGGACGTATTTTGGATTTGGAAACTGTCAACATTGCAGTCCTGCATAGATTCATGAGGGAGCAACAGAGGTGCCATAGGGTGAAGCCTCATGGATTCTTTTACGACCATGTTCAAATACTCCAATCCTCGAGGTTTCTTTCTTCCACAATCCTGTCCATTCGCACTTTTTCACCTAATTCATGCGGGAGTTTTCTCATAGCCTCAGGATGCGTGAGGAGGTCTGAAAAGCTAATTCTACTGCTGTCAATGAAGCAAGTCCTGTACAACAGAAGAGAGTGAATGGAAGAGCATAAAACAAGAGTGACGTCTGCCAATTTCTCTTCCTTCTTTCACTGGAAACGCGGTAAATTCATAGCATGGTGCAGTGAAATTCAATATGGCTCCCTATGGCCAATAAAAAGATAGTGATGATGACAGTGATGATTGTCTGCTGCGAAGGACGCAGAGGACGAAAGATAAGAGGGAGGAACTTTCAAATCCCCAATCTCCTGATAAGGGCAAGCAGCTCGAGTTAGGAAGTAAGCATCAGTCAACAAAAGGTTATAAGGATAAGTGGAATATGAAATACTGGAAGCCCTAAACAAAACTTGGGGAGGTCCACAGGGTCTACATTCAATTTGTATATCCAGAGAATCCTAGACCCTCCATTTCCTAAGGGTTTCAAAAGCATGCCGAATTTAGAACCCTATGACAGAACCAGAGATCCAGAAGATCATTTATGTCATTGTATAATGGATTAGAATGTCATGAAGTTGTCTGATAACAGCAAAAGCTTGGTCATGCCCACCACAGTTTCGACAAGCGATACGAAAATAGTATCACGACTTGCCAAAAAATGCCATATCTTCCTTCAAGGAATTCTAGAGAAAGTTTCAGAATAACTTCATAGGAAATCAGTTCATCCAGAAACCCCCAACACGTATGATGAATGGTAGGTAGAGGGAAAATGAAACCTTGCAGGAATATGTGGTAAGGTTCAACCGAGAAGGTGCTCTGGTGTGTGACCAGAATGATACCACTCAGGGCTTTTATTGATGGAGTCAAACCTGGACATTTAACAATAGCCTAACGGAAGACTACCTGAAGTCCTTTGTGGATGCCCTTGCTTGCATAAGTCGAGCAATACGAGCTAAGGAGTCTAACAAGAGCAAGCAAGAGTTTTACGGTTTTGGGCTCAATAAGAAGAGAAGGGTGCTGCCTACTGTGGGGTCAGACCCGAAGAAGGGAAAAGTACAAGACTGATTGACTTTTTCTCCACAAAGGAAGGGAGAAGCCAAGGATTTCTTCCAGCAAGCAGATTTAACCTCATTGAATGCCACAAGGTACGAGATCCTGTATGCCACTCAAGGTGTCACGGTCTTGGTTAAGTTTACACACACTTCGTGAGGCAAGCAACACATTTGTTGTTGGTTTTGTCAAGACTCTCTCGTGTGTTCTAATCAGCACGTGGTAAATATATTCACGCGGTGCCTTTAGAGGAACGAGAACTGTGAGACCAACTCAATTCACCAAAGGAACTACGCAAAAGAAAGATACAATTTGTGCTAAGAAGTTGTTCTCATCAAATGAAAGCCAAATGAACAAATAGAAAGTAAAGTGCGTTAGGTGGTGGACAGGTCCTTTCAATTACATATGCCCATTAAATATTTGTTGACTAAAAAATCAGAAGAGATGTCTATAAGGACAACTTTCCCTACAAAATGAAAAGCCGTGGTCTTTTACAAAGATTGCGAGTTCTCATTACTACTATTTCTAAAACCACCAAAAGATCACGGTTTTCTACAAAGACCATGGTTTCTATCCTAACAAACTAGAAAATTGCATCACACTACAACTAATATTTACAGTGGGATTTGAGAAAATAGCAGGTTGACCAAAGACATTTGCAAATATAGTAGATTGACCAAATCATTTGCAACAATAGCAGGAGGACCGTTTAGGCGACGGGAAAATACTGAAACACCACTGATGCTTTAGAACTTCATCGTTTAACTTCATTTCACCATTCTTCTGCATTCTTTCATTCTTCATGGATTGAACATCCCATTTCTACAGTGCGTACATGAAATCAAACAACTAGTTTGAATGTCCTGTACAGGTTATGTAGTTATTTCGTAAGTAATAATTAAAAATATAAAATACATCCCGACCGATGAACAAACAAAATCCACTTGTCTCAAATCGCAATTGAATGTTTCAAGATGGCGAAGACTTATTAAGGTTCTCTGGACAAATAAGAAACGAAGTCGGCATCTATTGGACGAATAAACGACAAATTAGTCTACATTTCGTTGAGAGTTTAATCAATGTTTGGTCGACGTTTGGTCGAGAGTTTAATCGACTTCTTAGTCGACATTTCGTCGACGTTTTAATTGACGATTCATTCGACGTTTCGTCGACGTTTTTAAACCTCGATAAACATATTACATCTTATTGTTACCTTAAAATTTATGTAAATTTAACTGTAAATTAGCCTATGACAATTAAATTGGTAGGTAAGCTAGTACAAACAGTTATTCAACCACTCCTATCACCATTTATTTATGAATCCTGTTTGATAAACCAAGGTGTGCTATTTTATTTGATATTGAAATAAAAGCAAATAATATAAGTCCATTAACATGTACCGGTAGAACAAAAATAAGGTTTTTTACTGTTTTGATTTGTGTGTTTTATAATACAATGAGTCAGAGAAAAGGACAAAAAAACCAACAAGAGTCATAATATTTTCGAGCTTTCCTTCATATAAAGCTTCATGCATTTTGTTAAACAGTTTATAGTTTTTGAATACAAGCACAAATTAAGAGGCTTTAGCACAGTTTGTTGTTATTTTCATTTGTTTTGTTTGCAATTTTTTACATTTCTATCACATATTTCTCGATGGTGTACAGAATATCATGTTCCAAACGAATGGATTTTAACACTGAAATATGTCGACAGAAAGTACTGAAATTTCGAGTAAGTATGTGTTTTATTGATAAAACATAATATGGATAATAAATTGTAACTATTCAATACATCAAAGCACATAGTGTCATCATTTTTTGTCCCTACGAACTAATTGATTTGAGCAAGTTTGGCGGTTGTGTCCACGCTGTCCACAATGACCATAGTTCTTTTCAATTTTTTTCTCATCAATTGAAGGAATTCTCTTTTTCTTGGGCCTACCACTCTTAGCCCTTGGTTTTGGTGGTGCTAGTTGAATGGATAAAAGTTCTTCTGGCACAATCCAATCATTAGGATCACTAACGGGCATAATAGGCTCTGCATAAGCACCTATAATTACATCGGTGATCGGTGTGATAAACTGGCGAGCATAAACTGTAATGGTCAATTTGTGATTGTCAGTGCAACTAGTGCATGCACACATGGGAGTTGATCCATATCAAACACTCGACACGTGCATATTTTTTCAAGCAAATCTACTGTAGCTGTACGGTTTGCAATATCCCGTACACACCATCTATTCATATCGACCGGATCAACAATATAGGATTGTGCTTCTCTCATCCTAGATCCGATTAAGTCTTCAATGTATGGGGTGGTCATTGTTTTGATTTCGCAAGCAGCTGCAAGCCTATCGTGAAACCATCTTTGGAGCGTGTTACGGATGTAATCCACCAAGGAATGAATAGGTAATTCGTGGGCATCTTTCAACAGTGCATTCAGACATTCTACAATGTTGGATGTCATTATTGTATAGCGTCTCCCACCAGAATGTGCCATTGACCAACGTTCAACCCCCACTTCTCTTAAATACTCGCCTACCCGTGGATTTTGCAGTGAAATAATTCCAAACAACTCATTGAATTCAGCAATAGTGTAAGCCTTTGCAGCCTTAAAGTATAATGGGATATGGTCGGGTTGTCGAAGCCCCCAAAATTAATTCAGATCTTCAACTGACTACAATTAACTTGTAGTAGTAGTGGACCAGTTCGAATCCCACAAGGAGCTATGGGTGAGGGGGGGTTTTTAGCATTTGAGATGAAAAGAAATAAAAGACGAAGGTTAATGCCGATTCTAATAGTAATAAATAAAAGAAAATTATTCAAGAAATTACTAGCAATATGTGAAAGAAATAATTCAATCTTACCAAACTCCGATCCAAGGAAGTGTAGTTGTACCGAATATATCTAGATCATAGGATTCTAAAAACACTTTTTCATTCAAGCATTTAACCGAAAATTTCGCAGGATAGCCATGACAAAATTTTGAGTTTTCCTATTTTATTTGTTTGAACCTAGAATTCACAACAAACCTTACTAACAAATGATCAGGCGATAGCGTTCCATATCATTTGATAGTAGCATTAAAATCATTGAAAACAGTTAAAACAAAAATCAACAATTGAGATGGCTACAATTGAAAATCTTTGTATCATTACTTCCCTTTAAATCATAAATGCATGATTACTGTCACTTTACACACGCAAAACGATTTAAGTGCTACTTGTACTAAATGTTCTGGACAATTACGGATCAACAACAAATAGATAGCTATAGAAAGAAGAATGCAAATAAGTTGTCAATTTATTTATCATTCAAAAATCCATAAAAATATAATGCAAGAAATAATGATTACTTGAATGCAAAAGATTATGAAACTATGAACAAAACCTCACTAAATATATTGGCATCAACACCCCTTGGAACAGAATGAAAGTAAATTAGCCACTCATGATGGCAAAACTATTCTAATATTTATTCTAAAGAGAAAGAGAAGTACAAGAGAAAGGAAAAATTCTGCAAGAATTAAAGGAAAGACTTATGTCTTCCAAGCTCACTAACCCTCCTATTTATAGCCTTCTTCTCTAACAACCTTCCTAAAATCTCTCCAACAAATCCTAAGTCTTTAAACTTTAAATTCCTAACTAACCATCCTATCTTATCTAATCCTATCTAATCCTATCAATTGTCTTCAAATCCATTCTAACTTGAATTACAAAAGTTGAAATCAAAAGACAAATTCAAATCTTGAAATTCAAGTTATCAGCTCATCGGTTCTTTATCTCAGCTCAAGACGTGGTCACGTGCATTTTCTTGACTTTTACCTCCAAGACTTCATCCTTTAAGGCGTGGGCAAGTTTAAAACAAAAGAGTCTTCTGTTTTGGCTCAAGAATTGCTTCTCCAAAAATCTTCTAAATCTCCATTAAATTCAATCTTTTTGCCTTAGCCCATCAACTTTACTTCCTGGGACAAAAACACTTTAAATTAGCCAATTTCATACCAAATAAAGCATTAACATCTTAGTTTTGCTCTTATTAAATGGTAACAAATTAGATCCTATCAAATACCCCCACATCTAAACTATGCCTGTCCTCAAGCATATGATAGATCAATATCTTCCTTTCTATTTCCTTCCCTTTTTCATACCATTCACAAATAACCCAAAATCACAACACATTAGAAATCAAGAATGAAATGACAATTCAAAGGATAAGTATTCATAGCCCGATTTTCTAAACAAAACACATGTATCTCATTAATCCCAACAATTTTATCAAATTCAAATATACAACATTTGATAACCTCTCACAGGTTGCACTCTATCCACTCAAAGTGTTTAGGGATTCATTTAGCACTCAAATCAAACATAGCATGTCATTACCATATGCTTGCTTATATATCACATCTCCACCACTAAAGAATATGAATTTATGCAAAAATCAAAGGGACTTAAAAGGGTTGTAACGGGGCTTAGGTTAAGGTAGGTAAACAAAAGGAAATTTTAGGCTAAACAAATCAAGATATGTAGAAACTTTCCTGCAAGATTTAAAAGCACACAATGTAGGAACTTTCCTGCAAGATTTAAAAGCACACAAGTAATATTTTTAGAACCACTTTTTTACTCTTTTTTTTTTCTCTATCTTCTTCTTTTTTCTTTTTTTTTCTAAATAAAATTGGACATGTTGTAACCCCTAGAGCACATTTACTTTGTCCAAACCTTTCAAGGAATATTTTTTTCACTTTTCTTATCAAAAAATTTTTTCTCTCTTTTTTTTTTCTTTTTTTTTGTTCTGTTTTTTTTTTTCTTTCAAGTGGTTCTTTTCTTTGGAATCCATAAAAATTTAGTCATGCAACTCATTCCTACATAAACTTGACAAATGGTTTAACAATGGTAAATAACAACGGGTTAAGGCTAATGATGTGGTGTTATCACAAAGAAAAGCTTAGGCTCAAAATTGTTTGACTAGGGTAGATAAAATGGCTTTTTAGAAAGTTAAAATTGTCTAGTCCTAAACGCCCTTATCATTTCAAAGCAAAAACCCACAATGTGATCTCGACATGTACAACAAAGCAAGTTCTAGAATAAACATACCATATTTGTCAATACTCAACAAAGAAACATGTGAGCAAGAAAAAGACAATGCTCATAGGCTCAAATACTCACAATGGTTCAATGTTCAAACATTGTATATCCTTATTCAACTCCATCATCAAAACCAATGAGATGCTTAAACAAGATTTTCAAAACAAGGCTAATCATACTCTCCCTTGTCATGCTTTCCAACTTAATCACTAATGCATGTTAACCAAGAGTTATTCTAAACAAGTATTAAAGAGTTAGGAATTTCAAGGAAGTTAAAAAAATTTTAAACATGCTTTGAGGGATTTTGCAAAAAATTTCACCAAAATAATTCAAAACCAATGAGCTAATCACAAAAGCACAAAAGCTTTCACCAAAATAATTCAAAACCAATGAGCTAATCACAAAAGCACAAGAGCACCCCCTCACCTAAATCATAGATTGTCCCCAATGTATGAAGAATAGGCACACAATTCAGAAAAAGTATTGAAAATAGAAAGACAAGGGGGCAAAATAACTTCCCTGAATTGCAAACATATGAGACAAGACATCCAAAGGAAAGGAGGGTACGCTATCTTTTCATGTGGTTGAGAGTATCAACACAAATTGAAAATCAAAAATACTTCTCAAGGATGGGTACCTACAAATCATAGAAGAAAGTAATCAATATGAAGGCAAATAACACTCCCAAACTTTAATCTTTGAAACTCAATTAGAAATTATAGTAGTAAAATAGGATAAGAAAGGACTTAGGATATAGACATAATAAGTTCACAAAGATGAAGCAATGTAATCCAAATAAAAGTCACTCTATAGCCCTAATCACTTTCTTTATTTAGATGATCATAAACCACTATAATTTGCATATCCAAAGAGAAATTGAAAAGGGTTTGAAAGATTAAGAAGTTCAACACACCAAAGCACCAAGAAAAATATAAAAGTATGGTTGAAATAAAATAAAATGAGATTAGGCAAAAGAATAAATTGAATGGAAACAAAATCTCTATCACATGATAACATGGTGCACTACATGCTACTATGTGAAAGTTGAAAAACACTACAATGAAAATGCACAAAACCATGCCATAGGTGGCCACGCTACAACATGCTTTCTTTTAAAACACATTCTCAATGAAGTTCATACAATGCAAACCACTATTTTTTTCAATTTTTCTTACCTATGTTACTATTTTTTAGCACATATATTTCAACCCATTCTTTCCAAACTAGAAACTAAAATTAATTGAACTCATCAACTCGTTCAAAAACTCTACAATTAGTCCCTTAATCAATCTCAAAAAGGAAACTTAAGTCTTAATGGGGAATGATTGCTTGGGTAAGAAAGAATACTCGGCAGTGTCATGATCAAACAAATAAAGTTACCACTGCAAGAGTACAACAAATAAGACCAACGTAGCACCAAACAGCGAAGAACAAAAGCCAAGGATTTATAACAGTATAATAACAGCACAGTAGCCACGAATGAAAACAAAAATTGCAGAAAAATCTGAAGAAAACCGAAGTACTAAAAAAATTGGATGAGTCCCTAGCACTACACAGAAGACAACAGAAAAGAAAAGAGATGGATACTACAAGAAGAACAACAAAAATAAAAAGAAAAACAGAAAAAAAAGCTGGAAAAAAAATTGAAAATTTGAAACCAAAGGAGAATGGAAGTCGGCAACAAGAATCAAAATCAGCCGGCTAAGTGGTGGAGCTGTATTGGTAAAAGCGGCGGTGTTTTGCTTCTAGGTGGTGGTGCGGCGGCGGAGAGAGACTTCGACTAAACTGGACTTGGATTTTGCCACAAGAGAGTTTGCTGAAAATTGGAAGAAGAAGAAAAGAAATTGGACTGTTAAAATAAGAATAAGAGAGTCGGCTGCAATTTTGGAGAAGAAGAGAAAAATTGGCTGCAATTTTGAAGAAGAAGAAAATAAAAGAAATGGGTTGTGAAAGAGAGACGGCTGCAATTGGAAAAGGAAGAGAGGAAGTTGGTTGTTAAAACCCTTAATTTAATTTAATTTAATTTTTTTTTGAATTTTTTTTTTAAAAAAATTTGTTTTAATTTTTTTTTTTTGAATGAAAGAAAAACAGAAGACCCAATAAAATAAAGCATGGGCATGCCTAAGGAAAAGGGATTTTCATATGAACATTGTGAATAAAATCCAGAAGACTATAGTTATTAAGGCGTGGGCACGCTTAAGGTGTTCTAGTCTTCTGTTTTTCCTTCATAAGACTATCATTCTCCTGGCGTGGGCACGCCTAAAAACACCTCGTCTTCTATTTTTTTTTTTTACAAAACTTCATGAATAAAACCTACATTGCATAAACAATTAAAAATCATTAGTTATATAAAGAAAAGAAAAGAAAAGAAAAAAAAACAATAAAATTATGGAGAAGAAAAGAAAAAAAAAATTCTTTGGGTTGCCTCCCAAAAGCGCAATTGTTTAAAGTCGTTATGCTCGACCATTCTTTCTCTCAACTTATTAAATTTTTACAAGTTGTTTGGACCACACTTGCATTTTCTTTATTGATTTTAACTTAGGAGCCTGCAAAACGGAAGACAATAATTGCTCATGAGAAATATGAAATGAATCCTTCAAATTTAAAGGATTTGCAAGAATTTTCAAGGCATATTCTTCACTTATATCCTCATCCCCTTCTAACTTTGCACTCAAGCCTGCAGAAAAAACATCATTCTCTTCATCAAAAACATCTTGCACAATAGCATCCACAATGTCAATAGAACACAAAGAATGAGTGTCAACTGGATGTTTCATTGCTTCAAAAATTTTAAACTTCACAATTTGTTCATCAAATTTTATAGAAATTGTGCACTCATCCAAATCTATGTTGGTCTTAGCCGTCATCAAAAAAGGTCTCCCCAACAAAAGAGTGGCTGATTCTCCCACATCATCATCCTCAGTTTTCAAAATATAAAAATCAGCCGGAAAAATCAATTTATTGACTTGAACTAAAACATCCTCCACAACTCCTTCAGGATATGCAGTAGACCTATTAGCAAGCATAATAATTACCCTTGTTGGTTTCATTGGTCCTAAATTTAGAGCACAATATATAGAATATGGCATAACATTAATAGATGCTCCTAAATCTAGCATGGCATGTTCAATCATTTTATTCCCAATTACACAAGGAATTGAAATCATACCCGGATCCACACACTTATCAGGTAATTTTTTAAGAATTATTGCAGATGCGTTTTGCCCAACATTGATGGTTTCATCACCTTTTAGCCTTCTTTTATTGGTGCATAATTCCTTCAAAAACTTTGCATACCTGGGGATTTGCTTGATTGCATCTATCAAGGGAATGTTTATTTCTACCTTTTTGAATGTCTCCAAAATTCCTTGCTCATACTCCTCTCTTTTTTATCTTGCTAACCTGCTTGGAAAAGGTACAACATTAGTCATTGAATCATTAGGTAATAAAGGATTAGATCTTACTACTTTTGAGTTTCCTTCTTCATTCTCCTTGGTCTCCTCAACAATTTTCTTTGGTGAAGTGGGTGTAGATTGAAGCTCCTTACCACGTCTCAACATTATTGCATTAACATTTTCCCTTGGATTTACCACTGTCGGAGAAGGTAATCCTTTTGAGACTGTTTGCTTTAATTCACTCATTTCTGCAGCTAATTGAGACATTTGATTTTCCAAATTACGAATACTAGCTCCAGTCTCCTGTTGGAATTTCTGCACATTGTGTTGAAATTGTTGCGTGTTAGTAACCAAAGACCTTACAATATCTTCTAAAGGCATACCTGAATTTGATGATTGCATTGGTGGTGGTGGTTGTGCTGGGCTGTTTTGGCTCGAAAATTGATATCTTGGCTGCCCACAGGTTCCATAACTAAGATTTGGATGATCCCTTCAACCAGGATTATAATAGTTTGAATAAGGATCATATTTCCTTTGGGGTTGATTGGGATATCCTCCAATTGCATTTGCTTGTTGCATGATGTCCCCTTGCAAAGTCGGGCACAAATCTGTAGGATGTCCAGGAATTGAGCAAACTCCACACACCTTTGCATTTTGCAATTGTCCTACAGCCATTTGACGAACTAGAGTAGTTAGATCAGAAATTTGGTCTTGAATACTAGAAGTACTTACCTCATGAATCCTTTTTGTTGTCCCTTCCGATCTTGAACCAAATTGTTGTGAATTCTCTGCCATGTTTGAAATTAATTGTCTTGCTGCAGTTGGTGTTTTGTTCACCAAGGCTCCTCCGCTAGCTGCATCAACCATGCTGCGATCCATCGGTAATAATCCCTCATAAAAGTATTGGATCAAAAGCTGGTCTGAAATTTGGTGGTGTGGGCAACTTGCACACAATTGGTTGAATCTTTCCCAATATTCGTATAATGATTCTCCACCAAGTTGTCTAATACCACATATCTCCTTCCTAATATTTGCAGCTCGTGAGGCCGGAAAAAACTTCTCCAAGAACAACCTTTTCATTTCCTCCCAAGTTGTAATGGATCCTGCAGGAAGATAATAAAGCCAATCTTTCGCCTTATCTCCCAAGGAGAAAGGGAAAGCTCTCAAATTTACTTGTTCCTCTGTTACTCCTTGTGGTTTCATACTAGAGCAAACCACATGGAATTCCTTGAGATGTTTGTGTGGATCTTCACCTGCATTGCCACGAAAAATAGGTAACAAATGAATAAGTCCAGATTTTAATTCAAATGCTACTTCTAAATTTGGAAATTGCATGCAAAGAGGTTGTTGATTTAAAACTGGAGCAATAAGCTCTCTCAATGTACGATCTCTTGCAGCCATTCTTTCTTCCTCAAGTGGTGTTGAATGAAATTGCAGCCTCCTTCTTGTTTCCTTCCTTAGTCGTCGTGCTTCTTTCTCAATTTTTGAAATGAACACAAGATCACCTTTGTGAGAAGCACGGGTCATGCAATAAAAATCACAATGCTAAAAAAAAAAATAGCTCCCCGGCAACGGCGCCAAAATTTTGGTCGGGTTGTCGAAGCCCCCAAAATTAATTCAGATCTTCAACTAACTACAATTAACTTGTAGTAGTAGTGGACCAGTTCGAATCCCACAAGGAGCTATGGGTGAGGGGGGGTTTTTAGCATTTGAGATGAAAAGAAATAAAAGACGAAGGTTAATGCCGATTCTAATAGTAATAAATAAAAGAAAATTATTCAAGAAATTACTAGCAATATGTGAAAGAAATAATTCAATCTTACCAAACTCCGATCCAAGGAAGTGTAGTTGTACCGAATATATCTAGATCATAGGATTCTAAAAACACTTTTTCATTCAAGCATTTAACCGAAAATTTCGCAGGATAGCCATGACAAAATTTTGAGTTTTCCTATTTTATTTGTTTGAACCTAGCATTCACAACAAACCTTACTAACAAATGACTGGGGGCGATAGCGTTCCATATCATTTGATAGTAGCATTAAAATCATTGAAAACAGTTAAAACAAAAATCAACAATTGAGATGGCTACAATTGAAAATCTTTGTATCATTACTTCCCTTTAAATCATAAATGCATGATTACTGTCACTTTACACACACAACACGATTTAAGTGCTACTTGTACTAAATGTTCTGGACAATTACGGATCAACAACAAATAGATAGCTATAGAAAGAAGAATGCAAATAAGTTGTCAATTTATTTATCATTCAAAAATCCATAAAAATATAATGCAAGAAATAATGATTACTTGAATGCAAAAGATTATGAAACTATGAACAAAACCTCACTAAATATATTGGCATCAACACCCCTTGGAACAGAATGAAAGTAAATTAGCCACTCATGATGGCAAAACTATTCTAATATTTATTCTAAAGAGAAAGAGAAGTACAAGAGAAAGGAAAAATTCTGCAAAAATTAAAGGAAAGACTTATGTCTTCCAAGCTCACTAACCCTTCTATTTATAGCCTTCTTCTCTAACAACCTTCCTAAAATCTCTCCAACAAATCCTAAGTCTTTAAACTTTAAATTCCTAACCAACCATCCTATCTTATCTAATCCTATCTAATCCTATCAATTGTCTTCAAATCCATTCTAACTTGAATTACAAAAATTGAAATCAAAAGACAAATTCAAATCTTGAAATTCAAGTTATCAGCTCATCGGTTCTTTATCTCACCAAGACGTGGTCACGTGCATTTTCTTGACTTTTACCTCCAAGACTTCATCCTTTAAGGCGTGGGCAAGTTTAAAACAAAAGAGTCTTCTGTTTTGGCTCAAGAATTGCTTCTCCAAAAATCTTCTAAATCTCCATTAAATTCCATCTTTTTGCCTTAGTCCATCAACTTTACTTCCTGGGACAAAAACACTTTAAATTAGCCAATTTCATACCAAATAAAGCATTAACATCTTAGTTTCGCTCTTATTAAATGGTAACAAATTAGATCCTATCAGGATAACAGCTTCTTGTTTGAATTTGGATTTGAGGTTGTTGCTTAGATGATAAATACACGCTTCATGGAAGAAATTAGGGAAAATATTTGCAATACCTTTTGCAATGCTCTTATGTCGGTTAGATACAAACACCAACCCATCCATATCGCAGTCAATTGCAGTCTTCAACCTTTCGAGAAACCACTCCCACGATGCGTCATTCTCAGAATCAACTATTCCCCAACCCACAGCATATACTTGGTTGTTACCATCCATGCTAATTGCAATAAGTAATGAACCTGGATATTTTCCTTTCAAGAAGCAAGCATCAAAGGCAATAACTGGCCGCATGTGCCTTTGGAATCCACCAATCGATGTACCAAATACGAAAAATAAATACTTGAAACTACCATCTTCTTCTCGACATACTTCAATAACAGTTCCCGGGTTAAACTCATTCATCACAAGTAAATAAGATGGAAGTATCTGACACGAATCCTCAAAACTTCCTCTAACTTCCTCCAAAGCAGCTTCCCTTGCGCACCACGCCTTGTTGTACGTTATGTTAACACCCAACTCTGACTGAATATCTGAAATAATTTCCTTTGGCCTATATGGCTGACATACATCTGTGTACTTACACTTGATCCACGAGCCAAGTACATCGCGGCTGGCCTGCTTATTATCAATTTGGACCAATGATGATTGGCATGTATGGTTGTTAGCATATTTTGTGATCTTCCAGGTTGAAGAATTCCCAATGGCAGATGCATTCAACATCCACTTGCAATTTTTGTCCTTACACCTTAGGTACCAGAACTGCCTATTAGCCCTAACAATCTTCCACTTGAAGAAATGCTTCACGGCCAACATAGACATTCTCATGAACAAATGCCGCCTAGTTTCAAACACATCCTTCACTGCAACATCCACCACTGCAGCTAATCTATCAGAAGATGTACCACAATCCGCATGTGATGACTGCGTCGCAGCAATGCAATGAATTTTTTCTGCAACCATCCTGTTTTTTTCCTTCTGCCTTGTTCCCACGGGAACTCTGTGTTCAGTCTCCACGATCAACATTTCAGGAACACGATCATCTTTCTCATCATTGGCCTGAGGATCTTCATCTGGTATGCTAAGGATGTTGTTATCGATCTATCTTGAATGTATTACATTGTCCGTCCATACCGGTCAAATAGAGTTGAAATGATTTATTAGCGAGTTGTTGGCACCGAATTCATCTTTTGTAAGTCCACCATCTCAAACGGTGACACATAATGATATCCTCGCGTTACACGGTTTAATAATCTCATTCAAAAAACATTGGACATGGTGATCATTTTTTATAGGCAAGACCGAGATATTTGATAGGTACTTTGGTAGGTATTCGATCACCAATTTAGGTGTAATCTCCGAATCTAAATCCATTATGCCTAAGATTTGATTCATCATTTCCAAGAAACTTGAGTCTTCCTTTAATAAAATGGTTTCAATCCTCTTATAGTTCACGAATCTATGTTCATTCATGGTGGGGTCAACACTCCATTCTCTGCCGAAAAGCACATGAACATTCCATTTATCATTGTTCGCAATTCTTTCACCTATGCCACATGTAAATCAGTCAATATGTATATGAGTTTACGGCCGGAGTTAATGGAAATAACCCTTTAACAAACAATCCCGTCATCAATTTTAATCATCCAAGGGAATGACAAATCATATTAGAGTGTCATTGAGGAGCGTACTTGATACTTATAGATTGTCGGGAGGAAATCGCTTTCCTTTACAAAGCGGAAGATTGGTGCGGAGCCCTAGATGTCCAAAATGTGCGTGTGAATAGTATAGTTGGGTCGATTGAGTACAGAATGTTTCCTAATGTTTTCTCACTCCATAGGCTCAATTTTTTTACTGGAGAATTATGAAAAATTCATTTCCCGCACTTGCCACGCGCTTGCCCCGTTCTGTGGATGAATAACTTGAGATTGTCACTCCCTCGCGTAAATGTCGACTAATTGTCGACTAAAGTGTCGATTCAAAACATCGACTAAATTCTCGAATAAAGGTCGACTAAATTCTCTAATAAAACCTCAAATAAATGTCGACTAAAATCTCGATTCATATCTCGCCTAAATGTCAACTAAACTATGGAAATAAAAACCGCCTAGTACAACCTAGTATTTGCTCACCACCTTGGGACAAGAAATAATTTGCTATCCAAAATCTTATTGGCTCACATCGAAGAACAATGTATTCAACACTAAAGAAGTTACAACCTTACAAATTTACAAATTTACATACCATACATTGAAAGAAGTTACAACCTTACATGTTAGTCCTAAAGTATGTGCAACGAATGAAAATCATTTCATCCTTCCTAGCTAAAGTATATGCAACGAATGATTCCTAGCCAAAGTATATGTAACTATTGGGCTAGTTGTTGCTTCCCTTCTCAACATTTACTTTCCTTGTTGCTTTTCTTCCCTTATGCCCTTTGCTCTCCTACCCTTGTTTATTTTCTTCCCTTCTACCTTTCTTCCCTTGCTCTGGATGGAATTTATCCTCCTCAAGTGCGTGGACGTAAAGTGCATACGCCATCTGTTTACGAAGAGTAGTAGCGTTCGTCAGTGAAATGGTATTTAGCGAGAGCCCATGGATTATGCATTCTGCCCACTTCAGTACGTAAATACCACAATTGCCGCTCCTGCAAGCACGATGGAACACAAATTTATCAATTTGTCAATCTATGTGATCGAACATTACGTAAACAAAAATAGAGATACTAGCCTCGGTTCTTGGTGCTCCTCAATGTGCTCGACCACAACTTCCCATATGTCCTCAACTGGATGTTTTTTGCGATAGTATGTGTTAAACTCGCATGCCTTGATTATCATGGGCATTGTTGTAGTGAGATATTCTAACTTCACTACCACAACTGTGCCCTGAGGCGATGGGTTGCAAACTCAAAATTTCTACTCATATATATCCATTTTCATGAGCATCTAGTAGTTGCCATCTACGTGACATGGGAATAACAGGAAGTCCAACTTCCTTAGGTCGTGTGCAAATGAACCATCACCAACGAACTACTTCATCGCCATGTCATCTACATTTGCATCCCTCTTGTCAGTATGTATCATCTTCAAGCCAGTCTAATACAAACAAGAATAAGCATCTCATTAAATGAAAATATAAAATACGTATGGGTGGAATGGTGAACAAACTTACATCGAAGGTAGACTCCATAATGGATAAATCCTCGCGGCCCATGTTAATGATCTGTTTGCGTAGCATGGAGGTATACAAATCAATTTGCTGAAATAAAAAGGATTCAAGCTTAGGAGATAAGCATTATTAATAAAGGTTTTAATTCAAGAAAGAAAACGAGCCTTACTAGATCATTGAGCCAATATCCTTTTGTCCACATAGTCTTTAGCAAATCGAAGTCCAAAGAAATCCCTAATCGCGTCCACAAATTGAGTGTTGGTTTGTGCCTCATCCACTCCTTCATTGCGTTATCCTGTTCTTCCGTTGGAAGCAAATCAAGCAGACTAAAACTCGCCTCCCCTCTCATTTTAGAGCTTTCTAGGTCCATGGCATCCGCTTCGAGGCCAAGAGTTGGGCCCAAATTTTGCCCCACCGCATCCTCCACTAGGGATTTGGTATCTCTTTCCTTCATCGGTGGTGGTGGAGCACTATCTGCAGGTACAGTGACTTTGGGCGAAGGAGTTATGTGTTCAAGACTGAGCTGATGGACAATCTCTAACACATCTGACTCTTCCTTAGTCCTTTGCTCAAGTTGCTCCCCCTCGACCGGCCCTAAGTTCTCTTCTGACGTGTGCCCTTCATCACCGACCGGCCCAGTCGCTTCTTGAAGGACTTTGTTGTCATCGCTAGGGGATGAACCCTCTCCGGCTACAGCAATGACATGTGTCGCCGAAGTTTTATTTACTTCAAGGCGGTAGCTAGGGGAAGTACCTTACAAGGGACTGGATTCAGGGGACGGTCGTCGCGTAGCCTTACGCGACATAAGGATGTGCACATATTTTTCCAATATATAAACCTTAGCGGTAATCATTTTGAGGTCATCTTTAAGGGTCTTGACTCTATCATCCGTCTCCGACTTTAGAAGCTCGAGCTCATCTTTACACATTGACAATTCTTCCTCGGTTTTAGTTTCTGGTTCAAGTAGTCGACGATGAATTCATTTGTTCGCTCGCTTCATTCTCGACCTCATGGCAGAATTTCGCTGCCACGGCCATAGACTCCTTCTTCTCTGCTTCTCTTTCTATGCGACACAAAAAAATCAGATGAATCGACATTCTCTCCCCCCAACTCCGCATCGTCCTCCTCTGCCTCCTATTCCCATTGCAAAAATTTTTCTTGTTCTTCTGGAGTTGGCTTCATTTGAGTTATTTTCACCTTCTGCATGAAATCAAACAATAAAGTTCGATGCATTAAGAAAGTTATATTACATGTCGAACTATACAAATCATGAACAGTGACTCAAGTCATACCTCGCCGTCGGGTGCTCGTTTTTCCCACACCTGCTTTCTCTCTTGTTCTCTACGTTGACAATTCACACCTTTCCATCTAAACATCCTCGGCATGTCCGCAGAGGATTCAACACTTTGAACCATCTTCAAACGCTCAAATGTGGCATTACCTCATATGCGAACACCTGAGAAAGTGGAAGGGAAAAAATTAGGATTAACGTATTTATATTACGCATGTACTTATAGAACTCAAAACACAAGTTAATGGTCTCCTTACCCCAAATGCCACTGGAAATCGCCCAAGAGTGTATGTCCTGTTTCCAGGGTGACTAGTTTGTTTCAAGGCATTTATCATGCTTTTTCTAGCACTATCTACGGTCGCCCTATAGGAGGGTTCACCCCACGGGATTTCATCGGATCTCTTCCAATCACAGGCCAAATGAAGAAGCTTGTCTTCAATTCTAGTTCTCTTGGCCATGCCGTTGATTGATATGTAAAGAAGTAATAGTGTCAGGCTCACAGCATCAATGTTTGAATAACTTGAGTTTATCTGATCGTACGCCTTTAACACTTCATCATATGTCGCTTCCTCGGTCGAACCAAGGTGTTTAATGAACTTTGATATTGATGGAGGCCCATTTGGTGTGCGATATTTGGCATATGCAGTATCAAAATCGCCCATCTTCAAGCCCGTGATGATGGCAAACTCCCTCTTGCCAAATTTCACCGTCTTACCCGCAACGTTGAAGTATATGCTATTATCCCGCTTGGATTTCTCGTCGGGTTTGAGTTGCCTCAACAGTAGGGAATGTATGATCTGTTTGCACCAAAATATATGCTCGTGGTCAAAAGCAATTTCAGCAAGACAACTCTCCCTTCGAAGTATTTTCTTTTGCGTCTTGGTCAATTTGGATCGGATCATCTTCATATTGGCTTTATAATAGCAGTACTGGGAAACCTGAGCGTTGAAAAACTCTCCCTGAACGACCATTTGCACCTTCAGATGTCCCTACACATAACAATGTAAAATATGTAAAATATGTGCACACCCCTACTCTCACCTTTTACTCTAAAACATGTCAAATATATGCATTCAATGTTATTAGGCAAACTATAAATTTTACAATTGTTGGGAAACTTTTACAATTATATACTTGTTTCATTTGGAAAATTGGGACATATTAACTTTATGATTTCTGTCAACACTTAGCAAAAATAATTGTAAAAAGTTGGTATTTATAATCAATCTATTTGAAGGCCATTCATAAACTAAATACAAAACGACTTAAATAATGTATTATCTATGATTGATAAACATTATTTTTTTTAAGAGCTAAGATGACATCTTTATTTCATCAAATTTAATCATATTTTGTTTGATTGTTATATCTTTTAGTAGCTTAGATTTGTTGCATCACCGTTCTAGTCTTGGTTTGTGTGATATTATTCATATAAGATTAAACAATGATGTGAAAGTAACCAAATGAAAGTTTAGAAAAAATATCTCAGATTACAAAGTAAAGAGAGATAGTTTGAACTTGTATTTTAAGCATATTGTCCAATTTTACGATGATCGAGGCTTTGTATCGACGTTTTGATTGACACCTGTTCGAGACATATTGGGCATACAGTCGACACATTTGTTCGAGACATATTGAACATAGAGTTGACACTTGTTTGAGACATATTGAGCGATGAGTCGACACTTATGTTTGAGACATATTCGGCATACAATCGACACTTGTTCGAGACATATTGAGCATATAGACGACACTTGTTCGAGACATATTGGGCATACAATCGACACTTGTTCTTGCCCAAGTGTTAATCATTAACATGGTTCTCAAGTGTTTTGTCGACAGTTTTTGTGTGTTTAAAGATATAAAAAAAAACAGTATTTCAACAGTATGAAAAGGTTTAAACAGGTGCAAAACCCTAACTACTATAATAGCTTCTAAATGAAATGCGTGGCAAATACACGAAAATGAGTGAGCAAGCACTATGCACACTTAGCACTTAGCACTTAGCACAAACATGAAGCAACATGTGAACTAACCTTCTTCTTGTCCTAGTCGTCTTCTCTGATTTCTTATCCTTTGCATCAGCTGCCGGACATCCACCTCGCGTACGTGCCATTTAAATTGCAATGCTTGAATATGGTGTAAATGGTGGATGTAAATGGGTTCTCAAGATGAGAGAGTGTCAATCGATTGAAAAATATTACTTTCGTGTTCTCAAGATAGCCAACGGGAGTGGGAGAACGAACAGTCGTGAGAATACGATCGAGCGCGGTTTTCAAATAATATTTTCGTAATGTTTTATCTCGACAAAATATCGATGAAATATCGATGAAATGTCAACTAAAATGTCGATTAAACTCTCTACCAAACATCGACTAAAGTGTCAATTAAAGTCTCCAATAAGAGTCAACTAAAACGTCAATTAAACCCTCGACCAAGCGTCGATTAAACTCTAGAAGAAATGTGGACTAATTTGTTGTTTATTTGTCCAACAGAAGCCGTCTTCATTCCTTATTTGTCTGTTGACCTTAATAAGTCTTCGGCCATTTTTAAACATGCAATTGCCAGTTTGAGACAAGTGGATTTTGTTTTTTTGTAGGTCGGGATGTACTTCACATTTTTAATTATTACTCAAGAAATAAACTGTACGGGACATTCAAACTAGTTGTTCGATTTCATGTACGCACCATGGAAATGAGATGTTCAATCCATGAAGAATGAAAGAATGCAAAAGAACGGTGAAATGAAGTTAAACGATGAAGTTCATAAGCATCAGGGGTTTTTCGGTATTTTCCGTGGCCTAAACGGTCAACCTGTTATTGTTGCAAATGATTTGGTCAACCTGCTATATTTACAAATGTCTTTGGTGGAGCTACTATTTTCTCAAATCCTCCATATTTACATAACCAAGATGAAAGCCTATCTATTACAGTTGGGAGCTTTGTGGCTTGAGATCTTCACTTGTGGCTTGATCTATTGAGGCCTATCTACTTGTTGCTTTGGGCTGTTGTAAAAGTTACGGGGCAATGCTAAGAGATTGACTTGTAACACAAGGATGGGAATCTTGAAAAAACTGGCCTAAATCATCATTGAGACCATCGCAAGTTCTTTGGTACTCATAGGCACGATACCGAAGAGTACATGGACTTGATTTAAGAAATTAGGTGGGCTATTTGGAAAGGAGAATTGAAGCACTAGGTGGCATTGGTAGACAAATGCGGAAAAACAGGAAAATAATGGCCTATAACCCCAAGTCCGATGTATAGGATGGATTCCTTGGTAAGGACCCATATCTGTAGTGGTTGGTGTCATCGACATGATTTTAAAGGGCCAACATTAGGTGATTCACACTCAGCCTTGAAAAATTATGCTAAGTTGGTGGATCAAAAAAAACTAAAGAAGAAGAACAATAAACAAGAAACTACTTTATATTTTTCAGATGATCAATGATTGCTTTTTAACCAAAAAATATGGATGACTCGATGGTTATGGAGACTTATATGCCGATTACCAAGTTAAGAGGGTCTTGGTCGACAATGGTAGTTTGGTTAAGGTGATGTATGAGAAGACTTTTGATGGTTGCAACCTAGATAGAAAATTGTTAGAAGCGGTCAAGACCCCAATTATGGGGTTCAACATTGTGCTTGTGCACCCCATTGGGAAAGCACATCTGTCTATCACGTTGATGGATGAAAAAAGGAAATGGACAAAAATGCTAGAGTTTGTGGTAATAAGTAGACTATCCGCTTATAACATTTTCCTGGAAAGACCAAGAATGAACAAATTTCAAACTATATATTCTAAACTCCATATGGTCTTAAAGTTCCCAACATCGGAAAGAGAAGCAACGATTATTGAGGATGTGAAGATCAATAGATAGTGCTATGTTGCTATGCTAAAGATGGCAGAAAAGCCATAAGTCATGATAGTAGAAGTCGTAGAACTAAAAATGGGAAAAGTGACAAAAGATTTTTGAGGCAGGAACTGAAGTTGGGAGGTGGAATTACATGAGAAGATTGGAAAACAAGTAAAGCTAGGGAAAGAGTTAGAGCTTGATATGAGGGAAAAATTAATCTTGTTGTTGATGGAATATAGTGATGTGTTTGTATGGACGTTAAATGACATGCCGGGAATACCTTGGGAAATCATTGAGCATAAGTTGGTGGTAGATTTGAGCTGCCAAACCAGTCAAGCAAAGAAAATGGAGCTTTAGGCCGGAAAGAACCTAGGTAGTAGAATCAGAAGTAGACAAGTTGCTAAGTATCAAAATCATAGAGAAGTGGACTACTCGAAATGGATTTTGAATCTGGTCCTCGTCAAGAAACTTGTAGGAGAACGGAGAATGTGTGTAGATTTTACAAATCTAAATAAGGCTTGTCCAAGGAACTTGTTCCTGGTGCATGAGAATTAACATTCTAGTAGACTCTATAGCCAATTTCAATTTTCTCTGTTTTTTGGATGCATATAAGGGATACCATCAAAAATTTCATTCCAAGGAAGACGAGAAAAAAAGGGGCTTTTACAACTAATAAAAGCACTTATTGTTAAATTGCCATGCTATTTTGGCTGAAAAATGTTGATGGTACATATCAATGGCTGTTAAACAAGGTAGAAAACAACTTGGAAAAATCATAGAGGCGTGCACTGATGATATGCTAATGAAGAGTAAGAACAAAGAAATTTGCTTGTCGACTTGTAGGAAGTCTTTGACAAGCTCAGGGAGGTCAGAATAAGGCATAACTTTAAAAAAAAATGTTCTTGGATTATATGGTTTTCGATGAGGGCGTAATGGTCAACAAGGAAAAAGTACAACCCATCATTGATATGTGAAGAAAACAAATTCCAAAATTCGTATACAAAATACGTGCGAAAAACTAGTCCAAAAAGAACTTATTTGTATCACCGATCCAAATACGATCAGACAAGGGATTGTATCTACTATCCACAGATTAAGTGAAAAGACTTCTTCGTTTTCTTTTCTATTTTTTCTGGTTTTTCTGCAGATTGTTTTTTTTTTAGTTTTTTCTCACTCTTTTGCAGCAGTTTTTTTTCCCCCAAAAAACATGCAACTCATTTGTAGTTATTTTCCTTGTTTTCTGCTACATGGGATGAGTGGCTTGCCCATCATGGGCCTTTATCACTTCATCTCCCACTCGTCCATGATGGGCAAACAATAACTCTCTCTTCTCTGCAAAGTTCATACAAGCAAATAATCCGTGTGGCCAGTATACATTGAGAGCTCGTTGTCATACATCTATTAGGAATATATATCAACTCAAACTTGGGCATAATTATTTAAAGTAGATCTTGTATGCATTACACTAGACCAATCAGTCACATTATATTTCTCTTGATCTCTTTAAATATTATACATTGTATTCACAATTTGATTAAACTCGAAATAATCATAATTGGTTGACCAGTGAATACAAAATAGAATGTGACAAATAACAAATTGATCTTTCTCTTTTTTCAATCTCTTAATTTCAATTCAATTCGCTTTTCTAGAAATGTCCTATTAGATTGTATCATTCATGATCGTGGGCAACATTCTAAGCTAGCAAACATTGAATAAAAATTTTAAGAATAAGATAAGAGTCACGAGGGCACACATTTGAAAAAATCTCATCCTCGTGAGTCTTACACAGATTGAAAGTTGAGATTAAAATTTTTACCAACTCATAGTGGTCGAATCATGTATACATAGTATGAAATACATGTTACGGTATTTTTCTCTTTTCCCATGGAGCGTATGTCTTTACACTTAATATCGTATAGATGATAGTTCAGACATTCACAATGTCTAACTTGAGTTAACATATCTATTTTTTTAAATATCAATCCATCAGAACTCACATCTGGCATAAAAGACATATAAAGTGAAATATGTGAGTTATTTCACTTTCAGACATAATCAATATTATAACCTCGTCTTAACACTTTGTTAAGGCGACATTCATATTTTAAAATTGAACTCTCAATTATCAGCTAGATAATAAGTTTAAAATTTTCTCATCTCTATTTGTCACGTAGTAATAGAGGTGATTACCCGTGTGAGTGGTCTGATCTTCCATCTGTTTGACATACTTTCTCGATAATATAATATAATGCACTAAGCATTAATATGAATAAATGTTGAATAAACTCTTAGGCAATAATAAGTAAGGAAATATCATTAAATTGTGAACTTTTGGGAAATACAAAATATTAAGTACATTAACTTTTACGCAATCCTAGAGATTTCACATGACCAAGAAACACATCTCTAGGGATTGGTTTTGTCATAGGATCTGCTATCATTCCATGCGTAGATATGTATTGTACGTTCATTTCTTTTTGTGCAACCATGTCTTTTACAAAATTATACTTGCTATCTATGTGTTTGGTCTTACAATGAAATTTAGGATCCTTAGTATATGCTATTGCTGCTTGGCTATCAGAGTTAACCAAAAGTGGATTTACAGCACATTTAGCAACACCTAAGTGATCAAAAATCTTTTGAGCCAAACACCCTCTTGTACTACTGCTGAAAGTGCCACAAATTCAGCTTCCATTGTTGATAAGGCTATACACGTTTGTTTCTTACTACTCCAAGATATGGTACCATTATTTAGTAAGAAAAAAAATCTGGAGGTTTATTTTCTCTCAACTAAATCTCCTACCAACATCAGTATAGCCTTAAAGTGCGGATTACTTCCTTGATAACACAGTGAATAATCGGCAATACCTTTTAGATACATCAATATGCTTTTAAGGGCAACCCAATGTGCTTGACCTGGATTGGATTGGTATCTACTCACCATTCCAATTGCAAAACAAATGTCAAGTCTTGTACATATCATAGCGTATATCCAGTTTCCAACAACACTAGCATATGAAACACGTTCCATATGTTCCTATTCTTGTGGAGTCTTTGGACACTTTCTACGGCTCAATCCTTCCCCTTTTGCAATAGGAGTATCTATGGGCTTGCAATCTTGCATATGGAATCATTCAAGGATTTTTATTTATATATGTCTCTTGTGAAAGAGATAATAATCTCTTTGAACAATCTCTTGAAATCTTAACTCCAACAATATATGCAACTTCGCCCATGTCTTTCATTTCAAAATTAGAAGATAACCAATTCTTTACAGTATTTATAAACTCCTTATTGTGTCCGACAATAAGTATATCATCAACATATAATGATAAGATCACATATTGATCTTTGGATTTTTTTATATACATGCAATGATCTTTGTCAATCATGACAAATTCATATGATATTATGGCATTATGAAAATGTATATACCATTGTCTCAACGATTGCTTAAGGCCATATATCGATCTTAAAAGTTGACATACCTTTTGTTCTTGGCCTTTTGTTATGAAACCAACAGGTTGTTCCATATATATTTTTTCTTCTAATTCTCCATTGAGAAAAGCAATCTTTACATCCATATGACGTAATTTAAGATCCATACATGCCACTATAGCCAGAATAAGGCGAATTGAGGTAAATCTCACAACAGGGGAAAAAGTTTCTTCATAATCAATTCCTTCTTGTTGATTATACCCTTTCGCTATAAGGCGTGCCTTGTATCTTTCTATCGAGCCATTAGTTTTACACTTTATTTTGAAAACCCATTTGTTCCCGATGGCTTTGCGTCCTTTTGGGAGGTCAACTAGTTCCCAAACTTGGTTTGATCTCATTGACTCCATCTCTTCTTCCATTGTTTGTATCCATTTTTCTTTATCAGAGCATGTTAAAGCCTCATTTGCATTCCTTGGCTCATCATTTTCTTGTGGAACAATCATGAAAGCTTCCCCTTCAATGTGAAAACATTGAGGGGGAATGCTTTTACGACTTGATCGTCGTATAGATGGTTGTTCACCTTTTAACTCATCATGCTCCATAATCCTTTCACTCGGAATAGATAATGGTGGTATCGTCTTATCAAGTGGTTGGGATGATGATGGTGTGTTAACTCTTACTATTGGAGTAATCCCATTATCTTGTTCTAAAGTTTCATATAGAGATAGGTCTTCACCTATCTCGCCCTTTCTAGGAAATTCATTACCTAAGAATGCAACATCTCGTGATTCAAATTCAGTTATACTATCACTATCTTGCTCACCTATAAACAAATACCCTTTGGAGTGTTCTGATTATCTTATAAAAATACTCTTTTACCCCTTGCACCTAATTTTCCATATTTATTTGAGGTGTCGTGAGTATAGGCAGCACACCCCCAAGGTTTGATAAAACTCAAATCGGGTTTTCGGCCTATCCATAACTCATATAGAATGGAAGTAATCGATGATCGGGCACATGGTTAAGTATATAGGCAGCAGTTAACAATGCATCACCCCAATAGGTAATTGGTAAGTTAGCTTCTGCCATCATAGACCTAACCATTTCAAGTAGGGTTCTATTTCTTCTCTCCGCAACACCATTTTGTTGAGGTGTCCTAGGAATAATCAATTGTTGTTCTATGCATTTTTCATCACAAATATCTCTGAACTAATCAAATAAGTATTCATGACCTCGATCACAAATATCTGCATAATATATTTCAATTTTTGGTTTAATCACAACAAGCGATCCTCTCCTAGTTGAAGATGACACACAACATCTTTTAAAGTTTTGATATTTTCATTGTGGGTTAAGTGGACTTTCATATGTTCTCAATTTTGAGGCATGGAATGAATCACTATTTGCACTTGTTGCTCATCAGTTAATATGTGGCCAACATCCTTCAACTCAGTAATCATGTTTGACATCTGCCTCAATTGTTGTTTCATTGTTTTGTCTGAGGCTTTTGTAAAAGTCAAACCTTACAGTGAGTTGTCTTAGTTTGGTAATTGATGTACTACCAAACCTCGCTACCAAAGCAATCCACATATCATTGGCATTATCAAAATGCCTGAACTCTCGCATAACATCATTGTCCATGCTACTCAATAATGTAATGTGAGCAAAAGAGTTCTTTCTCTTCCATGCAACAAATGCCTCTCTATCCCTTCAATGTTGAGTAGTATTCCCATCTTCAGGCTCTTCCAAAACTTGGTTAAGAGCTTTTAGTACTTATTGCTCTTCTAGCACATACTAGATTTTCATAATCCAGATTTCCTAATTTTCGCCATTCAATTTTTCTTCCTTGTTGAGTTCAGCTACAATATTCTTAGATGCTGAAGCCATTTTCTCTGAACGCAGAGTTCTACAGACATATATGCATGAATTACTAATGCCTATCATTTATGCATCAATTTTATTCTAACTAATTATATTAATAAATAATTTCACATAAGATTTTAGATTCGAAAGTTCACTATGTTCCCAATCATTACCAAAAATCCCAATTTGAAATTATTATTAAAATAATTATATATGTAAAATTTTAGTTCTTTAAAGTTACTAAAACTTTTAGAACTTCCCACATGAATAAAATATGAATTAAGCATAATCATATAAATATTCAAATATATGCGAATAAAATATGAATTAAGCATAATCATAGATATATTTAAATATTTGTGAGATCATAAATAAAGTAAATGTACTTCATATTATATTAAATAGTAGAAATAAAATTTCATCTTTAGCTACATAAGAGGTCTACTATTTACAAGCAATGAATAACTTCAAGTTCTAATAAATTTAACCCAAGCAGAAAATGACTCATAAAGTTCTTTTGGTAACTCTATGTTTGATTTCAATAGCCAAGGAGTAACCATCACTATTCCCTTAGATTTGTGCGAGCTTGAATTCATTGAAAGAATTAATGACTTTGCTGCCCATATCTTTTTATATTCTCTCAATAAAGCTTCATTTTATCATATTCAGGGAATTCATTGTTCATACTTTCAATTTCCCAAATTTTGTCAAGCATTGTTAGCTATTTTTTTAGGAAGTGTTTGTTTCAGATAGAGAACTTTCCATCATTAGGCACAAGGCCATCTTCCCATATTACTTGTTGTATCATCTCATTGACCATAATAACATGACCCAGCATGTTGAGATTTCCATCCCATCGACAAATTGCTAATGTTTCTCTGCATTTTGCAAGTTTTTCTCTTTGTACCGGTGTCCTCACTATTTGTTGAGATCTCATAAACAAAACCATGATTTCTGTAACAAATCTGAGTAAAGGATACTTATTATCCTTAGATACAACAAAGTAATTATAAATAGGAAATCAATGTTAGAATTTTTTTTATTTTGTCATTAATTTTTTTAGTCATCGGCGCATGGGTCCACGCTCATGCCACACCAACATTCGGCGCATGGGGTCCACGCACTTGCTTAGGTCACATGGCACGAGGAGCCACGCATCAGTCCTCCTTGGCCACGAAAGTCCATATTTTTTCTGTGTTAAATATGTAAGTTTGGAGATTTGCATGTCCTTTATCTGAAGTCCAAATTGATCATACAATATATCAATTTGAAGCCTGAAGCACCTAGTTTTTAAGTGTATAGGAGGTGTAAATCACAACAAAAAATTCAGAGATATACAGGTGGTCGAACATGGTCACTTGATCATGTTGAAATATGGAAAACAAATGTCGGTCAGTCATGATGAATCGAAACTTTGAGACTCGAATCTCCTTCATCTTAAATCCAAATCGGTCATATAATATATCATTTTAAAGCATGTAATGTCTAGTTTTCAAGCATATAAGACGTGTAAGTCAACACCAAAAATGCAGAGAGATACATGCAGTCAAACATAGTCACCTAATCATCACGATTACGGAAAACAAATTTCCGATTTAGAATTTGCAAACCTAAATCTTTGTTGATTCATATCTCTCTCATTTTCATCCAATTTACACATATTATATCTTGTTGAAATATTGTAATGCCTATATACAAACATTAAAGCCTATAACATTCGGATTTCTAAATAAAAATGCACAAAATGGGTACCAACATTCTTGACAAAAACAAATTCATTCAAGAAAAATATAAACCTTCAATCAATTTCTAAATTTCATGTTTAAACATCAATTAAACATGCTAAAGGACCAATAAACAAGCAACTAGGCTTTGATACCAATAAAGGAAATGGATTCCAAAATTTGTATACAAAATATGTGCAGAAAAACTAGCCCAAGAATAACTTATTTGTATCACCGGTCGAAATAAGATCACACGAGAGATTGTATCTACTATTCACAGATTAAGTGCTTTCTTTGCGATTTGAGAGAGTGAAAAAGACTTCTTCTATTTCTTTTCTATTTTTTTCTAGTTTTTCTGCCTATTTGTTTTTTTTAATTTTTTCTTACTCTTTTGTTCAAGTCTTTTGCAATAGTTTTTTCTTTTTTTTTTTCCAAAAAACATGCAACTCATTTGCAGTTATTTTCCTTGTTTTCTGCTACATAGGATGAGTGGCTTGCCCAACATGGGCGGTTATCACTTCAATATGAAACCAACCAAGACTGTGTGAGTACAATGCCTTGTAGGACGGATGATGGCTCTAAGCTATTTTTTTTTTATCAAGATTAGCAAAGAGGGCTTTGATTGGACCCTAGAGCGCCAAGTGGCATTGAAGAAGTATATGTCTAAACTCCCCTATCTAGAAATGCAGAGGCCTGGGGAGCGTGTATTTCTGTATTTAGCTGTTAGCTTGGTACTGGTAGGAGAGCAGAACAATGTCCAAAGGGCAGTATACTATGTCAATAAAATGTTACAAGAAGTAGACAAAAACTACTTTGATGTAGGGGAACTTGCAAATATAGCAGGTCTTGGAGCAACATTTGCAAAAATAGAAGGTCCAAAAATCCCTTTGCAAATATAGCCGGTCAAAGGTATTTGACCAGGTGAAAAGCCCAAAATGACCCTATTCGAGAATTTCATAGTTTCACTTCACTTCACCATTGTTGTTCAAATTTCTCTATTCATTCTTCTTCATTCTTCATCGATTCAACATCTCATTTCTTGGGTTTCTACTTGAAAATGGTCACCTAGTTTCAATGTCCCGTACAGATCGATGGTTGTGTAGATATTTCATAATCATCGAATCTATTTAATAAACTAGCAATTATCACAAAGTAGCAATTGGGTGTTTTATGGCCGGCATCCATCTTATGGCCGAAATCTTATTAAAGTTCAATTGACAAGTGATAAAAAAAATTCGACATTTGTTATTGTATTCAACATTTATTCCACATTTTGTAGATAAAAAATTTGACAAAATGTTCGTCATTTTATTCAACATTTTGTCGACAAAAAATTCAACAAAACGTTTATTTGACATTTTATTCAACATTTTATTTGAAATTTTTTTCCAAATTTTTTTCTACATTTTTTTCTTCATTTTATTCAATGTTTTATTCCACATTTTGCTCCATGTTCACATATTTAATGTCGAAAAAAATGTCGAAAGTATGTCGTTTTTTCCACATTTTGCTCCAATCCAATTTTTCTTTACGTTCTTGATGAAATATAAGAGCCAAGGTTGGAACAATCAACCATCTAGCCAAGACAACTCAACCAAATTCAAGAGAGACAAATCTAAGAGCACAAGTTGGATGTTTAGTTAAGAATTTACCTAAAAAGAGATGTCCACACATTGATCCATTGAAAGGCATTGGAGGGCCTATGACTAGGTCACAAAATAAGAGATTGCAAGCTACTTTAGAAACACTTATAATCAAGTTAATTGAAGCTCAAGAAACTAAGTCAGCAAGGAAGCAAGGAAGACTTCCGAACTTAGCTCATCATTTGTCATTCTAGTCATCCATGAAGAATCAAGAATGAAGGATCAAGTGTGGCTGATTTTCACTTGTGTAATCAAGATCCTTAGGCCGCTTCTCATCACAATCCAAGTTCAAATTCGGAAGGTTCTAATTTGGGAGTTTGCAACTCAATTCAAAACACACTTGGATTCATCTGTAAGCAATATTAAGTTTAGGCAACATTGTGTTGTTCTTTCTTCATGATCGAACTAAAGGAGAATTAAGAAGTTTCCAAATTGTAGCTCCATTCAGTCAGCACAAGCACAAGCTTCTAGCCATGATGATTAAAGAAGTTGCCAAATTGATAGGGGTTAAAATGTCTTTTTTATTGTTAATATTTTCTCATTATTATTGTGATTTTAAGGAACATGATGTTTGTTATGTTTTTGTTGTAGAAATGGAAAATGTTAATCAGGAGAAGAAATTGATAAAAGAAAAGACAAAAAACTATATTGAAGAAGAAAAGAGAGACAAAATTTTAGAAAATACCAAATCTTTGTAGTAGTTGTTGACTTGGACAATTTGGGGAGACTTCATACGGTTGAGATTCTGGAGGCAACAAAAGAAGACAAAAATAAAGAAAACAAAAAGGCACAAAAGAGGTTGGCTTGAAGTAGAATTGTGAACAAGGCAAAAGTCTAGCCACTTTTGGACTTTGGCTGAAGGAATATACAAAAAGAGAGAAGACAGGCCACTGTCTCTATGCTTGGAAACTCATGTTCTTTTCTTTCTTTAGTTTTAGAAATTTTCTTAGAAAAATTCCAACAGCCATGTATGCTATCATGAATGGCTAAACCCTATTCTCTAATTCAAGGGAAGGATTAATGGTTAATTTTTCTTAATATTTTATGATGTTTAGATTTGTTTTCTTCATTTTTTTATCTTTGTCTTTTATTTTTAATATGAGTGGCTAAATCCTTTTTAGGGTTCCTATTCTAATTTGACCATGTGTTTATTGTGATTAATGTAGGTTGTTAGCTCTGATCCATTGGTTATTGTTGTCCTTAATGTCATTTTAGGTTTGATCACCTTAAGATTGAATCAACACTATAGAACTTGATTGAGGAAGAAATTTCACAAGACTGCAGCAGATCTGATGAATCTTAAACAAGCGAAGGATGAATCCTTCAAGTCATATGTGGAGAGATTCAATGGTGAGAACTTATAAGTAGCTGACAGAACAGATCAATTGATAATCTCAGCCTTATGAATGGTCTCAACCCAAGACCATTCTATACAAAATTGGTTCAAGACACTCCAGTCGATACTCAAACACTTTGGCAGATGGTTGAAAGCTACACCAAAGGAAAAGAAGCTAATAGAAAGAAGAGAGAAAATGAGAAACATAAAAAAGGACATCAGGACGACACTAAGGGAAAGAATCCCTCGAAAAGTGCCTTCGATCATTTAAATTATAATAGAGGAATGGCAGAACCTCGATTTTAGGAAAAAAGCTTAATGCTATTGACTAAGAGTTGAACTGAGATCTTAGCCATACATAAAGATCTTCTCCGACCCCCAGTCCCATTAATTGCAGCGTCACACAAAAGACCCAGCATCTCTGGTGCACCTTTCACAACCATCATGGGCATGACACTAAAGATTGCATGGACCTCAAAAAGGAAATAAAAGATTGCATCTGCAATGGGATGCTGGGTCAGTATGTCCAGCAATGGCATTCAGAAACCCAACCCCGATCTAGGTTATCGACAAATCAAAATCTGGAAACTACCGGCTACCTACGATGGAAGGGAATTTATTATCCTGAGTCTGGCATGTTAGCAATTTAAAAAGATTCTATGTCTACTTATTCTTGTTTTTGAATAAAGTATCATTCTATTCTTAAATCAAGTAGTGGAACTATGACTTCCCTGAACTCGGTTCAAGGTGGTGAAACTACCTTGCTAAGTTTTAAATCAAGGAATCCACATGTAAACTCGGTTCAGCTGAGTTTAGCTACAAACTCCACAACATCCCAAGAAGTTGAGGATCTGAGACATCCATATGAATGTCAAAGAAGAAAATTTTATTATTTTTCCAAAGTTCCCAAAGCACCCTAAAGGGTGAGGACCTTCACCTCAAATTTTCAAAACATTCTAAGGGGTGGAGACCTTCGCCTCAAAGTTCCCAAAACACCCTAAAGGGTGAAAACCTTCACCTCAAAGTTCCCAAAACACCCTAAAGGGTCCCAAAACACCGTAAAGGATGGTGACCTTCCCCTCAAAGTTCCCAAAACATCCTAAGAGGTGGGTACCTTTGCCTCAAAGTTCCCAAAACACTCTAAAGAGTAGGGGCCTTGGCCTCAAAGTTCCCAAAATATCCTAAAGGGTGGGGACCTTTGCCTCAACTTGACATTGTTGGGTCCCTCTCAACCTTCTTCTCCGAAGGCTCCACCACCACTACCTTCCTAAAAGAAGCATCCTCGTCATGACTAGACCTCGGCCTGACATTGCCATACCAAGGTCTGGGGGGCTTATGATGAATAGGGAATTTATAACAATATACGGCAATCACGGGCACAAATCATGGAAGAATATAATTCCCTCAAATCATGGAAGAGGATAATTCTCCTCTAATCATGGAAGAGGATAATTATCCCTAATCCCTAAATCATGGAAAATGATATGCATAGGTTGTAACAAACAATTCCCCAAAATGAGGGAAAATGAGATATAAACCCTAAAGATAATGAGGTAAAGGGACAAGCTCTGACTAGGGGAAAAATACTATATTCCAACTAAAGTTCTAACTTAAGAATCGGAGAGTTTACCCTAAAGAACCGTTTCGGGATCTGTTTTGCAGGACTATCCATTGTTAAGCACACGAAAAATCTTGGATCGTAACAATTAAATCGGATCGTTACCAATTGCGGATTACGACTTCATCGGAGAACAAACACACTCCCTCTGGATTTAAATCTATGCATAATAATGCATATTTGGCATATGTGTCCATTGTGTTGTCAACCACCGAGAAAATAACACCATCTGTAGAAATGCTACATAGATCCTACTACTTGAATCCTAAATTTAATAGTGTGATATTTTTACTTTTTAAAATTTTTAATGGCAAAACTAGGAAGGAGATTGAATAGTAATAGTTAGCATTATAAACTAGTGAATGGACTTATTATGTTATAATTCGAAAGAAAATAAGAAAATAAGAAAATATCCCTTCTTATAATATTTCTTTTCTGGTACCAAATGTTTAGGAAAGGGACAAACCTATTCACATGGTTTAATATATAATATTTTTAGTCCCTAAATTTTTTTTTGTGATTAAATTAGAACCTTTAATTGGAATTTAATGGTGGTAGTAAACTCTGAATCTTCTAGTTTAATTAGTTTTTCTCAAAAAATATTACTTAATTACCAATAGCCACAAGCTTGTATACTGTGACATAAAAAATAGTTTGGCTTGCTAAAGAACCTACTCCCTATATTTTTGTGAATTCTGCATTTTCCAATATAAATAATTAGCAAATACTCATAAAAGAGTTAAAGTGATACTCGTGTGTTCAAATCTTAAAATCATAAGTGACACTCATAAAAATATGAGTAATGATAGAGATAGTGACAAATCATAGTAACTTTGTATAGTGACTGACGTCGTAACCATAAAAAAATAAAATCATCCCTCATTATTTTGAGTTTTGTAATGAAGATATAGGGATGATTTTGTCTTTTCATAGGTGACACATCAATCACTACACAAAGTTACTATGAATTGTTACTATCTCTATCATTACTCTAAAAATATTAAGGTGTCTACGTAGTGGTGGGACAAAGGGTAGTTGCCTCAGTAAACCTACCTTGTTTTCTTGCATGCTGGAAAAAGATTAACGAAATATTGATTTTTATAGTTTTGCCCTTAATAAAAATATTTTTGAAATAATTACCCCCCATTGGTTAAAGCTTTATATATAAATTAGCTCATGAAGTTTTAGAAAATAAGCAATTCTGAGTTTTGCTCCTTCTATGAATATTTTACTTAAAAAGAAAAGTATATACTTAGTAGTTACACGTAATTATTGTGTAGTCTACATATTCTTGTTGGTGATAATTTATAAAATTTACTAAATTTTATTTATTGAATACCGATAAAATTTAGAAAAAATTGAAATTGTACCTTAAGTTTAATTTAAAGTTGTTAGGGACTATTAAGTGTTAATTATTCAACTTTAATCAAAATAGAAGCATTGAAATTCGATCTACACATGTATTTCAAATTCAAATATATAAATACGTGTGTGTGTGGGTGTGTGTCTATATATATATATTAATTGGATGGTTGACTGGACAAAAATATTAATGCAAATTAAAATTGAAATAAATGTATGTTTGTTTTATATCTTTATTCTCAATTATAATAGGTGAATAAAAATTTTCAAAGATTATGATCTTTGAAATTACCTGTAAAAGAACAAAAATATTAATATAAATATCACATAAAAAAGTAATACAAATATTTTTACTTGAAAATTGTTAAAAAAAATTTAAAACATTTTGTAACTATATATACATACACATATGTATGTGTATGTGTGTTGAAGTGTGCAGTGTTAAAAATATAAAGATTCAACTGAACTTGTAGAAAAGAAATTAAAAAGCATGAGATATAAGAAAAATAATTTTCTATATTTGTATATATCAAATTCAGTTTCCCCACTAATCTATATTCTTTTGTCTACCCTTGGGTCAAAGTGATTTTGATAGGGTTAATTTATTACCTTTTGGGGAACTATTTTATGAAATTTTAATTATGATTTTTGTAGACTTGCATTTAAATTTCGATGCTATATTTATTATTAGTTTTGGAATGAAATAGTTATTTTGTCGACTTTGAGACTCATTTTATTCTAGATATTATAATTTAAAATTCAATTTATGACTTTATATAAATTTGAGTTTAGATCTCTATATTTAATCTTATTATTGGACCTACTTTTTTGGGAAATTTACAAATATAGCACCGTTGACCATTGACTTCACAAAAATAGCACTTTTCTTTTTTTCTTTTGTGTTATAGCACTTCCATCAAAACAAAGACTACAATGCCCTTTTTGATATTATAGAACGCAAGAAACTTCACTCCATCTTCTTCTTCTTTTTTCTCAAAACTCATTTGATCGATTCAACAAAATTTGTTCTCATACCCCATTGTTTGCACACCTCATTGTTCGTACACCCTATTGGACTATCATTTTCAAGCAAGAAAGTCACAATCGTAGAGAAGAAATCGCATAAATTTGATGTTAGTTGAAATTTGCAGTAGTTAAACTAGGTTTGTGAATTTGAAGGTGAGAATGGTCGAACTCTAGGTCAAGTTTTAGGTCGAGCACAACGTTAATTAATAGTGCTAGGTCAAGTTTTAAGTCGAGCACTAAATTTGGTTGAGTTTTAGGTCGAGCACAAGGTTAATCAATGGTGCTAGGTCAAATTTAGGTCAAGCTCGACCTAATGCTCGACCTAGTACTAGGTCGAGTGAATTTTTTTTATTAAAAAAAATTTAATTGACCTAGCACCATTGATTAACCTTGTGCTCGACCTAATGCTCAACCTAGTACTAGGTCGAGTGAATTTTTTTTATTAAAAAAAAATTTAATTGACCTAGCACCATTGATTAACCTTGTGCTCGACCTAATGCTCGTCTTAAAACTATACCAAATTTAGTGCTTGACCTAAAATTTGACCTAGCACCATTGATTAACCTTGTGCTTGCCCTCATACTCCACCTAAAACTCGACCAAATTTAGTGCTTGACCTAAAACTTGACCTAGCACCATTGATTAATGTTGTGCTCGACCTAAAACTTGACCTAGAACTCGACTATTCTCTCATTCAAAGTCACAAACCCAATTCAACTACTGCAAATTTCAACTAACATCAAATTTATGCGATTTCTTCTCTACGTTTGTGGCATTCTTGCTTGAAGATGATAGTCCAATAGGGTGTACGAACAGTGAGGTATGCAAACAATGGGATGTGAGAATAAATTTTGTTGTATAGATCAAATGGGTTTTGAGAAAAAAGAAGAAGATGATGGAGTGAAGTTTCTTGCGTTCTATAATATTAGAAAGGGCATTGTAGTCTTTCTTTTGATGGAAGTGCTATAACACAAAAGAAAAAAAGGGAGGTGCTATTTTTGTAAAGTCAATGGTCAAATGTGCTATATTTGTAAATTTTCCTACTTTTTTTTCACAAATAAAAATATCTACTTTAAATTTATAAATAATTTTGTTTGAAATGGTAATATTTTTTAAATTTAATTAAATTCATTCAATTTTGAAAAATAATTTAAAAAATTATAGATTTTATATGTTTACTTTGTGCCTCAACCTATAGAAACAAAAGGTAAAATAGGGTTAGGGTTGAGTTTTTTTATGGGATAAGATAATAATACAAATTTTTGAACCCATATACTATAGGGTAAGACATACATTTTTTATTTTACTATGTCCTCCTACCCCACACATACTTACCACTAGTAATAAATAGAAATTTCATATTAAAGTTAAGAAAATGAATGTTGATGTGTATAGATTAAGCTGAGTTACTAGTTAAGGACCAGAGTTCTAGATCTTAGAGTCCAAAGATCAGACTTCGGAGACAAGCGAAGTTCTAGACCTTGGAGACTTCGGAGACAAGCGAAGGTCTGGACCTTGGAGCCAAAGGCCAAGACCTTAGTGCTACCTACAATGGCATGACCTTCACTTAACTTTGGAACTCTGCAAGCAAGACCTTGGGCAACAATGACAAAACAACATTATAGCTGTAACAAACGGGTTAAAGGATAAAAATAACAATTAATCCCTCTTTATTAGAGAAGATGATAAAGATAACAACTAATCCCTCTTTATTAAGGAATAGGATAAGGATAACAACTAATCCATCTTTATCAGGGAAAAAGATATATACGTGGGGTCCACCAGGTAAGGGGGGACCATTTCTGACAACTCATAATATACTATACTCCGACTAAATACTGACTGTATCATCGGAGAATCTACCCTGGAGAACCACTCAGGGATTTATTTTGCAGGATTATCCATTGTTGAGCACACGAAGAATCTTGAATTATGACAATTAAATCGGATCGTTACCAGTTGCGGATTTCACCTTCATCAACTGGTGCCGTTTATAGGAATGAAAAAATTTCTTGATTTCTAAAGGAGTATTCACAATTTTTCTTTCAATCCCAATTTATATTGAAGATCTGGGGGCCGAAGAGCTGCTGAAGGGACTAGCCGAGGAGGAGCACAGCGTAGCCGTTTAAGACCAAGGGTGGATGATCCATTACGTCTGGGCGGCATTTCTGAATGATCAGAACATCACTCTGATCATAATGGTGGACACTCTCAACATGCACCCCCAAACCAAGACAAATCTTTAGCACGTAAACAAAAAGAAGATGATGAGCAAGCTTCTGCTGAGTTACATCGTGCACAATTTGAAGAATTTTGCAGAACTAAACAACACTCACGTCACTCTGTGAATGAACACAATCAGGGTGATTGTAAGAAGATCGGACGGAAAAGAAACAATGACAAAAGTGACGGCAACGCTTCTCATGCTGATAACAATTACGAAGATGAGCATCCTAGGGTTAAACAAAAACATAACTCTAAACGTCCTCGACATAACAATTTTTCTCCGATCAGTGATCAGGTAATAGACGATATATATGGCTTATTGGGGTTGGATGATGAAAGAGACGTTCCCTCACGGTTTATGCCTAATATTATGCAATATCCAACTGCGATTGGGTTTAAAATGCCCAATGGAATCCCTTCCTATGAGTGGGATACTGATCCTCTAAATTTCTTGTTGCGATTTAAATAGTCGATGAACTTCAAGAACGCTCCGATAGAGGCATGTGCAAAGCATTTCCCATCTATTTGAACAGGAAGGCACGAGTGTGGATTGACGGCCTACCCCGTAACAGCATTTCTTCATTCATATGATTGGCTCAACTTTTTCATACCCGTTTCTTTTAGAGGAAGAAATTCCACAATACTGCCGCATATCTGATGAATTTTAAACAAGCAAAGGATGAATCCCTCAAGACACATGTGAAGAGATTCACTTATGAGAGCTTACAAGTAGCTGACGGAAGAGATCAATTGGTAATCTCAGCCTTTATGAATTGTCTCAACCCAAGACCATTCTATACAAAATTGGCTCGGGACACTCTAGTCAATACTCAAACACTTTGGCAGATGGTGGAAAGCTACACTAAAAGAAAAGAAGCCAATAGAAAGAAAAGAGAAAACGAGAAATATGAAAACTGACATCAGGATGACACTAAAGGAAAGAATCACCCGGAAAATGCCTTCGATCGTCTAAATTATAATATAGGAAGGGTAGAACCTCAATTTTAGGAAAAAAGCTTAATGCCCTTGACTAAGAGTCAAACTGAGATCTTAGCCATACATAAAGATTTTCTCCAACCCCTAGTCCTGTTAACTGTAGCGTCATACAAAAGACCTTGACATCTCTGGTGCACCTTTCATAACTTTCATAGGCATGACACTAAAGATTGCAAGGACCTCAAGAAGGAAATAAAAGATTACATCCGCAATGGGATCTTTGGGTCAATATGTCCAACTATGGCATTCAAAACCCAACTCAGATATAGGTCGTCGACACATCAAGATCTGGAAGTTCTGGCTAGCCACGATTGAGGAGAATTTATTACCCAGTGCAGTAAGTTAGCAATTTAAAATGTTTCTATATTTAATTATTCTCCTTGTTGAATAAAATATTATTTTTCTCTTCTTAAATCAAGTAAAGGAACTACGACTTCCCTGAACTTGGTTCAAGGTGGTGAAACTACCTTACTATGTTTTAAATTGAGGAATCCGCGTGTAACCTCGGTTCAGTTGAGTTTAGCTGTGAACTACATAACATCCCAAGAGAGTGAAGGGATTTTGACATCCATGCGAATGTCAAAAAAGAAAATTTTATTATTTTTCCAAAGTTCCCAAACATCCTAAGGGTTCGGGAACTTTGCCTCAAAGTTCCCAAACATCCCATAGGGTGGGGACCTTCGCTTCAAAGTTCCCGAACATCCTAAGGGTGGGGAACTTCACCTCAAAGTTTCCAAACATCTCATGGGGTGGGGACCTTCGCGTCAAAGTTCCCGAACATCTTAAGGGGTGGGGAACTTCGCCTAAGGGGTAGGGAATTTCGCCTTAAAGTTCCCAAACACCCTAAGGGGTGGAGACCTTCGTATCAAAGGTCGCAAACATTGGCACTAAAGTCTGAAACCTCAGACCTTTTTCTCGAATATATAATGTCTTGCAAAAGTTTCAAGGACAACTTCAGTTATTTTATTACATAATAACATGCGAACAAAAAATACTAAACTTTTCTTTTGCCTTTTCTTTTCTCCCCTTCATACTTAGTCTTCTCTTGCAGGATCTCTTTTAAAAGGCCCTACTTTCATATCTGTCCATTTTAAACGGGTCTCCATCTCAACGATCTGGGATCTCCAAGTCCTACATTCTAATTACAGCTCTAGAATTTACTACTCGTACAAGTTTAGTGCACCATGGAACTCTGGACCTCTTGACCTCATTGGTTAAGACATCCTAAAAAAGCTTACTCTTAATAAGACCTTCGTCTGACATTATAATACCAAGGTCTGGGAAGCTTATTGTGTGTGTAGATTAAACTGAGTTACTAGTTAAGGATTAGAGTTCCAGATCTTACAGTCCAAAGATCATACTTCGGAAACAAGCAAAGTTCTGGACCTTGGAGACTTCAGAGACAAGCGAAGGTCCGAACCTTGAAGCCAAAGGCCAAGACATTCGCGCTACTTGCAACGGCACGACCTCCACTTAACTTCAGAACTCTGTGAGTAGGATCTTGGGCGACAATGACAAAACAATGTTACAGCTGTAACAAACGGGTTAAAGGATAAAGATAACAATCAATCCCTCTTTATTAGAGAAGACGATAAAGATAACAATCAAGCCTCTTTATTAGGGAATAGGATAAGGACAACTAATCCATCTTTATCAGGGAAAAGGATATATATGTGGGGAAGACCACCAGGTAAAGGGGGACCATTTTTGACAACTCAAAATATACTACACTCTGACTAAATATTGACTGTATCATTAGAGAATCTACCCTGGAGAACCATTTCAGGATCTATTTTGCAAAATTATCCATTGTTTAGCACACGAAAGATCTTGAATCGTGACAATTAAATCGTATCGTTACCAGTTGTAGATTTCACCTTCATCAAATATATATTCTCTCAGCGACTGATACAATTCAAAGTAATTTCAAAACTCAAATGAACTATCATAGTAGAAAGTTTGTCGCTGAAATTAAGGCTACGTTCAGAATTTGTTTTATTTATAAAAATTTAACTTTTCTAAATAAAAAAAAAACTTTATATTTCAAATTTTAAAATTTTCCTTCTAAATTCTTCTTATATAGTTTTCTAAAAAAAATTCCTTTTAATTTCTCTGCAAATACTTTTCTACCTCAAAATTTTCACATATTTCAATACAAAATTTCTTAAATAAATCACAATCCAAACATAGCTAATGAGAGTTGATAAAGTCGTAATCCGCAATTGCTAACGATCCGATCCAATTTGGGTATCTTCCAGAGTTTGAAAATGGTTATCCTACAAGACAAAACCCGGAGTGGTTCCCTAGGGTAATACTCTGATGCTTAAGTTAGCCTTTTTGCCAGAGTATAATAGTTTTTCTTAATAATTTCAACATGTCCTATACCTAGTGATTCTTCCTGGTTTTATCTATCCTCCTCCATCATTGGTGGGATTTTCTAATGGTGATAGATACTTGAATCACGAATGCTCCTCCTGATTGTGCGATGCTATTTCTATCCCGCAATCACAGGCTCCAGTTACGTGCTTATGGATAAGCACGGCTCTGTTGTGTTATCACGTGATCGCTTGAGACTCACGAATCTAACTTAGTGTATTATGAGAATGGGGTTCTCGAGTTAAGCGAGGGTTATGCAATTGTAAATAATGCGAAGGTCCTGACCTCTGACTCCAAGGTTCGGAACTGCACTCGTCATGAAGGTCTAGACCTATGACTCTAAGGTCGAGGACTTTACTGGTCTCAAAGGTTTGGACCTTTAAGTCTAAGGTCCAGGATTTCATTTGCCTCAAAAGTGTGGGCTTTACGTCTTGTTTGCAGTGACTTTGTGGGTTTAACGAATTTAACCCACGTAACCTATACACGCAACCCATACACATCATAAGCTCCCCAGACCTTGGTCAGATAATGTCAGACAAAGGTCTTATCAAAAGAGTATGGGAAGAGAATATAAGAAATGATGCAACCAAAATGTATCGTCGGTAGTTAGGAGTAATTATCCCACCTTTTAAGAGTGTAATGTGAAAGATCGTAGGGTCCGAAAAAATTTTTTGTGGGTACACACGAAAGCTCTAACAAGGAGTATATAAAGGCAACTTTTCAGTTCTAGGGTTTCCTGTCCGTCATTATCAGTATCTTTATTTATTTGAAAAGCGTAGAGGTTTTTTTGTTCTGGGAAAGAGGTTGCTATGGGTTTGCTTGGGTGGTCGTGTGTAATTTATAAAATTTGTGTATGTATAATGAGTAATTCTATTTATGTTGAATTTTGCAGTGAAATTCGGTAGTTTAGTGAAAGTGGAGCCCACAACAAGGACTCATTCTGAGGCTGAGGAAATTCCCGAGACCAAGGAAGTGGAGACAGGGGAACCGTCTTAAAGGAAGGTGGATTATGATGTAGTGGAGATTGCATCTCCAGCGAAAAAGAAAAGGTTCAAGGTGGTGGCTTCAAAGAAGAAACCAAGTGGGGTAGAGGCTAAGGATACGGCCTCGGAGATTGCTATATTATTTTCCAAACCCATAGTGGAAGAAATGTTGAAGGTAGATGGGTTGGAAAATGACCAAAAAAATTTGGATGAAATGTTGAAGCAGAATTAATGACAATTTTCGTCAAATTGTTCCGCGGGTAAAAACTCCCATCGTTCGGACATCTGATTTTTTTCTTTTTTTTTTAATAATAATATGAGGATGTTTTGAAGTGTAGGCAACTGCATCCTGGGCCGAATACTTCCTAAGGCTGAATGATCAGGCTAGGGAGGCTTTGGCTTTCAAGGTTGAAAATGAGTAACTGAATGAGTCAAAGAAGGTTGTCATTAAGGCAGGAGAAACCGGAGGTTGAGGTAGTAGAGATGGTTGAGGAGTGGAAGGAAATGGAAAGAGAAGTGTTAGCCCTCTAACAGTAGCTACGAGAGAAGGAGGCTGGGTGTGAAGGACCCTCAGTGTTGCACAAGGAGAATTTGCAAAACTGCTCGTCAAAAATGTGTTTTACAAGTATGATTATCGGAAGTTTATTGTTAATTTTTGCAGAACTACTGGAAAGGTTAGTAGGCATGAGTTAGCTGTGGATATTCAAAGAAGGCATCCTTCACTGAAATTGGAAGAATTACCTGGTTATGACCCTGAAGCCGAAGTCAGGGCTACCCAAGTGTATATGGATGCTGTGAAGGCCTTTGATGGCTCCTTTGCGTTGTTGAAGCATATAGCCTTTCGTGATTCTCCCACGACCTTGGAGAAGCTAAGCACCTGTGCTGTGGATGAAGACCCAGACTTACGAGTTGCAACTAATGTAGGTTTAAGTGAGCATGCCAAACCTGGGACATCAGCACAGGGCGATGGGACTCAACATGAGGCTAGCTCTTACGATGACTCTATTTTTTCTTTTTGTTATGTTTTTGGACATGTCATTAGTCTGTAAAAATGATTGGTGAGGGATTTCAAGTGATGGAAGTACTAATTTGGCATTTTTTTTTCTTTGTGTGTTTTATTATAATTATGTCAGGAATTTTTATTACCAACGAAAGACTTCGTTAGCGATTTGTATGAAAAGGTTAAGGCGCTTGAGAGTGCAAATACAGAGTTTCAGGAAACTATCTCCCGTTTAAGGGGGGAGAATAAATAGTTCCACAAACAGGTGGGATACTTAGAGTATCGAAATCACTGCTTAAGTGAAGATTTAGCCCAGAGGCAGAGGTCACTAAGGGATCCAAGTGTTGTAAAAAATGAGGAAGCCATAGAAATAATTACTAAGCTTATTCTTTGAGGTTGAAGGACTTCTGGTAGAATTAAAAAGAAAGTATGAGGCAATCTGCACCCTAACCAATGATGTGGAGAAAGAACGTCAAGAGGTTCAGAGTCTCTGTGGTGCCTTGAAACCTTATAAGTTGCAGATCCGTTGCAACTTGAGTGCAAGGCTTGGAAACCAAAAGTGACTGAGATTGAGACATAGTTGAAAGGTGCAGGCTTGAATGTAGCATCTGTAGACAAAGATCCCGTGGATATAATGTTGGAAGAATTGAAGTTGATGGCTAGGCAAGGCCGAGCTGATACCCCTTTGTACAAGAGTAAGGAGGGTTCATTTAATAAGTATCTGCAAGAAAGAATGAAGTATGAGGAGGCAAAGAAGAAAGAGGAAAAAAAAATTGTAAACATTTTTCAAGTCCTGTTTGGTATGTAATTAGGCTATAATAAGTGTCTCTAAGACCCTCGATCCTGATTTTTGGGATTTGAAGGATTTTATCTTAAGACGTTTTGGGAGCTTCAACTCCTTGAGAAGGTTGAAAGAACTTTGAGTTGAAGTTCCCTGCCTATGACGGTGTCATCGGGAGCTCTAAGTTGGAGTTCCCCACCTTTGCATATGTGTTTGGGAACTATGAGTCGAAGTTCCCCACCCTCGAAAGAATGGCTAAGACTCTGTACTTTATCTATGTATTTTCTTATTTGAGGTTCTTTAGCTTCGTAGAAGCCTTGTACCTAGTTGACAACGATCTAGGAATCACTGTAGACACATATTTATTTTGCTTTTATTCTCTGCGCTAATTTCAAACTTATGATCAAGGCTTCATATTCAGCCTAGTTGTTGGTCGCCTTAAAGTCGAAGCGCAGGATGTATATGACTTCTATCCCCTCAGGACTTCTTAACAATAATCTAGCTCCACTACCGTCTTCATTTGAAGCTCCATCAACATACAATACCCAATCTTTCGGGCTGACCATTTCTTTTCGATTGCTTTTGAGTGACTATGTGGAATCGGCATGTGCTGTAGTAGAGATGGGCATCTCAGCAATGAAGTTTACAAGGACTTGTGCTTTTATGGCTGTCCGGGGCTGATACTAAATGTTGTGGTTTTCTAATTTAACAGACCATTTTGCCAATCATCCTGAAGCTCCCGAGTTGAATAGTATTTGTTTGATGGGCTGGTCCGTGAGTACAGATACAGGATGAGCTTGAAAATAAGATCTTAGCCTTCGGGCAGCATGAATCATTGCCAAAACTATCTTCTCAATCGGGAGATATCTGGCCTTTACGCCTTAGAGCATGCAACTGACATAATGGACAGGTTTTTGAGTGCTATTAACATCACGAACAAGTACTGGACTTACTGCGTTATCAGAAAATGCCAAATACAAATACAGGGTCTCTCCTGGCGCAGGTACCATAAGGGCAAGAAGGCTAGCCAAGTGCTTTTTCAATTCTTCAAATGCTTTTTGGCAATCTTCCATCCATTTGAAGTTCTTAGCCTCCCTTAAAGTCTAGAAGAAATGAAGACTTCGGTCTACAGAACGTGATAGAAATCTGTTAGCGCAACTAATAATCCCGTCAACTTCTGGACCTACTTCAAGGTTCTAGGTGGTGCCATTTTTGCAATAGCTCTGATCTTATCCGAATTGGCTTCAATTCCATTTTTGGAGACTATGAAACCCAGGAACTTTCCTGATCCTACTCCAAAGGTGCATTTCTTAGGGTTCAGATGCATTACTACCTTAATCATGGCTCACAAGGTCTCTTCCAGATCCCCAGGTGCATTCTCACCTTTCTTTGATTTAATCACCATGTCATCTACATATACTTCTAAGTTCTGGCCAATTTGATTAGGGAATAACTGGTTAACCAGACGTTGGTAAGTTGCTTCTGTGTTCTTCAGACTGAAAGGCATCTTAGTGTAACAGAAAATTCCCATCTCTGTGATGAATGCTGTTTTCTCGGCATCCTCCTTATCCATTAAAATCTGGTGGTAGCCATTGTAAGCGTCAAGAAACATGTGGACCTCATATCCTGAAATAGCCTTGATTTTCTGATTAATTACAGGCAAAAGATAACAGTTTTTTGGGCAGTATTTGTTAAGATCAGTATAATCAACACACATCCTCCAGCTATCGTCTTGTTTTTTTACCAACATAGAATTAGATAACCAGGTAGGATAAAATACCTCTTTAATAATGTCGGACCGAAGCAACTTCTTTACTTCTTCATTGACGACTGTGTTTCTGTTCAGCGCCAAGGATCTCTTCTTCTATTGCACAGGCTTTACCCTAAGATCAATGTTGAATTTGTGCGTCATTAGCGATGACGAGATCCCAGGCATGTATTTTGGTCCCTAAGCAAAGACTTCCTTATATGTGCGAAGGAGACGAATGACTTGTTCCTTAATCTCTGTAGGTAACGTTCCGGTTATCATTAGGTGGGGGTTGAGGTGCTACTTGTTGAGGAGGATTGTTTAAATACGGCTGGTATGGAGGGTTCATGGGGTGATCCCATCTTTGCTGGTAATCATGTTGATGAGCAAGTTGACCTCGGCCGCCTTGCCTTCCTCTTCGTCCTCCAGCATGGTTACCACCTCCTTGGCCTCCAAACCGAGGTTGGGTTTCAGAATGCCACCGTTGAACATACTAGCCTAACATTCCATTGCAATGCAATCTTCAATCTCTTTTTGAGGTCTATACACTCTTCAGTGTCGTGCTCGTGGTCATTGTAGAAAGCGCAGCAAAGATGTATAGGCCTTTTGTGTGGTACTGCTGTTAATGGTACTGGCAATCGGAGGAGTTTCTTATGTATGGCTAGGATTTCTGTACCACTTTTGGTTAATGGTGTCAAGTTTTTCTACTGAAGCTGAGGCTCTAGCCGACCTTTGTTGTAATTCAGCCTATCGAAGGCACTTTTTTGGGGATTTTTTCCTTTAACATTATCCTTCTTTTCATGTTTTTCGTTTTCCCCCTTCTTTCTGTTAGCTTCTTCTCCTTTGGTGTAGCTTTGCACCATTTGCCAAAGTGTTTGGGTATCAGCTAGAGTGTTCAGAGCCAGCTTTGAATAAAATGGACCCGGATTTAGGCCGTTCATGAAGGTTGAGATTACTAGTTGATCTGTTCTATCGGCAACTTGCAGACTTTCGTCGTTGAACCTCTCCACATATGATTTGAGAGACTCATCTTTTGCTTGCTTAAGATTTATCAGATCTGTCGCAGACTTGTGAAGTTTCTTCCTCTAGAAAAAAGCAGGTATGAAAATTTTGAGCCAACCTCATAAATGAAGAAATACTGTTACGAGGGAGGCTATCTATCCACACCTGTGCTTTTGCACTCAGATAAATGGGGAATGCTTTGCACATAACCTCCATTGGAGAGGTTTTGAAGTTTATCACGTATTTAAACCGCAACAAAAAATCTAGAGGGTCAGTGTCCCCTTCATAAGATGGAATACCATCAGGCATTTTAAACCCTGCCAGAGTTGGATATTACATGATATGAGGCGTAACAGTTGAAGGAACATCGCCTTCATCATCAGATCCCAGTAAGCCATATATATCATCAACCACTCGATTACTAATCGGATGGAAATCATCATGCCGAGGACGTTTAGGGTTATGTTTCGCCCTAAGATACTTTTTCTCATAATTATCGTCCTTGCGAGAAGCGTTATCATCATTCTTTCCATCATCTCTCTTATGGCGGATTTCCTCATGATTGTCTTGATTAGATTTATTCCCCCAGTGTCGTGAAGGGTGTCTACTTCTACAAAATTCTTCAAACTGTTCATGATGTAACTCGACAAAGGCCCACTCATCTTCTTCCATTTGCTTATGCACCAAGGATTTGTCTAGATTTGGAGATGTATGTCGAGAGGCTCCGCCGGTATAATCAGAGTGACGTTCTAATCGTTTGGGAATGCCTGTTGGATTATGCCCTAAGAACCAATCATATGATGATGGTATATGCATATATTGTATCATAATGTTCATAATTAATGGCACTAATTATTATGTTTATCTTATATCTGCGTTTTATGAAATAAACATAATAATGTCCCAAGAATTTAATTATTCTAAAATTATCCCTAGTCGAGTATTATCATTAAATGGGACAATGATAATGCATTAAGACTAGTATGTGTAGTGATTGATGAAATTGTTCATGATATGAGATATCAAGTCAACACATGGGTACATGTTAGAGAACAATGTACTAGATTGACCCGCCATGAGAAATATTACATGGATTATTATATGAAGTGTCATAAATATTTCTCATAGTAATGATGGTGTAAATAATCCTTAGACTTGAGATCCTCAGAGATCCCAACATGAGGAGTTGCATGTTTTGATACTACCAAACGTTACCCGTAACAGGGTGAACTATAAAAGTAGTAATTGGATATGTAATAAATCATGCAGTGGGATGTTGAGTGATCAAGAAAGGATTTGCCCCTCCTATATAATGGGAGTGATATCTTTGGGCCCCTTGATTGAGTAAGACCATAAAATGCATGGCCGTGCTCAAATGAGTCAATATGTGATATCGGTTCATTTGTATAGATGTGTCTACTCGGGAATCAAGAAATGCAAAGATTGAACTATACGAGCATGACACGCTCCATGGCTCGTGTTCAATCATGATATCTAGGGCAAAGGGATTTAATTACACAATAATATCTATCACAAGAAAAGTAATGTCGAATTACTAATATTCTCATTACTTGGGTAGTATTGATGTGTTGCTAGACACCGCTCATTACTTTTGGCATAAAATATATTTTATGTCAATGCCAACGTTATGAGAACCTATTGGGTCGCACAATTAGATCGTATCCAAAAGAAGTGCAAAATTCATGTGATGAAATTTTGGTTAATTTAAGAATCCTATTGAGAATAGGAATCTATCGGGTTTTCGTTTTAAAACGATTTTGGATTTAAGGCGAAAAGATTTTGGTTCTATTAATATTAATAAATCCAAAATGAGTTTTAGATTTATTAATAATAATCAAAATGGATTTTATTATTGGAAGATGAAAAGGCAACCATTCATTGGAAAATGAAAAGACAACCATTCATTGGAAAATGAAAAGGCAACATATTGCAATTTATTTTATGAAAATGAAAAGGCAGCCATTCATTGGAAAATGAAAAGGCAACCATATGCAACATGTTTCAATTCAATTTCTAGAATATGAAATGTGAAAGGGCAGCTGTTTCACATGGATGAATTATTGAATTCAGATCAAGGAAACCGAAGGGACACTTTCATTGAGAGAGTTTTCTTTTTAAGCTTTCTTTGTTGAAGAAAACTGTGTGCTATTCTTGGTGCACGAAATTTCTTTCTTTTCTTCTTCTCTTGTTCAATATAGACACCACTCCTTATTTGAGAAATAAGAACAAAAACCGAAATTTTAGTTGAGAACTCAAAATAGAAAACCAATCCTTAAGTTGAGAACTTGAGGGAATATCAAGTAAAAAAATCTTAGCTAGCACTAAAAGGAGTTTGTTACTTCTTTCTTTAGTTAATTGTTTGACAATTAACTTGAGATTTGGAGACGATCGTGTGGATACCATAGAGGCAAGGCTAGATTGGTTTTGCTTGTGATTCGACAATCAACAAGACTACACTACCGGTAAGGTAACAATCTTCACTACCAATTTGATTTCACTTCGTATGAATCCTTGGAGGAAACCAAAAATTTTAAATTTCCACCGCGTTCTTTGATTTGGTTTCCTACAGTGGTATCAGAGCCACTTACGAAGGCTCAAATTGGTTTGAAGTGAGAAGCATGCTTGTTTGATTAAATTGTTTATGAACTAGTATGCTGAAATTTGGATCTTATGAATATGTTCATTAAATCTGGATTTTAATGAAACATATATGATATGTTTATGTCTATTAAATCAGTTTAGGGTATTATTTAAAGTGTTATTGTTGGATATGAATAATATGAGATATATATACATGATATATATATGAATATGCATGGAAGAAACAAAGTTCAGCTTTTCTGGAATTTTAATGTTGAATTTTGCGTTTTCTTAATTCTCTTGAGTTTTGGTTTTGATAAAATTTTTTAAAATTAAAAATAAGATATTTTGAATCATATTGAGTCCAAATATGTATATGATGCATAATATTGACTTCGGATTTTTTCTAGAAAATTTGATAAACTCCGGTTTTGTGCTTTGTGCTATTTTCAGTTGGACAAAAATCCTAGTTTTGGTTGTTGCAATTTTTTTTTGGAGGCTATTTCGGTTTCAATCTTTATTTTGAGGCTGAAATTAATATGTGAGATATATATATGTGTGATATATATATCTATATATAATATTAAGAGCAAATTGCAATTTTAAACCCAAACCTTCCATGCATAATATATTATTCAAAATCTGAATATTTGATTTAATGTTAATTGTTATTAATTAATTAGATTAATATATTTAATTGACAATCATATATGAAATGCACATTTTCTGATAATTGAGCATGGTGCATAGTTATAGCCCTTAGCCCAATGTGATTAGAAATGGTTTTGTAATGGTTCTAAGTAAATATGACCTGCGTGTCATGCCTTGCTAAATTTCTAGTTGTACATTCTTTTCTCATCTAACTCCCCTCGAATGTAAATCGAGGTTTCTCGAAAGATGTAATAGTTAGATTAGAGATAGGATTAGTCTAGAAATCAAGGAGTTCATGACCATATGAAAACGACCAAAGGAGGCACTTGGAGAAGTTGCTAATACCCTTAGGTTGACCTTTTGGTTCTCTCATTGGCTTGAGAGAATCAACTTAGTTTGGGCTATAACTATGTTACGTTTATTTTCTTGTTCATGTATGAGATGCATGTTGTGTATGATTATTGGTTAAATATATGATGAGATCATGTACGTAATAATTAGTTAGAAAATTATGTGATTAATTGGACTAATAATTACAATAACCAATTCAAACAAAATGGTGAGATTTTAAACAAATTCCTCAAACCAAATATTAAGTCTAAGATGCCTTCCAATGCCTAGCACTCGTCAAGGCTTCGATTGATCATGAGTAGGCTTGCCAAAGCAAGGTGCTATGATCCATCTTAGTGAGGCCTTGACAGGATAATAGTAATATCCGATTGCTAACCATTGGGTTAGACTTAACTAGGTGAACTCAATAGGATTGAGACCTAGAGGCATAGAGTTGGGTTTTAGCTTATTAGATGAGCTAGAACAAAGAGTTATTCACCCAACTTTCCAAGAGTTATATGGGATATAATTGACAAATGTTGTCTACCTAAATAGCCGAGTTTTGGGCGATTAGCCAAAGCTAACTCAAAATTAGGTGAAATATGGATCTTGGTCCACTAGAAAGATATTAGATTAATCTTTCCGAATTAATATTGAGAGTTATTAATTTGAATAAAATAGTGGGAGTAACATTTAACAAAAGTCCATATTAAATGTTCGCATTCATGATACTTATTTTGCATATTTCTGTTGTAGATAACCATGGCAAATAACACTAACAATAACACGTTATCACTGCGATCCGTCCTTGAGAAGGACAAGTTAAATGGGACAAATTTCCTTGATTGGTATAGGAACTTGAGGATAGTCCTCAAGCATGAGAAAAAGATATGTCCTAGAAGGACCCTTACCTCAGGAACCAGAGGATGGCGCTACAAGAGTAGAAACAGATGCTTATAGGAAGCATCAAAATGATGCTCTAGACGTTGCTTGCCTCATGCTTGTTACCATGAACCCTGAGCTTCAGAAGCAACATGAGAACATGCAGGCGTATGATATGATTCAACGCCTTAAGCAACTATATGAGGAGCAAGCTCGTCAAGAGAGATTTGATATCTCTAAAGCGTTATTCGGTCACGAGTGCGAGGAGCTCTATTGGAGCCCATGTACTCAAAATGATTGGGTACATAGTAAGCCTAGAAATATTAGGTTTTCCATTAGTGACGATTGTACTGACGTTATCTTGCAATCGTTGCCAGATAGCTATGGTCAATTCATTCTTAATTAAAATATGAATGAAATTGACAAAACTTTGCCACAGTTACTAGGCATGTTGAGAACTGCTGAAGCTAACATGAAGAAGTCTAAACCCAACAGTGTCCTCATGATTAATAAGGGCCATAAGAAGGGTAAGACAAAATCAAAAGGAAAGGATAAGAAAGTCAAGTCCAAGTCCTTTACAGCTGCACTAAAACCTAAGAGAAAGGTTGCCAAGGTTGCCAAGGAAGGGAAATGTTTCCATTGTGGTGAGACCAGACATTGGAAGAGAAACTGCAAGGTTTACCTGGAAGAACTTAAGAAGAAAAGGAATGAAAATTCCACTTTAGGTATTCATGTTATAGAAATTAATTTATCTACTTCTTCTTCATGGGTATTAGATACCGGATGTGGTTCTCACATTTGTGTGAATGTGCAGGAACTAAGAAAAAGTAGAACTTTGGCTAAAGGCGAAGTCGACCTACGAGTGGGGAATGGAGCAAGGGTTGTGGTGAGCGGAATCGGTGTGTGCAAAAGTGCATCAAAATATAGCTTAAACTCACACAAATTACACCTAAACCTCACTTAATCAATTGTAGTAAAGTATAGGGATCATTTTCCACAGGGAAGGGGACAAAACCAAAATCTAAGTGCAACTAATTATTTGCTAAAGAGTGATAAAAGAGTGATATTTAGCTAAGAATCATAAATAAAAGTATGCACATAAAAGAAACACACAATCGAGGAAGGAGGGTGATCCTTGGGTTCAATGCAAGGGGTCGGCTACTTTGACTCCTAAGGGAAACCGAGTGTAGGGCATCTTAACTAAGTGGCTACATCCATTCACTCCAAATCTCCTTTCGGTCTCATCGGAATTATAGAATGAGGAATCTCCTTTCGGTCTCATCCCCACCTAGAGCACATTAGCGCCTATGGCTTCCACACAACTCTAATGCACAATTCTAGCTCTAGATGTTTTAGCCAACTACTTCACATTCCCTAATTCAAGTGTTTAATCTAAGAAAGCCACCTATTTTTCACTCCACATCTCCTTTCGGTCTCAATGGAATTAAAGAATAGAAGATCTCCTTTCGGTCTCACTTCTACCTTTGCACACTAAAACCTATGGCTTCCACACAATTTTAGTGCACAATTAAGCTTATATGGTAGTTGTTTCTTTTCTCAAACACCTAAATCTAAAGAATGTTAGGTAGTTTTCCTACTTTTGGTCCAAATTCATGTATATTCTAAAACACACACGAACACCAAGAACACACACTAAATGTGGCCACAATTCAATGCATGCTAATCATTAAATACAAGTAGGAAAACTTCAATTAATGCAAGCCCATCACTCTACAACCCACAAGGAATCAAAATAAACCTAATCCATACATCAAACACCAAGAATCACACAATATAAATTAGCCTCTCATGGCTTCAAACAACCAACAATCATAAAGAGAATTAACCATTGAAAGCATAAGAAATTTGTAAGAAATACTTCCCTTAATCAAAAGATTGGTGAATCCAACAAATTCCACACTTAGCAAGCCAAAGCAAATCCAAAGATTGAAGTGTTGAAGAGCCACAAAATGCCAAACCCTAGCCTCTTGGAAAATCCCCTCAAGATTGGGGAAAATGTGCAAATAAACAAAAACTAACCCTAACCCTATCCTACTTCCTGCCTACTACTTCCTACTTGTGTTTTTCTGCAGAAAATGGGATATTAATACAGCTAGGGGCGTTGGGGAGAAAATGTAAAGCTTCCAAAACATTAGGGACGAAATTTGCAAATTTCAGGATTCAGGCGTCGTACTGATTTCGTCCCATTTTGGTCCATTGTCGTCCGGAATTTGACAAAACTCTCTGCATAAAGGTTTTTCCTCTCTTTCTCAGATTTCCATATCATCTTGAATCATCTCATTTAGACGTCTGAATCAAGAGTTATGGCCTCCGGAAGGTGGCTGATTTTTCTCCCTGTTTTCCTCTTCTTCGGTTCTGCCTTGTTCTGCTTTTGCCCAGTTTTGGTCCATTTGCTTTCGGAATTTGAGAAACCTTTGTTCATAAAAGTTTTCTATCTCTTTCTCATCTTTCCGTAGCACCTTCATTCATCTCATTTGGACATTTGCATCAAAAGTTATGAACTTTAGAAGATAAGTGGTTTTTATCCCTTTTTCCTACAAAACACATAAAATATGAGATTCACAAATATAATGTGATTTATCTAATAAACATGGCATATCTCAATGAAATCTATGCTAAAGCATGAAAAACACATATCTAAATTTATGAATATTTGATTCTCATCAAATACCCCCAAACTTAAACCATTGCTTGTCCCCAAGCAATTTTCTACGTATAGCAACAATATGTGGAATGTATTCATTGAGACATGCATATTCAGATTCTCATCTAATTTTTATATATATATATATATATATATATATATATTTTTTTTTTTTTTTTTGATAATGGCAAGTACTAGCTTAATTAGGCAACCACTCGTCGCCCCATTCTACCGAACAATGCATATTGAGAATTTTAAGAAATGAAAACATCTTAATGTCTCTAGGTTAGACAATTTTCAGCACGTACTAATGCAATGCATGACCTTTTTCTTTCTTGTTTTTCTGTACTAATCTTCACACATTAAATGATGTGTGTGTGTGATGGAGGTAAATGTTCATGAACAATGCAATGCAAGAACTGAGTAGAGGTTACGAAATCATGCCACTAGTGTGCCCTAAAGTTGCATAGAAAAATTTCACTTCCTTGAAATCCTTAAGACTCTTTATTCCCTCTTTCCCCTAAGTTGTCATGCTACCATCTAGGCAATTTTCATCACATTTAAGCAACCATCATGACATTATACTTAGGGTACTTCCTCACAAAATTTTTCTTTTCTTTTTTTTTCTTTTTTTTTGCCAAGAGTTTTTGGCTTTTATACTTCTACCACTCATATGAGTTCACTTAAGGACATCCCTAAGAGCATTCTCATAGCGGAGTGGCAATTATTCAACAAACTGTAAATCTCATAAGCAAAACAAATAACAAGCCTAAATCATCTTCCAAGTTTGTGAAGTGAAATGCTATAACTTTAGGGTGGACTAGGGCACTCGTTTACTACAACCGCATCATAATCAATACACTACATCTCACAAACACTCCTCTTTGGCGTGCCTTTGTAACAACACCATTTAACATGCAAAACTTTCCTCCAAATACAAGGAATCAAAAGACATGCATTACAAATTCCATGCCTATTCAGTCCAACATTTTCATCATTGACTAATGCTTTCATTTCGTTACTTCTCGCATGCATTTATTCAGTAAAATGTTTTTTAAGTGGTGCATATTTCAGCCATTACTTGCCAACCATTCAAAAGTTCCAAAAAAAACAAAACAAGCAACATCTTGAATATTTCAATAAAAGCCTCACTTTAAGCCAATTTCACCCATGAAATCTCATGTATTTTCTTCCTATAAACACCCCCAAACTTAGGTTACATCAAAGCTTAAACTTCCACCCCCAAACTTAAGATGAGCATTGTCCTCAATGCTTCAAAAATGCATGCATGAAGGGTGGGGCGGGTGGGAAAGAAGAAATACATGTTTTCGGTTGCAAAATTGTGAAATAACTTAAAGCATGTTGCATGATTGCGTCACACCTCCCCAAACTTAAGATATGTTGCATGTTAAGCACTAAAACTAGGGGGGTGCAAGTGTGTGATAGGCATAATTTACCAAAACTAATTAAAGAAAATAAATTAACAAAATGCAGAAAAATAAACTTTAAACCTAAATGCAATAACATAAAATAGAAAAGAGAATATTTACAAACTTCACGTCGTCCAAACTCAACTCAAGTGTCAAAACATCTAAACTAAGGATTGCATTTAAGAAGATAATGCCACATGAGAAAATTGCACACAATGGTTTAGGCATTGACATTTGATTACTCAATGTGTGCATGATGCTAGGCTTCAAAAACTCATCAAGTTTTTTTTTTTCTTAAAACTCAGTTTTATATGCAACATCATGTTAAGATTCATCAATGAATTTCTAGGATTTCAAATGAATACAAAAAAGTTGACAATTCATCCAAAATAACTCATTGAGGCATTTTGTCAAACACATGATGTGCATGGTGAAAAACTTGAAATTTCACAAAATTAGCAAGCACCCTAGCCTAAAAATTTAACAAACAGCCCAAACAATCCCAATTACACAATATTTCATCAAATATCATCCATAGAAATCATATTTAAAGAAATTCAAAATCATCATTGTAATGAAATTTGAAAGGTTCAACCATACATACCTTGGATTCTTGGATGAATTTGATGGTGGAAATGTGTTCTGAAGGTGTTTGGATCACTTAAGATGGATTGGACTTGAAGAAGAATGTAAAATGCAAAATGTGGAGGAAAGGTTTGGAGAGAAAATTGAAAAAAAAAAGGAAAAAAATAAAAAATGCGCAAAAAGGCATGGGTATAAAATGCGCCAAAAGACACATGATTAGAAAGACCACGCATGCGGTCTCACAGCGTAGGGAACATGGTGATTAAAAGACATTGCGGTGAAAACTTACTGCCCAAAAAAAAAAAATTTTTTTTTTTTTTTTTTTGATATTTCATCCCTTGTCTTAGCAAACATGCAAACTACATACATCAACCTCTACATCCACAAGAAACAAAACAAACAAAACAAAAACAAGAAAACAAAACAACACAAAACAAAAACAAGAAAACAAAACAACACAAAACAAAACCAAAACCAAAACCAAAACAAACCAACACAAAACAAAATGAAACAAAATGGACTAAACTAAAACCAAAAGGATACGCTTGGGTTGCCTCCCAAGAAGCGCTTGGTTTTAACGTCGCCGGCTCGACTCAATCCATTTCATCCTATTCCTTCCTTTATTCTTTTCTTCACATGTTTGGCCTCCTCTTCCAACAACATTTTTTTCAAGCAAGTTGATGGACTAATATCCTTAATATCCTCAATGGTCTTCTCAATCAACTCCTTGAAAGTGCTTAACTCCAAAAGCTTCCCTTCTTGTTTAGGTTCCATATAAGATGATATCACCACTGGCAACATTTCATGCTCTCCCAAGAATGCATATTCCCATTGATGGGGTAAGGACTTCAACTCAAGCTTGGGTGGCTCATCGACGGATGGTTTTAGCTTATCTTCACCACTGGCCACCGGCAACACTTGGTTGATTTCAACCACTTCAAAATCTTCCCCTATTATTTCATAAATGGACTCATCTACAAACCAATTCTTAACCATCTCACGAAGTTGTCCATCTATTCTATTCTCTTCTTCATCAAACTCAAGGGGAACATTGGAGGGAATATTTGTTTCCATTGTTTGAGATTCAAGATACCACTCCTCCTTCAAAGTTTCACCAGTGCATTCATCCACCACATCTTCATGGAAGTAGTCTAGATTCTCTCTTCGATAATTCATGGCATCATTCACATCATTCATCATGGTCTCGTGCAAGTTCAACCTCATGGAATGGTCTTCTAAAAGCTTTGTGGAACTTCTCATCTCAAGCTGGATTTCTCCCATCTTAAACTGCATTTCTTCCATCTTTTTCATCAAGAGTTCTTCAAAATTTGGGTTTCTATCCATGGGGTTATTCATTTGATTCCCAAATCCTGAAGTTTGCCATGATGTGTTAGAAAACGATGGCCCCAAATTGTCCCAACTTTGATTGCTTTGATTATTCCAATTTTGACCACCTCATTGGTTGTTCCAACCTTGATTTTCTGCTTGGTAGTTGCCATTGTTGCCCCAGTTTTGGTTGAAATTTTCTTGCCGCCCAAAATTATTAATGAAGTTAACGGGTTCAGTCCTGGCCCAGTCACATTGATCCGTATGGTGGTCTCCTTGGCAAAGTCCACATATTAAGACCGGATTCCAGTTCATCCTCGCCTCCCATGAATTCATCCTATCGGTTAATGCAGCCAATTGAGCACTAATGTTTGGGCCGATATCAATCTCTAGGAATCCCCCTTGCTGAAATTGGTAGCTCTCAGCTTCAACCGGGTAAGCACTTATACGGTTGTTGAACCATGGCTCTAATGTACAAGCATTGAAATTAGGCTCTAAGAATTCCCCAAACAACCGTTCTCTTTGTTTTCCCTGTTCGGCCATTGAAAGCTAAAAACTGAAAATATATACAAACACAAACAAGTATTTTTTAAATATATACAAAAACATAAAACTAACAAATAATTATAACACTTAAAAACTCAATTTCGTTGCCCTTCCCCGGCAACGGCGCCAAAATTTGGTGAGCGGAATCGGTGTGTGCAAAAGTGCATCAAAATATAGCTTAAACTCACACAAATTACACCTAAACCTCACTTAATCAATTGTAGTAAAGTATAGGGATCATTTTCCACAGGGAAGGGGACAAAACCAAAATCTAAGTGCAACTAATTATTTGCTAAAGAGTGATAAAAAGAGTGATATTTAGCTAAGAATCATAAATAAAAGTATGCACATAAAAGAAACACACAATCGAGGAAGGAGGGTGATCCTTGGGTACAATGCAAGGGGTCGGCTACTTTGACTCCTAAGAGCAGCAGTGTAGGGCATCTTAACTAAGTGGCTACATCCATTCACTCCAAATCTCCTTTCGGTCTCATCGGAATTATAGAATGAGGAATCTCCTTTCGGTCTCATCCCCACCTAGAGCACATTAGCGCCTATGGCTTCCACACAACTCTAATGCACAATTCTAGCTCTAGATGTTTTAGCCAACTACTTCACATTCCCTAATTCAAGTGTTTAATCTAAGAAAGCCACCTATTTTTCACTCCACATCTCCTTTCGGTCTCAATGGAATTAAAGAATAGAAGATCTCCTTTCGGTCTCACTTCTACCTTTGCACACTAAAACCTATGGCTTCCACACAATTTTAGTGCACAATTAAGCTTATATGGTAGTTGTTTCTTTTCTCAAACACCTAAATCTAAAGAATGTTAGGTAGTTTTTCCTACTTTTGGTCCAAATTCATGTATATTCTAAAACACACACGAACACCAAGAACACACACTAAATGTGGCCACAATTCAATGCATGCTAATCATTAAATACAAGTAGGAAAACTTCAATTAATGCAAGCCCATCACTCTACAACCCACAAGGAATCAAAATAAACCTAATCCATACATCAAACACCAAGAATCACCCAATATAAATTAGCCTCTCATGGCTTCAAACAACCAACAATCATAAAGAGAATTAACCATTGAAAGCATAAGAAATTTGTAAGAAATACTTCCCTTAATCAAAAGATTGGTGAATCCAACAAATTCCACACTTAGCAAGCCAAAGCAAATCCAAAGATTGAAGTGTTGAATAGCCACAAAATGCCAAACCCTAGCCTCTTGGAAAATCCCCTCAAGATTGGGGAAAATGTGCAAATAAACAAAAACTAACCCTAACCCTATCCTACTTCCTGCCTACTACTTCCTACTTGTGTTTTTCTGCAGAAAATGGGATATTAATACAGCTAGGGGCGTTGGGGAGAAAATGTAAAGCTTCCAAAACATTAGGGACGAAATTTGCAAATTTCAGGATTCAGGCGTCGTACTGATTTCGTCCCATTTTGGTCCATTGTCGTCCGGAATTTGACAAAACTCTCTGCATAAAAGTTTTTCCTCTCTTTCTCAGATTTCCATATCATCTTGAATCATCTCATTTGGACGTCTGAATCAAGAGTTATGGCCTCCGGAAGGTGGCTGATTTTTCTCCCTGTTTTCCTCTTCTTCGGTTCTGCCTTGTTCTGCTTTTGCCCAGTTTTGGTCCATTTTCTTTCGGAATTTGAGAAACCTTTGTTCATAAAAGTTTTTTATCTCTTTCTCATCGTTCCGTAGCACCTTCAGTCATCTCATTTGGACATTTTCATCAAAAGTTATGAACTTTAGAAGATAAGTGGTTTTTATCCCTTTTTCCTACAAAACACATAAAATATGAGAATCACAAATATAATGTGATTTATCTAATAAACATGGCATATCTCAATGAAATCTATGCTAAAGCATGAAAAACACATATCTAAGTTTATGAATATTTGATTCTCATCAGGTTGCTGCATTAGCTGTAGGGACTTATGTCTTGAATCTGCCCTCAGGGCTTGTTTTAGAACTGAATAATCGCTATTATGTGCCTTCCATTACGAAGAATCTTATTTCGATTTCTTGTTTAGACGAGAGTGGATTTACATTTATAATAAAAAACAAATGTTGTTCCTTTTATTTAAATGATATCTTCTATGGAAGTGCACAAATGGTTAGTGGCCTTTATGTTCTAAATCTTGACATGCCTATCTATAACGTAAATACTAAAAGGATTAAATTAGATAATTTTAATCCAACTTATCTCTGGCATTGTCGTCTGGGCCATATAAATGAAAATCACATTTCCAAGCTCCATAAAGATGGACTTTTGGACTCATTCGATTTTGAATCATATGAGAAATGTGAATCATGTTTATTGGGCAAGATGACCAAAGCCCCCTTCACAAAACATAGTGAAAGGGCAAGCAATGTATTGGAATTAATACATACTGATTTATGTGGACCATTCAATACACAAGCTAGAGGTGGTTTTCAATACTTCATTACATTTACTGAAGACTGCAGTAGATACGGCTATGTGTATCTTATGAGACACAAGTCAGAATCATTTGAAAAATTCAAAGAATTCAAGAATGAAGTCCAAAACCAACTTGGTAAGAGTATTAAAATACTTCGATCTGATCGAGGAGGTGAATACTTAAGCCAAGAGTTCAATGACTATCTAAAGGAATGTGGGATAGTCTCACAACTTACTCCTCTTGGAACACCACAATGGAATAGTGTGTGTGAGAGGAGAAATCGAACTTTGTTAGACATGGTTCGGTCCATGATGAGTCATGCAGATCTTCCAAAATCCTTCTGGGGACATGCTTTACTTACAGCTATTTTCACACTAAACCGAGTTTCATCTAAATCAATTCAAAAGACACCATATGAGATATGGGTAGAGCGTCCTAATATGTCTTTTATGACGATTTGGGGATGTGAGGCTTACGTCAAGCGTCAAGTCTCAAAAGCTTGGACCCAATCGATAAATGTAATTTTGTGGGGTATCCTAAAGAAACAAAGGATACTATTTCTATTATCCTAATGAGAACAAAGTGTTTGTTGCTCGGATGGTGTTTTTCTAGAAAGGAATTTATTTCTAGAAAAACTAGTGGGAGACAAATAGAACTTGAAGAAATTCGAGAACCACAAAATATTACTGAACTTGATGAGATGGAAATTGAGTAAACACCACAAAAGGTTGTGGAACAAGCTGTTCAAGAGACACAAGCCCCGCGTAGGTCTACTAGGATTCATCATGAGCCACAGAGATATGGATTTCTTGTGACTAAAAATGGTGACATCTTGCTAATAGATCAAGATGAACCTACGACCTATCAAGAAGTTATATCGGGGCCAGACTCAGAGAAATGGCTTGAAGCCATGAGATCTGAGATGGAATCCATGTGTACAAACCAAGTATGGACTTTGGTTGATCCACCTGAAGGAGTAAAACCCATAGGGTGCATATGGGTCTTCAAAAAGAAGACTAACATGGATGGTGAAGTACATACCTTTAAGGGACGATTGGTTGCAAAAGGTTTTAAACAAGTTCCTGGTATAGACTATGACGAGACTTTTTCACCAGTCGCAATGCTTAAATCTATCAGGATCTTGCTTGCGATAGCTGCATTCCATGATTATGAAATCTGGCAAATGGATGTCAAAACTGCTTTCCTTAATGGAAATCTTCTCGAGGATGTGTACATGACACAACGAGGGTTTTGTCAATCGAAAAATCTTTGGAAAGGTTTGTAGCTACAACAATCCATTTATGATTTGAAACAAGCTTCTCGAAGTTGGAATCTTGGTTCGATGATGCATTCAAAGAGTTTGGTTTCATCAAGAATGAAGATGAGCCTTGTGTCTACAAGAAGGTTAGTGGGAGAACCTTGTTGTCTTCCTAGTATTGTATGTAGATGACATACTATTGGTGGCGATTGGGTGTGTGCAAAAGTGTCAAAATATAGCTCAAACTCACACAAATATACACCTAAACCTCACTTAATCAATTGTAGTAAAGTATAGGGATCATTTTCCACAGGAAGGGGACAAAACAAGAATTTAAGTGCAACTAATTATTTGCTATCTATGTGTCTTAAAGAAATGATTTAGAAAGTGATATTTAAATAACTAAAACAACACCATTGAAACAAAGAGAAAAACACACAAATGATGAAGGAGGGTGATCCCTGGATTCAATGCAAAGGTCGGCTATTTTGACTCCTATGGGCAACCGAGTGTAAGGCATCTTAACTAAGTGGCTACATCCGTTCACTCCTAATCTCCTTTCGGTCTCATTGAAATTATAGAATGAGGAATCTCCTTTCGGTCTCATCCCCACCTAGAGCACATTAGCGCCTATGGCTTCCACACAACTCTAATGCACAATTCTAGCCCTAGATGTTTTAGCCAACTACTTCACATTCCCTAGTTCAAGTGTTTAATCTAAGAAAACCACCTATTTTTCACTCCACATCTCCTTTCGGTCTCAATGGAATTAAAGAATAGAAGATCTCCTTTCGGTCTCACTTCTACCTTTGCACACTAAAACCTATGGCTTCCACACAATTTTAGTGCACAATTAATCTCATATGGTAGTTGTTTCTTGTCTCAAACACCTCAATTTAGAGAATGCTAGGTAGTTTTTCCCACTTTTTGGTCTAAATTCATGCATATTCTAAAACACACACGAACACCAAGAACACACACTAAATGTGGCCATCATTCATTGCATGTCAATTCATTAAATACAAGTAGAAAAACTTCAATTAATGCAAGCCCATCACTCTACAACCCACAAGGAATCAAAATAAACCTAACCCATACATCAAACACCAAGAATCACCCAAGACAATTTAGCCACTCATGGCTTCAAGCAAATAACAACCACAAGGAGATATAGCCATTAAAAGCACAAGGAATTGAAAGAAAATACTTCCCTTAATCAAAAGAGTGATGATTCCAACCAAATCCAAACACCTTACAAGCCAAAACAACACCAAAGATTGAAGTTTGCATGAGCCACAAGGGCCAAATGACACTCACGGGTGTGAGTTGGGGAACAAATGCAAATATGTAAAAACTAACCCTAACCTACTCTACTTCACTTGTTTCTGCAGAAAATGGGGTATTTATAGACATAGGGATGTTGGGGAACATTTTTGAGGCTTCAAAAACTTGTGGGACTCAAAATGAAAAATGGAAAATTGCAGGCGGAGGTTAACCGCCGCGGCGGTCTTCCCAACCGCCGCGGTGGTCTCAACTTTCTGTCCAGAATTTCTTCTTTCGCGCGTTGTTCCGATTTTGTCCAATTTTGGTCCCTTTCCGTCCCGAATTTGAGAAAACTTTATTCATGAAAGTTTTTCCTCTCTTTCTCAGCTTTCCATATCATTTTGAATAATCTCATTTGGATGTCTTCATCAAGAGTTATGAGCTCTGGAAGATGGCTGATTTTTCTCCCTGTTTGCCTCTTCTTTGGTTCTGCCTTGTTTTGCTTTTGCCCAGTTTTGGTCCATTTGCTTTCGGAATTTGAGAAAATGTTCTTCATGAAAGTTTTAGCTCTCTTTCTCATCTTTCCATAGCATCTTTAATCACCTCATTTGGACATTCTCATCAAACGTTATGAACTCCCGAAGATAATTGGTTTTTAACCCCTTTTTTCCTACAAAACCAATAAAAGATGAGAATCACAAATATAATGTGATTTTTCTAATAAACATGGCATATCTCAATGAAATCTATGCAAAAGCGTGAAAAACACATATATAAGTTTATGAATATTTGATTCTCATCAACTATTTATTGGGAATGACATTCCATCTTTACAGTCTGTAAAGAAATGGCTAGGAAGTTGTTTTTCAATGAAAGACTTAGGTGAGGCAACCTATATATTAGGTATCAAAATCTATAGAGATAGATCAAAGAGATTGATTGGCCTAAGCCAAAGTACACACATAGATAAAGTGCTAAAGCGGTTTAGCATGCAAGAATCTAAGAAAGGATTCTTACCTATGGGGCATGGAATTACTCTCTCGAAGGAACATTGTCCTTCGACACAAGAAGAGAGACAACGCATGAGTAGGATTCCATATGCATTAGCTATTGGATCTATCATGTACGCCATGCTATGTACTCGTCCCGATGTCTCATATGCTTTGAGCTTAACGAGTAGATATCAAGTAGATCCCGGTGAACGTCACTGGATCACTGTCAAAAATATCCTCAAGTACTTGAGAAGGACTAAGGATACATTATTGATATATGGAGGTGAGGAAGAGCTCAATGTAACTGGTTACACTGACGCAAGCTTCCAACTGACAAGGATGACTACCGATCGCAATCGGGTTATGTGTTTTGCTTAAATGGTAGTGCTGTGAGCTGGAAGAGTTCAAAGCGAGCGATAACCCGACTCTACAACAGAGGCCGAGTATATTGCTACTTCTGATGCAGCAAAAGAGGCAGTTTGGATCAAGAAGTTCATTACAGAACTTGGGGTTGTACCTAGCATTGCCAATCCAATTGTGCTCTATTGTGACAATAATGGAGCCATTGCGCAAGCTAAAGAACCCAGATCTCACCAACGATCCAAACATATACTTCGACGTTTCCATCTTATCCGAGAGATAATTGAGAGAGAGGATGTGAAAATATGCAAAGTACCAACTGATGAAAATATAGCTGACCCACTGACAAAGCCTCTGGCGCAGCAGAAGCATGATCGTCATACTAGATCAATAGGCATTAGAGAGATGTCTGATTGGTCTTAGTTCAAGTGGGAGTTTGTTGGATTATGCTCTAAGAACCAATCATATGATGATGGTATATGCATATATTGTATCATAATGTTCATAATTAATGGCACTAATTATTATGTTTATCTTATATCTGCGTTTTATGAAATAAACATAATAATGTCCCAAGAATTTAATTATTCTAAAATTATCCCTAGTCGAGTATTATCATTAAATGGGACAATGATAATGCATTAAGACTAGTATGTGTAGTGATTGATGAAATTGTTCATGATATGAGATATCAAGTCAACACATGGGTACATGTTAGAGAACAATGTACTAGATTGACCCGCCATGAGAAATATTACATGGATTATTATATGAAATGTCATAAATATTTCTCATAGTGATGATGGTGTAAATAATCCTTAGACTTGAGATCCTCAGAGATCCCAACATGAGGAGTTGCATGTTTTGATACTACCAAACGTTACCCGTAACAGGGTGAACTATAAAAGTAGTAATTGGATATGTAATAAATCATGCAGTGGGATGTTGAGTGATCAACAAAGGATTTGCCCCTCCAATATAATGGGAGTGATATCTTTGGGCCCCTTGATTGAGTAAGACCATAAAATGCATGGCCGTGCTCAAATGAGTCGATATGTGATATCGGGTTCATTTGTATAGATGTGTCTACTCGGGAATCAAGAAATGCAAAGATTGAACTATACGAGCATGACACGCTGATGAGAATCAAATATTCATAAACTTATATATGTGTTTTTCACGCTTTTGCATAGATTTCATTGAGATATGCCATGTTTATTAGAAAAATCACATTATATTTGTGATTCTCATCTTTTATTGGTTTTGTAGGAAAAAAGGGGTTAAAAACCAGTTATCTTTGGGAGTTCATAACGTTTGATGAGAATGTCCAAATGAGGTGATTAAAGATGCTATGGAAGATGAGAAAGAGAGCTAAAACTTTCATGAAGAACGTTTTCTCAAATTCCGAAAGCAAATGGACCAAAACTGGGCAAAAGCAAAACAAGGCAGAACCAAAGAAGAGGCAAACAGGGAGAAAAATCAGCCATCTTCCAGAGCTCATAACTCTTAATGAAGACATCCAAATGAGATGATTCAAAATGATATGGAAAGCTGAGAAAGAGAGGAAAAACTTTCATGAATAAAGTTTTTTCAAATTCGGGACGGAAAGGGACCAAAATTGGACAAAATCGGAACAACGCGTGAAAGAAGAAATTCTGAATGAAAGTTGAGACCACGCGGCGTTGGGAAGACCGCGCGGCGGTTAACCTCCGACTGCAATTTTCCATTTTTCATTTTGAGTCCCACAAGTTTTTGAAGCCTCACAAATGTTCCCCAACATCCCTATGTCTATAAATACCCCATTTTCTGCAGAAACAAGACAAGTAGGATAGGGTTAGGGTTAGTTTTTATTTTATTTGCACATTTTCCCCAATCTTGAGGGGATTTTCCTTTGAGGCTAGGGTTTGGTTATTTTGTGGCTTGAAAACTGGAATCCTTGGAGTTGTTTTGGCTTGTAAGGTGTTTGGATTTGGTTGGAATCATCACTCTTTTGATTAAGGGGAGTATTTTCTTTCAATTCCTTATGCTTTTAATGGTTAAATTTCCTTGTGATTGTTGGTTGTTGGAAGCCATGAGTGGCTAAATTGTATTGGGTGATTGTTGGTGTTTGATGTATGGGTTAGGTTTATTATGATTTCTTGTTGGTTGTAGAGTAATGGGCTTGCTTTAATTGAAGTTTTCCTACTTGTATTTAATGAATTGACATGCATTGAATTGTGGCCACATTTAGTGTGTGTTCTTGGTGTTCGTGTGTGTTTTAGAATATGCATGAATTTAGACCAAAAGTCGGAAGAACTACCTAGCATTCTCTAGATTTAGGCATTTGAGACAAGAAACAACTACCATATGAGATTAATTGTGCACTAAAATTGTGTGGAAGCCATAGGTTTTAGTGTGCAAAGGTATAAGTGAGACCGAAAGGAGATCTTCTATTCTTTAATTCCATTGAGACCGAAAGGAGATGTGGAGTGAAAAATAAGTGGTTTTCTTAGATTAAACACTTGAACTAGGGAATGTGAAGTAGTTGGCTAAAACATCTAGGGCTAGAATTGTGCATTAGAGTTGTGTGGAAGCCATAGGCGCTAATGTGCTCTAGGTGGGGATGAGACCGAAAGGAGATTCCTCATTCTATAATTTCGATGAGACCGAAAGGAGATTCGGAGTGAATGGATGTAGTCACTTAGTTAAGATGCCCTACACTCGGTTGCCTTTAGGAATCAAAATAGCCAACCTTTGCATTGAACCCAAGGATCACCATCCTTCCTCAAGTGTGTGTTTTTCTACTTGTTTCAATGGTGTTGTTTTAGTTAGTTAAATATCACTTTCTAAATCATTGCTTTAAGACACATAGATAGCAAATAATTAGTTGCACTTAAATTCTTGTTTTGTCCCCTTCCCTGTGGAAAATGATCCCTATACTTTACTACAATTGATTAAGTGAGGTTTAGGTGTATATTTGTGTCAGTTTGAGCTATATTTTAGACGCACTTTTGCACACACCGATCCAGCTCACCAAATTTTGGCGCCGTTGCCGGGGAAGGGCAACGGAACTAGTTTTTAGGTGTTCTAATTGTTTGTTAGTTTTGTGTTTTTGTATATATTTAGAAAATACCTGTTTGTGTTTGTATATATTTTCATTTTTAACTTTCAATGGCCGAACAGGGAAAACAAAGAGAACGGTTGTTTGGGGAATTCTTAGAGCCTAATTTCAATGCTTGTGCATTAGAGCCATGGTTCAACAACCGTATAAGTGCTTACCCAGTTGAAGTGAGCTACCAATTTCAACAAGGGGATTCCTAGAGTTTGATATTGGCACAAACATTAGTGCTCAATTGGCTGCATTAACCGATAGGACGAATTCATTGGAGGCGAGGATGAACTGGAATCCGGTCTTAATATGTGGACTTTGCCAAGGAGACCACCATACGGATCAATGTGGTAGGCGGGACTGAACCCGTTAACTTCATGAATAATTTTGGGCAGCAAGAAAATTTCAACCAAAGCCAGGGCAACAATGGCGGCTACCAAGCGAGAAAATCAAGGTTGGAACAACCAAGGAGGTGGTCAAAATTGGAATAATCAAAGCAGTCAAAGTTGGGACAATTCGGGGCCATCGTTTTCTAACACATCATGGCAAACTTCAGGATTTGGGAATCAAATGAATAATCCCATGGACAGAAACCCAAATTTTGAAGAACTCTTGATGAAAAAGATGGAAGAAATCCAGCTTGAGATGAGAAGTTCCACAAAGCTTTTAGAAGAGCATTCTATGAGGTTGAACTTGCACGAGACCATGATGAATGATGTGAATGATGCCATGAATTATCCAAGAGAGAATCTAGACTACTTCCGGGAAGATATGGTGGATGAATGTATTGGTAAAACTGTGAAGGAGGAGTGGTATCTTGAATCTCAAACAATGAAGGCAATTAATCCATCCAAAGTTCTCCTTGAATTTGATGAAGAAGATAATAGAATAGATGGACAACTTCGTGAGATGGTTAAGAATTGTTTTGTAGATGAGTCCATTTATGAAATAGCAGGGGAAGAATATGAAGTGGTTGAAATCGACCAAGTGTTGCCGGTGGCCAGTGGTGAAGATAAGCTAAAACCGTCCGTCGATGAGCCGCCCAAACTTGAGTTGAAGCCCTTACTCCCTCAGTTGGAACATGCATTCTTGGAAGAGCATGAAATGTTGCCCGTGGTAATACCATCTCCTTTGGAATCTAAACAAGAAGGAAAGCTTTTGGGGTTAAGCATTCTTAAAGAGGCCATTGGGTGTACCCTTGAGGATATTAAGGGTATTAGTCCCTTGTTTGGCATGAAAAAAATGTTGTTGGAAGAGGAGGCCAAACATGTGAGGAAAAGAATAAAGGAAGGAATAGGATGAAATGGATTGAGTCGAGCCGGCGACGTTAAAACCAAGCGCTTCTTGGGAGGCAACCCAAGCGTATCCTTTTGTTTTAGTTTAGTCCATTTTGTTTCATTTTGTTTTGTGTTGGTTTGTTTTGGTTTTGGTTTTGGTTTTGGTTTTGGTTTTGGTTTTGGTTTGTGTTGTTTTGTTTTCTTTAGTTTAGTTTTATTTTGTTTTATGTTATGGATTAATTGAGTGTTATATGTTCATGTGAATGTAGAAATTAATTCATGTAGTTTGCATGTGGGCTAAGACAAGGGATGAAATGTAAAAAAAAAAAAAAAAAAATGCAAAACCCGAAATGGTATAAACCCGTAGGCTAGCTTGCATTTTCTTCATTTCATTCCTCAATTTCACTCCATTTCTCTCAACCACTTCCAACCACATTTTGCATTTTACAATCTTCTTTAAGTCCAATCCATCTTAAGTGATCCAAATACCTCTCTAAACATGAAATCAACAAATTTCCATCATCAAATCCATCCAAGAACACAAGGTATGAATTGTTGAACTTTTCAAATTTCCTTACAATGGTGATTTTGAATTGATCAAATTATGATTTCTATGGATGATATTTGATGAAATATTGTGTAATTGGGATTGTTTGGGCTGTTTCTTTAATTTTAAGGCTAGGGTGCTTAATTTTGTGAAATTTCAAGTTTTTCACCTTGCTCATCATGTGTTTGACAATATGCCTCAATGAGTTATTTTGGATGAATTGTCAACTTCTTTGTATTCATTTGAAATCCTAGAAATTCATTGATGAATCTTAACATGATGTTGCATATAAAATTGAGTTTTAAGTAAAAAAAAAAAAAAAAAACTTGATGTTCTTGAAGCCTAGCTTTGTGCACACATTGAGTAATCAAACGTCAATGCCTAAACCATTGTGTGCAGTTCTGTCATGTGGAATAGTCTTCTTAGGTGCAATCCTTAGTTTAGATGTTTTGACACTTGAGTTGAGTTTGGACGTGAAGATTGTAAATATTCTCCTTTATGTTTATGTTATTGCATTTAGGTTTAAAGTTTATTTTTTTGCTTTTTGTTAATTTATTTTCTTTAATTTGTTTTGGTAAATTATGCCTATCACACACTTACACCCCCTAGTTTTAGTGCTTAACATGCAACATATCTTAAGTTTGGGGGAGGTGTGAATAAGCAATCATGCAACATGCTTTAAGTCATTTCACAATTTTGCAACCGAAAACATGTATTTCTTCTTTCCCACCCGCCCCACCCTTCATGCATGCATTCTTGAAGCATTGAGGGCAATGCTTATCTTAAGTTTGGGGGTGGAAGCTTAAAGCTTTTGATGTAATCTAAGTTTGGGGGTGTTTATAGGAAGAAAATACATGAGATTCCATGGGTGAAATTGGCTTAAATTGAGGCTTTTATTGAAATATTCAAGATGTTTCTTGTTTTGTTTTTTTTTTTGGAATTTTTGAATGCTTGGCAAGTAATGGCTGAAATATGCACCACTTAAGAAACATTTTACCGAATAAATGCATGCGAGAAGTAAAGAAATGAAAGCATTAGTCAATGAAGAAAAATGTTGGACTGAATAGGCATGAAATTTGTAATGCATGTCTTTTGATTCCTTGTATTTGGAGGAAAGTTTTGCATATTAAATGGTGTTGTTACAGTGCACGTCAATGAGGAGTGTTTGTGAGATGTAGTGTATTGATTATGATGCGGTTGCGAGTAAATGTAGTGCCCCTAGTCCACCCTAAAGTCATAGAGTTTCACTTCACAAACTTGGAAGATGACTTAGGCTTGTTATTAGTTTTGCTTATGAGATTTACAGTTTTGTTGAATAATTGCCACTCCGCTATGAGAATGCTCTTAGGGGATGTCCCTTAAGTGAACTTCGTATGAGTGGTAGAAGTATAAAAGCCGAAAAAATCTACGGGCAAAAAAGAAAAAAACAAAAAAGCGAAAAACAAAAAAAAATTTTTGTAAATGAGTGAGGAAGTACCTAAGTATAATGTCATGATGGTTGCTTAAATGTGATTAAGATTGCCTAGATGGTAGCATGACAACTTAGGGAAAGAGGAATAAAGAGTCTTAAGGATTTCAAGGAAGTGAAATTTTTCTATGCAACTTTAGGGCACACTAGTGGCACGATTTAGTGACCTCTACTCGATTCTTGCATTGCATTGTTCATGAACATTTACCTCCATCACACACACACACACATCATTTAATGAGTGAACATTAGTACAGAATAACAAGAAAGAAAAGGGTCATGAATTGCCTTAGTACGTGCTGAAATTGTCTAACGCAGAGACGTTAAGCTGTTTTCATTTCTTAAAACTCTCCATATGCATTGTTCGGTGGAATGGGCGGCAGTGGTTGCCTAATTAAGCTAGTACTTGCCATTATCAAAAAATAAAAATATATATATATATAAAAAAAAAATTAGATGAGAATCTGAATATGCATGTCTCAATGAATACATTTCACATATTGTTGTTATGCGTAGAAAATTGCTTGGGGACAAGCAATGGTTCAAGTTTGGGGGTATTTGATGAGAATCAAATATTCATAAACTTATATATGTGTTTTTCACGCTTTTGCATAGATTTCATTGAGATATGCCATGTTTATTAGAAAAATCACATTATATTTGTGATTCTCATCTTTTATTGGTTTTGTAGGAAAAAAGGGGTTAAAAACCAGTTATCTTCGGGAGTTCATAACGTTTGATGAGAATGTCCAAATGAGGTGATTAAAGATGCTATGGAAATATGAGAAAGAGAGCTAAAACTTTCATGAAGAACGTTTTCTCAAATTCCGAAAGCAAATGGACCAAAACTGGGCAAAAGCAAAACAAGGCAGAACCAAAGAAGAGGCAAACAGGGAGAAAAATCAGCCATCTTCCAGAGCTCATAACTCTTAATGAAGACATCCAAATGAGATGATTCAAAATGATATGGAAAGCTGAGAAAGAGAGGAAAAACTTTCATGAATAAAGTTTTTTCAAATTCGGGACGGAAAGGGACCAAAATTGGACAAAATCGGAACAACGCGTGAAAGAAGAAATTCTGGACAGAAAGTTGAGACCACCGCGGCGGTTGGGAAGACCGCCGCGGCGGTTAACCTCCGCCTGCAATTTTCCATTTTTCATTTTGAGTCCCACAAGTTTTTGAAGCCTCACAAATGTTCCCCAACATCCCTATGTCTATAAATACCCCATTTTCTGCAGAAACAAGACAAGTAGGATAGGGTTAGGGTTAGTTTTTATTTTATTTGCACATTTTCCCCAATCTTGAGGGGATTTTCCTTTGAGGCTAGGGTTTGGTTATTTTGTGGCTTGAAAACTGGAATCCTTGGAGTTGTTTTGGCTTGTAAGGTGTTTGGATTTGGTTGGAATCATCACTCTTTTGATTAAGGGGAGTATTTTCTTTCAATTCCTTATGCTTTTAATGGTTAAATTTCCTTGTGATTGTTGGTTGTTGGAAGCCATGAGTGGCTAAATTGTATTGGGTGATTGTTGGTGTTTGATGTATGGGTTAGGTTTATTATGATTTCTTGTTGGTTGTAGAGTAATGGGCTTGCTTTAATTGAAGTTTTCCTACTTGTATTTAATGAATTGACATGCATTGAATTGTGGCCACATTTAGTGTGTGTTCTTGGTGTTCGTGTGTGTTTTAGAATATGCATGAATTTAGACCAAAAGTCGGAAGAACTACCTAGCATTCTCTATATTTAGGCATTTGAGACAAGAAACAACTACCATATGAGATTAATTGTGCACTAAAATTGTGTGGAAGCCATAGGTTTTAGTGTGCAAAGGTATAAGTGAGACCGAAAGGAGATCTTCTATTCTTTAATTCCATTGAGACCGAAAGGAGATGTGGAGTGAAAAATAAGTGGTTTTCTTAGATTAAACACTTGAACTAGGGAATGTGAAGTAGTTGGCTAAAACATCTAGGGCTAGAATTGTGCATTAGAGTTGTGTGGAAGCCATAGGCGCTAATGTGCTCTAGGTGGGGATGAGACCGAAAGGAGATTCCTCATTCTATAATTTCGATGAGACCGAAAGGAGATTCGGAGTGAATGGATGTAGTCACTTAGTTAAGATGCCCTACACTCGGTTGCCTTTAGGAATCAAAATAGCCAACCTTTGCATTGAACCCAAGGATCACCATCCTTCCTCAAGTGTGTGTTTTTCTACTTGTTTCAATGGTGTTGTTTTAGTTAGTTAAATATCACTTTCTAAATCATTGCTTTAAGACACATAGATAGCAAATAATTAGTTGCACTTAAATTCTTGTTTTGTCCCCTTCCCTGTGGAAAATGATCCCTATACTTTACTACAATTGATTAAGTGAGGTTTAGGTGTATATTTGTGTGAGTTTGAGCTATATTTTAGACGCACTTTTGCACACACCGATCCAGCTCACCACACGCTCCATGGCTCATGTTCAATCATGATATCTTGGGCAAAGGGATTTAATTACACAATAATATCTATCACAAGAAAAGTAATGTCGAATTACTAATATTTTCATTACTTGGGTAGTATTGATGTGTTGCTAGACACCGCTCATTACTTTTGGCATAAAATATATTTTATGTCAATGCCAACGTTATGAGAACCTATTGGGTCGCACAATTAGATCGTATCCAAAAGAAGTGCAAAATTCATGTGATGAAATTTTGGTTAATTTAAGAATCCTACTGAGAATAGCAATCTATCGGGTTTTCGTTTTAAAACGATTTTGGATTTAAGGCGAAAAGATTTTGGTTCTATTAATATTAATAAATCCAAAATGAGTTTTAGATTTATTAATAATAATCAAAATGGATTTTATTATTGGAAGATGAAAAGGCAACCATTCATTGGAAAATGAAAAGACAACCATTCATTGGAAAATGAAAAGGCAACATATTGCAATTTATTTTATGAAAATGAAAAGGCAGCCATTCATTGGAAAATGAAAAGGCAACCATATGCAACATGTTGCAATTCAATTTCTAGAATATGAAATGTGAAAGGGCAGCTGTTTCACATGGATGAATTATTGAATTCAGATCAAGGAAACCGAAAGGACACTTTCATTGAGAGAGTTTTCTTTTTAAGCTTTCTTTGTTGAAGAAAACTGTGTGCTATTCTTGGTGCACGAAATTTCTTTCTTTTCTTCTTCTCTTGTTCAATATAGACACCACTCCTTATTTGAGAAATAAGAACAAAAACCGAAATTTTGAGTTGAGAACTCAAAATAGAAAACCAATCTTTAAGTTGAGAACTTGAGGGAATACCAAGTAACAAAATCTTAGCTAGCACTAAAAGGATTTTGTTACTTCTTTCTTTAGTTAATTGTTTGACAATTAACTTGAGATTTGGAGACGATCATGTGGATACCATAGAGGCAAGGCTAGATTGGTTTTGCTTGTGATTCGACAATCAACAATCTCCAACAATCAACAAGACTACACTACCGGTAAGGTAACAATCTTCACTACCAATTTGATTTCACTTCGTATGGATCCGTGGAGAAACCAAAATTTTAAATTTCCATGCGTTCTTTGATTTGGTTTCCTACAATGCCACCCAAATGTAATGGATTATCCACCCTTTGTCCAGAACAACTACGCGGTGCTCTCTCTCGCTAGCTCCTTCAGCGGTCTTTTGCCCTCCAAATCTGGTACCTAGCATATTGATGATGTGTGGGTTAAAATCGAAACCAACAGCGCAAATACGCCTTCCGAAATTAAAGAACCTAGGTTCTCCCAAACAGCGCCACTTGATGAAGTCGTAATTCACAACTGCTAGCGATCCGATCCAATCTGGGTATCTTTTAGAGTTTGACAATGGTTATTTTGTAAGACAAAACATGGAGTGGTTCCTCAGGGTAATTCTCCAATGCTTAAGTTAGCCTTTTTGTTGGAGTATAATAGTTTGTCTTAATAATTTTAACATGCCTCATACCTGGCGATTCTTCCTAGTTTTATCTATCCTCGTCTGTCATTGGTGAGATTCTCTAACAGTGATAGATACCTGAATTGCGGATACTCCTCCTGATTGTGTGTTGCTGTTACTATCTCGCAATCACAGGCTCCAGTTACGTGCTTATGGATAAGCATGGCTCTGTTGTGTTATCACGTGGTCGCTTGAGACTCACGAATCTAACTTACTTAGTGTATTATGAGAATGGGGTTCTAGAGATAAATGAGGGTTATGCAATTGTAAATGACGCGAAGGTCCTGACCTCTGACTCTAAGGTCAGGAACTGCGCTCGTCATGAAGGACCGAACCTTTGACTCTAAGGTCTAGGACTTTACTGGTCTCAAAGGTGTGGACTTTTGAGTCTAAGGTCCAGGATTTCATTTCCCTTAAAGGTGTGAACCTTTGAGTCTTGTTTGTAGTGACTTTGTAGGTTTAACAGATTTAGCCCACGTAACCTATGCACGTAACCCGTACATGCATCGTGGGTAGCTAGGAGTTATTATCCCACTTTTTAAGAGTGTAATGTGAAAGGTCGTGGGGTCTGAAAAGATTTTGTGTGGGTACACACGGAAGCTCTAACGAGGAGTATATAAAGGCAACTTTTCGGTTCTAGGGTTTTCCGTCCGTCATTATCAGCATCTTTTATTATTTGAAAAGCCTTGAGAGGTTTTCTATTCCGGGGAAGAGGTTACAATGGGTTTGCTTGGGTGGTCATGGTCAAATAGCTATATTGTCCTTGTCCTATCGTTTTGAAAAAGTAAGTATGACTTTCTCTTATTCCAAGTCGTTAGGATCTTCCCACTGGGGTGGGAAGACAATGTCTATGGCGAAAAGAGGCAAGAGTGCCTCGGAATCTTCCAGCCATGGATTGGTGGTCGGGTTGTCGAAGCCCCCAAAATTAATTCAGATCTTCAACTAACTACAATTGATTTGTAGTAGTGGTGGACCAGTTCGAATCCCACGAGGAGCTATATGTTGAGGGGGATTTCTTAGCAATTGAGATAAAAAGAAAAAAAAATAAAAGACGAAGTTTAGTACCAACAATAAAGGAAAATTATAAAAGAAATTACTAGAAATATGTAAAAGAATTACTTTAGTCTTACCAGGCTCCGATCCAAGGAAGTGTAGTTGTACCGAATATATCTAGATCATAGGATTCTAAAGACACATTTTCATTCAAGCATTTAACCAAAAATTTTGCAGGATAGCCATAACAAAATTTTGAGTTTTCCTATTTTATTTGTTTGAACCTAGCATTCACAACAAACCTTACTAACAAATGACTGGGGGCGATAGCGTTCCATGTCATTTGATAGTAGCATTAAGAATATTGAAAGCAGTTAAAACAAAACCAACAATTGAGATAGCTACAATTGAAAATCTTTGTATCATTTATTCCTTTAAATCATAAATGCATGATTCTTTATTACTTTACGCAAAAAGATTTAAGTGCTACTTGTACTAAATGTTCCGGACAATTACGGATCAAGAACAAATAGATAGCTATAGAAAGAAGAATGCAAATAAGTTGTCAATTTATTTATCATTCAAAAATCCATAAAAATATAATGCAATAAATAATGATTACTTGAATGCAAAAGATTATGAAGCTATGAACAAAACCTCACTAAATATATTGGCATCAACACTCCTTGGAACGGAATGGAAGTAATTTAGCCACTCATGATGGCAAAACTATTCTAACTTTATTCTAAAAAGAAAAAGAAAGGGAAAATTCTTCAGAAAATTAAAGGAAAGACTTATGTCTTCCAAGCTCACTAACCCTCCTATTTATAGCCTTCTTCTCTAACAACCTTCCTAAAATCTCTCCAACAAATCCTAAGTCTTTAAACTTTAAATTCCTAACCAACAATCCTATCTTATCTAATCCTATCTAATCCTAACAAATGTCATCCAATCCATTCTAACTTGAATTACAAAAGTTAAAATCAAAAGACAAATTCAAATCTTGAAATTTCAGCTCATCGGTTCTTTATCTCAGCTCAAGACGTGGTCACGTGCATTTCTTTGAGTTTCACCTCCAAGACTTCATCCTTTAAGGCGTGGGCAAGCTTAAAACAAAAGAGCCTTATGTTTTGGCTCAAGAATTGCTTCTCCAAAAATCTTCTAAATCTCCATTAAATTCCATCTTTTCGCCTTAGTCCATCAACTTAATCCCTGGGGCAGAAACACTTTAAATTAGCCAATTGCATACCAAATAAAGCATTAACATCATAGTTTTGCTCCTATTAAATGGTAACAAATTAGATCCTATCAATTGGACATGTCTAGTAGGCATAGAACAAGAGGTAAAAGGGCTGTAGTGATTTCCAGTTCAAGGGCAGAGAGCCATGTGTCGGAAGACCCGAGTTCCTCGTTAGAGGTGGAGGAATTGGTCGTGCCCCATGTGGTGGGGTATCTTTCAAAGTTCATCCCAACTGCTGAGTCATTAGTGTTGGTTTTTAATGAAGTTGACGCGAATAAACTAAGAATGTACCATATTTCTAAAGAGTATGAAACGAGAGCCCCGGGTAGTGAAGGTAGGGCATGTAATCTGCCGGTTCGATATATGGCTGTGTATGAGGAACATCTTAAAACAGGTGTTAGATTCCCTGTTTGTCAATGGTTAGTCGATGTGTTGAATTATTATGAAGTATCATTTGCTTAGTTAGCTTCAAAGGGGGCGAGATTTATAATAGGTGTTGAAGTGTTGTGTTGGGAAGGTAGATTGAAGAGTTATGTAGATCTTTTTAGATATTTTTTTTGTATGAAAAAATCTACAAATTCTGGGTTATTTTACCTTTTTCCAAGTTATAAGAGTAGGGAAATAAGGCCTTTCGCTCATCATGAGTGGAAAAGAGGTTCTTTTTGTTAAATCCGATGTTTGTGGTTTAAAAAGCAGGTTGGTTCTTTGCGGAAAGAACCGATGTGTACTCAATCGGAAAAAGCAAGAATCCCAGAGGCCGAGGTTACATTGTACTTAGGCAAGAGAGGATTGGCAACTATACTGAAAAAGATTTGGTTAAGTATAAATTAAGCCTTGCTGTGGCTGATACCAGATCTTTGATTGTACAGTCTGGCCGAGATGATGAGGGTAGGAATTTCATATGTAATTTATAAAATTTGTGTATTTGTAATGAATAATTCTATTTATGTTGAATTTTGCAGTGAAATTGAGCTTAGTGAAATTGAAGCCCAACGAGGACTCATTAGAGGCGAGGAAATTCTCGTGACCAGGGAAGTGGAGACAAAGGAACCGTCTAAAAGGAAGGTGGATGATGATGTAGTGGAGATTATGTCTCCAGTGAAAAAGGAAAGGGTCAAGGTGGCGGCTTCAAAGAAGAAACCAAGTGGCGCAAAGGCTGAGGATATGGCCTTGGAGATTGCTGTATTATTTTCCACACCTGGAGTGGAAGAGATGTTGAAGGTAGAGAGGTTGGCAAATTACCAAAGAAAGTTGGCAGAAATACCACTGCAAGAATTAAATGACAATTTTTGTCAAATTGTTCTGCGGGTAAAACCTCCTAGCGTTTGGACATCTGATTTTTTTTTATTTTTTAATAATAATATGAGGATGTGTTGAGGTGTAGACATTTGTGTCTTGGGCCGAATACTTCCTAAGGCTGAATGATCAGGCGCGGGAGGCTTTGGCTTTCAAGGCTGAAAATGAGCAACTGAAGGAGTCAAAGAAGGTTGCCATTAAGGCAAAGGAGAAACTGGAGGTTGAGGAAGCAGAGATGGTTGAGAGCGAGAAGAAATGGAAAGAAGTGTTAGCCCTCCAACAGCAGCGGTGAGAGAAGGAGGCTGAGGTGTGGAGGACCTTCAGTGTTACACAAGGAGAATTTGCAAAATTGCTCGTGAAAAAGGTGTTTCACATTATGGGGAGTTTGTTGTTAATTTTTGCATAGCTGCTGAAAAGGTTAGCAGACATGAGGTAGCTGTGGATATTCAGAGATGGCATATTTCACTGAAATTGGAAGAATTACCTAGTTATGACCCTGAAGCCAAAGTCAAGGCTACCTAGGTGTATATGGATGCTGTGAAGACCTTTGATGGCTGCTTTGCGTTGTTGAAGCATATAGCCTCTCATGATTCTCCCATGATCTTGGAGGAGCTAAGCGCCTGTGCTGTGGATGAAGACCCAGACTTATGAGTTGCAGCTAATCTAGGTTCAAGTGAGCATGCCAAAGCTGGGACATCAGCACAGGGCGGTGGGACTCAAAATGAGGCCAGCTCTTAGGCTGACTCTATTTTTCCTTTTTGTTGTGTTTTTGGACATGTCATTGGCCTGTAAAAATGATTGGTGAGGGATTTCAAGTGATGGAAGTACTAATTTGGCATTTGTTTTTCTTTGTGTGTTTTATTATAATTATGTCAGGAATTTTTATTACCAATGAAAGACTTCGTTAGCGATTTGTATGAAAAGGTTAAGACGCTTGAGGGTGCAAATACAGAGCGTCAGGAAACTATCTCCCGTTTAAGGGGGGAGAATAAAGAGTTCCACAAACAGGTGGGATACTTGGAGTATCGAAATCACTGCTTAAGTGAAGATTTAGCCCAAAGGCAGAGGTCACTAAGGGATCTGAGTGTGTTGGAGAAAATGAGGAAGCTATAGAAACAATTACTAAGCTTATAGCTAAGGTTGAAGGACTTATCGTAGAATTAAAAAGAAAGGATGAGGCAATCTGCACCCTAACCAATGATGTGGAGAAAGAATGTCAAAAGGTGCAGAGTCTCCATGGTGCCTTGAAACCTTATAAGCTGCAGATCCGAGAGTTGCAACTTGAGTGCAAGACTTGGAAATCAAAAGTGACTAAGATAGAGACACAGTTGAAAGGTGCAGGCTTGAATGTAGCATCTGCAGACAAAGATCCCGTGGATATAATGTTGGAAGAATTGGAGCTGATAGCTAGGCAAGGCCGAGCCGATACCCCTTTGTACAAGAGTAAGGATGGTTCATTTAATAAGTATCTGCAAGAAAGAACCAAGTATGAGAAGGCAAAGAAGAAAGGGAAAGAAAAAGTGTAAACATTTTTCAAGTCCTGTTTGGTATGTAATTAGTCTATAATAAGTGTCTCCGAGACCCTCTAATGTGATTTTGACCCAGATGATATGATTCACAATCAGAAGGATCGGAAACACTTGAAGTTGCCCGAGATATGTCTAAGGGAAGCTTAGACTGGATGGTGTAAACCACAACCCACTACCTATGAAATAGATAAGAACCTTGGTATAAAAGCATACAACCAATTGCACCAAAAATTGGTTGATAAGTTTGTACGAATGCCACAAGTCTCCAAGGAGAACTTGATAAGTTCTAAGTTTTTAAAAAATCAAATGAGATAAACTCACAATTTCTATTACTCAAACTTGTCTTCAAAGTAGTACAAATATGCCTATTTATAGGCTAAAATAAGTCTTAAAAAAATAAATTCTAAATATTCTAGGCTAGAAGAAATAAATAATAATTTGACTTTCTAACTTCTAGACAAGACTAATAAAAATTCTGCATTTTAATATATTAATTACACATAATTTTAGATGATATGTTGGCTGAAAGCAAGGCTCATTGGAATGGTACGTTGACCAAGTGTTAGAATGAGTAGGTTCATGCACTTTGAGTTAGTTTCCAAGACTTCATAATACTCATTTGATTGAATTTTCCCAAGGCTGAATTTCGTCTTTTAATGCCTCAAAATGGATGATTGACCATGGAATTTGAAGTATTCAACACTTGACTACGTGAATAATTGTTGGCTGGAATTTGGACCAACTTTGGACTAAAATTGCTCTTTGACTTGGATAAGATGCACACTTGACCTTGGACCTTCGCTCCATGGAATTGGGTGGAAAGTTGGGGCCAAGTTTGCAACTCTAGTTACAGAGTTCGCATCTTTGCTCATGAGTTTCCATCTTCGCTCGTGGGTCGAAGTGTGAGCCAAAAGTCTAGAAGTGCACCTTGCAGTCGGAAGTTTGCACTTTGCATCTTTGAGTCGAAGGTCAGGAAGTCAGGGCCGATTTCACATCATTCCCCTCCTCTTCAGAAGGATTTGTCCTCAAATCTTCAGCACCTACATGATAGAGACTTAAGTCAGAAATATTGAAGACATCATGAACATCGTACTCACTCGGCAAATCAAGTCTGTAGGCATTGTCGTTGATGCCCTCTAAAACTTGAAAAGGTCCATCTCCTCTTGGTTGCAACTTGGATTTTGTTTGTGTTGGGAACCTTTCTTCCCTCAAGTGCAACCTAACCCAATCTCCTGGTTCAAAGATGAGCTTATGACGCCCCTTGTTGGCTTGTTGTTCATATCTTCGCGTCTTTTCTTCAGTGTTGAGTCTTGCCTTCTCATGGATTTGCTTCACAAATTCAGCCTTTTTTTTACCATCTAAATTCAATCTCTCACTCACAAGAAAAGGTGTTAGTTCCATTGGAGATAATGGATTAAAACCATAAACAATTTCAAAAGGAGAAAATTTAGTGGCAGAATGTACATTCCTATTATATGCAAATTCAACATGAGGTAAACAAACTCTCCAAGACTTAGTATTCTTACCATTGACCAATCTCAATAATGTAGATAAGGTACGATTAACAACCTCAGTTAGGCCATCAATTTGTGGATGACAAGTTGTAGAAAACAACAGTTTTGTCCCTAATTTCCCTCACAAAGTCTTCCAAAAATAACTTAGAAATTTTGTATCTCGGTCGGATACAATGGTTCTCGGCATTCCATGCAAACGAATTACTTCTTTAAAAAACAACTCAGCAATATGTGATGCATGATTCGTTTTATTGCATGCAATGAAATTCTTCATTTTTGAAAATCTATCCACTACCACAAAAATTGATACTTTCCCATTTTTAGTTCTTGGTAATCCCAAGACAAAATCCATTGACAGATCAACCCACGGCTCTTTTGGAATCGGCAAAGGTGTGTACAAGCAATTAGCTTTCTTGCAAATAATATAGTCTTCACAAATTTTCACAACAAGACTTTTTATTTTTGGCCAATAAAAATGTTCTTGCAAAATTGCCAAAAGTTTTGCTATGTCAAAGTGTTCCATAAGTCCCCCACCATGTGCTTCCCTAGCTAACAATTCTCACATAGAAGACTTAGGAATGCAAAGCTTGGACGCTTTAAATAAAAATCCATCATGCTTATAAAATTTTTCACATGAACCTTTTTCACATGCTTGGAGTACTTGACAAAAATCAGAATCATCATAGTATAATCCTTTAATTTTCTCAAAGCCAAGTAATTTAGAATCTAATGAAGTCAATAAGGCATATCTCCTAGAGAGTGCATTGGCTACAACATTCTCTTTACCTTTCTTGTGTCGGATGGCATATGGAAAGGTCTCAATGAATTCCATCCATCTCGCATGCCTTTTGTTAAGCTTATGTTGGCTTTTAGAAATTTCAATGATTCATGATCAGTGTGGATCACAAATTCTTTAGCCCATAAATAGTGCTGCCATGTCTTCAAGGCTCGGACCAGCGCATACAACTCCTTGTCATAAGTTGGATAGTTCAGAGTTGCCCCACTTAGCTTCTCGCTAAAGTATGCCACGGGTCTTCTTTCTTGCATCAAGACAGTGCCTACTCCAACACTTGAAGCATCACACCCAATTTCAAATGTTTTATCAAAATTAGGCAAAGAAAGTAAAGGAGCGTTGGTAAATTGAAATTTAAGTTTTTGAAAAGCTTGCTCCTGCTCTTCTTCCCATTTGAATCCCACATTCTTCTTGATGAATTCAGTTAATGGTGCAGCCAAGGTGCTAAAATTTTTGATAAATCTTCTATAGAAACTTGCGAGGCCATGGAAGCTTCGCACTTCACTAACACCTTTGAAAGTCGGCCATTCCTGAATTGCCTTTACTTTTTCCATGTAACTGAATACCATTAGCACTTACAAATATAACCAAGAAAACTTACTTCATTAGTGCAAAAGGCACACTTTTTCAAATTGGCATAAAGCTTCTCCTCCCTGAGCACACTTAACACACAAGTTAGATGTTCAAGATGATCATTCAAGCTTCTTGAATACACTAAAATGTCATCAAAATAAACAACTACAAATTTTCCAATGAAATTTCCCAAAACATGAATTTTCTCAAGTGCTTGGTGTGTTAGTTAAGCCGAAAGGCATTACTAACCATTCATACAATCCATGTTTTGTTTTAAAAGCAGTTTTCCATTCATCACCTATTTTCATCCTAATCTGATGGTAACCACTTTTCAAATCAATTTTGAAAAACACAATTGAACCACATAATTCATCAAGTAAATTGTTTAATCGAGGAATTGGATGGCGATATTTTACTGTAACGTTATTCACGGCTCTGCAGTCAATACACATTCTCCACGATCCATCTTTCTTTGGTACCAATAGGACTGGTATAGCACACGGACTCATGCTTTCTCAAACCCAACCTTTGTTCAACAAGTCTTCAACTTGTCTTTAAAGTTCTTTAGTCTTTTCGAGACTCATCCTATAAGCAGGTTTATTTGGAATGAAAGCTCCTGTTAGAAGTCAATTTGGTATTCAATACCACGAAGTGGTGGCAATCCCTTCGGAACTTCTTCTAGAGATACATCTTCAAAGTCCTGCAAAATAGAAACAATATTGCTCGATAGTTCATCGGCCAAGTCATTAGTACTCAAATGAGCCTCTTTAAACAAAATTAGTACAAAAAGGACGTTGAGAATTTAGAGCACTCTTGATCTCACTTTTTTTTTTTGCAAATACACAAAATTTTTCTTCCTTTTCACTCAAGATAAGTGCTTCTTTTCTCTCTTTGTGGCTCTTTTTCTTTTCACTCAATTCTTTCTCATTTTTCTTTTTCTCTTCCTCTTTTTCTACTTACTTTTTTTTGCATCTTCTTGTAACCTCACTTGATCTTCATAGATTTGATTAGGAGTTACATTTCTTTGATTATGAACAAAAGAGTACTTGTTAGTAAAACCATCATGTCGGACTCGTCTGTCATATTGCCATGGCCTCCTCAACAACAAATGGCTTGCTTGCATAGGAACCACATCACAAATCACCTCGTCCTCATACTTCCCAATGCGAAATGGCACGTTCACTTGTTTGGACACTCGGACTTCTCCACAATCATTAAGCCATTGGAGCTTGTATAGCTTTGGATGCCTGATGATTGGCAAACCTAACTTTTCAACCATAAAAACACTAGTTACATTAGTACAACTTCTGCCATCAATTATAACACTACAAACCTTTCCATTAACGTAGCATCGGGTGTGGAAAATGTTTTCTCTTTGTGCCGCTTCGTCTTCCATGACTTGCACACTAAGAACTCACCTTCTAACCAATAGCTCACATTGGACTGGCTCCTCCATATCGGATTTGACAAGAGCTGGCATGTAGTCAGATTCATTTTCATCTTCCGTTTCATGCTCTCCATCATCCCTTATGATCATTGCAAGCTTGTTCGGACATTGGCTTGCGATATAGCCCCTACCTTGATATTTAAAACATCTAATGTCATGAGTTCGAGAGGTAGAAGGATCATTGTTACCTTTCGAAGTTGTCTCATTTGAAGTAAATGCAGGCTAACTTTAAAGAAGTCGTAGGTCATTCCTCATTCTTTGGAGTACTCATCTTCCAAGTACTTTGACGCACACTACCTCCTCTTTTGAGTTGTTGCTCTACTTTGACAGTTGTATGTACCATATCCTGTAACTCCACATAATGGTACATCTCAACTTTGTCTTGAATGTCTCGATTCAGCCCATTCAGGAATCTAGCCATGGTGGCTTCTCGGTCTTCTTCTACATTAGCTCTTATCATCTCAACCTCCATTTCTTTCAAATAATCTTCCACGCTTCGGCTTCCTTACTTAAGTCTAGAGGTCTCGATAATAATAACTAGGCACAAATCTCTTTCGCATGATTGCTTTCATTTCTTCTCAAGTTTCAACAGATCTTTCACCATTTCTTCTCCTACTTAGCACCAATTGATCCCACCATGTTAGTGGATAATCGAAAAGCTCAATGACAGCAAGTTTACCTTTTTGAAGTTGGAATATTGGTGACAATCAAACACAAACTCCATCTTTTTCTCCTACTCAATGTAAGCCTCTGGGTCGGATCTGCCATGAAAAGGAGGAATTTTCATCTTGATGGCATTAAGATTGTTATCATTTTTTTGTCTTCTCCAAGTTGATCTTCTAGTGTGCCTAAAAGATTCCCTATCAAACTCATCATCAACTTCATCAAGTTCTTCATTTTCCACCACTTGCATTTTTCGCCTTCTTTGGATGTTGGAGGTGTGTGAAGGAGCCATTTGAGATTCTACCTCCAATTGATCAATTCTTTCATGCAAGGGTTCAAGTTCTTGCCGTAGCATTCTTTTCATTTCTCCCATCAAGGCTTCGATTTGTAAGTTTTGTGGATGATTTTCCTCATTGGAATGGTGAGACATTTCTGAAAATCCTGCAAGAAAAATCCTCACAAATAATATTTACTCCACTCACACTCTCGTTATCTCGCAAGGTTCTTACGAGTGAACAATTACCAAGGGAGAGTGACTTTCACAACTAAACTTATCAAACAATTTTTTTGTTCTTAAGTTGTGAAGATGAATACCAAGAAAATATGACAAATCAAGATAAGAGAACTATGAACAATGAATATTTCAAAGAATAAGAGTAGGAAACAAATTGAAGAATAAACAAAGTTAAGAAATAATGAACTAGATGATCAATGAAAATTTAGGCCAAGGTTGGTTGAGAAGAACTTATCAATGAATCTTTTGGCAATCTGGATAACAAAAGAAAATATTAGATCACAACTTTAGGAAATGAAATTTTGTATCCACTTCTTCTATTTTTTCTTTATTTTTATATATATATTCTCGGCCGGCACTTTTTTTTTAATATTCGGCCAGTTTTTTTTTTTAATATTTCGGCCTCTTTTTTTTTTAATATTTTGGCCTCTCTTTTTTTTATTTATGTAATAAAAATAGAAGTGGAGATGAGAAAGTGATTCCTTAAAATTCTAAACTCACTGCTAGGAACTTTGCCAACCTGTGACAAAACCCACTAATAAAAAAATGTGAATCTTGAATGTCAAGAAAGTCAAAAATTAAGAAAGAATAAAAAATATAAAAAGGAAAACAAGGATATGCAGCCCTTAGAGATGGCTCTGATATCAAATGATGTGATTTCGACCCAGATGATATGATTCACAATCGGAAGGATCGGAAACACTTGAAGTTGCTCGGGATATGTCTAAGGGAAGCTTAGACTGGATGGTGTAAACCGCAACCCACTACCTATCAAATAGATAGGAACCTTGGTATAAAACACCACAACCAATTACACCAAAAATTGGTTGATAAGTTTCTACGAACGCCACAAGTCTCCAAGGAGAACTTGATAAGTTCTAAGTTTTTAAAAAACCAAATGAGATAAACTCACAATTTCTATTACTCAAACTTGTCTTCAAAGTAGTACAAATGTGCCTATTTATAGGCTAAAATAAGTCTTAAAAAAATAAATTCTAAATATCCTAGTCTAGAAGAAATAAATAATAATTTGACTTTCTAACTTCTAGACAAGACTAATAAAATTCTACATTTTAATATATTAATTACACATAATTCTAGATGATATGTTGGCTGAAATCAAGGCTCATTGGAATGGTACGTTGACCAAGTGTTGGAATGAGTAGGTTCATGCACCTTAAGTTAGTTTCCAAGACTTCATTAATACTCCTTTGATTGAATTTTCCCAAGGTCGAATTCGTCTTTTAATGCCTCAAAATGGATGATTGACCATAGAATTTGAAGTTTTTAACACTTGACTACGTGAATAATTGTTGGCTAGAATTTGGACCAACTTTGGACTAAAATTGCTCTTTGACTTAGATTAGATGCACACTTGACCTTGGACCTTCACTGCATGGAATTGGGTGGAAAGTCGAGGCCAATTTCGTAGCTCTGGTCGTAGAGTTCGCATCTTCGCTCGTAGGTCGGGAAGTGCGAGCCGAAAGTCGGGAAGTCAACGCCGCAGGTCGGGAAGTCTGCACTACGCATCTTTGAGTCAAAGGTTGGGAAGTCAGAATTGAGTTCACATCACCCTCAATCCTGACTTTTGGGATCTGAATGATTTTATCTTAAGGCGTTTTGGGAGCTTCAACTCTTTGTGGAGGTTGAGGGAACTTTGAGTTGAAGTTTCCTGCCTGTGAGGGTGTCATTGGGAGCTATGAGTTGGAGTTCCCCACCCTTGCAGATGTGTTTAGGAACTATGATTCGAAGTTCCTCACCCTTGAGAATATCTTAGGGAACTGTGAGTCGAAGTTCCCCACCCTTGAAGATGTCTTTGGGAACTATGAGTCGAGGTTGCCCATCCTTAAGGATGTCTTTAGGAACTGCGACAAGAAATAAAATATCTTATTCTCTTTCTTTTTATTTTTGTTCTTTGTTTATTTTAATGCATGTAACTTCCTCATCCTTTAGGGATGTTATGGAATAAGCAGCTTAACTTAGCTAAACCGAGGTTACACGTTAATTTCTCGATTTAAAACTTAGCAAGGCAGTTCCACCATCTTGAACCAAATTCAAGAAAGTTATGATTCCTTTACTCGATTTATTCAACAATGACGTTTTATTCAATGACAAAGATAATCAGACATAAAAGCGTTTTAGATTGCTAACATGCCAAACTCGAGATAATAAATTCCCCTCCATAATAGCTAACCGATAACTCCCCAACTTGGATGCATTGATAACTTTGTATGTCCTTCCTAATTGGCTTCCAGTTTGCCTAGTTTCTGAGCTCAGCTTACTTCATTCTTGCGCAAGACCAGATATCCTAGGGTGAACTCATTGACCTTCACCCTTTCGTTGTAGTATTTCACCATGTCTTGCTTATATCTAGTCTCTTTAACAGAAGCTAAGTCTTTACGTTCTTTCAACGAATCCAGGTTAGGGTGGATGTCCTCTTCATTAGCTGTGAGGATGCTCCATCCATTGGTCTAATCTTCCCTGATTGTACTTGTTTCGCAAGTTAAGTTTGCGTAGTTGCTTGTTGTGTGTTGTTGGCTGCTTCTAGCCGTTATGTGCGCATCAAAAAGTCCTAATATATTCTAGTGCCTTTGAATCTTATTAATATAGTGGAAATCTTGGTTGTGAGGATGCTTCATCCATTGGTCCAATCTTCTCCGATTCTACTTGTGTTGCAAGTAATGTTTGGCCTAGTTGCTTGTTGTGTGTTGTTGGGTCCTTAGAGCCGTAAGGTGCATATCAAAAACTCCTAAATCATTCTAGTGCCTTTGAATCATATTAATATAGTAGAACTCTCGGTTGTGACGATGCTTCATCCATTGGTCTAATCTTCTCTGATTCTAATTGTTTCGCAAGTTAAGTTTGGCCTAGTTGCTTGTTGTGTGTTTTTGGCTCCTTATAGCCATACAATGCACAACGAAAACTCCAAATACATTCAAGTGTCTTTGAATCTTATTAAAATTTAGTAGAACCCTAGGTTGTGGCCATATTTCATCCATTGGCCTAATTTTCCCTGATTGTACTTGTTTCGCAAGTTAAGTTTGGCCTAGTTGCTTGTTGTGTGTTGTTGGCTTTTTCTAGCCGTTAGGTGCACATCAGAAACTCCTAATATATTCTAGTGCCTTTGAATCAAATTAATCTAGTAGAACTCTAGGTTTTAACGATGTTTCATCCATTGGTCTAATCTTCCCAGATTCTACTTGTTTTGCAATTTAAGTTTGGCCTAGTTACTTCATGTTTGTTGTTAGCTCCTTATAGCCTTAAGGTGAAAATCGTAAACACCTAATACATTTTTGTGCTTTTGAATCATATTAATCTAGTAGAACACTCGTTGTGACGACGCTTTATCCATTGGTCCAATCTTCCATGATTCTACTTGTTTCGCAAGTAATGTTTGGTCTAGTCCCTTGTTGTTAGTTGTTGGTCGCTTATAGCCGTAAGGTGCACATCAAAACTCCTAATAGATTATAGTGCCTTTGAATCTTATTAATATAGTAGAATCCTAGGTTGTGATGATGTTTCATCCATTGGCCTAATCTTCCTTATTCTACTTGTTTCGCAAGTTAAATTTGGCCTAGTTGCTTGTTGTGTGTTCTCACCCATGTAGCCGCATTTGCACATCAAAAACTCCTAATACATTCAAGTGCCTTTCAATATTATTAATCTAGTAGAACCTTAGGTTATGACGATATTTCATCCATTGGCCTAATCTTCCCTGATTCTACTTATTTCGCAAGTTAAGTTTGGACTAGTTGTTTGTTGTTTGTTGTTGGCTCATTCTAGCCGTAAGGTGCACATCAAAAACTTCTAATACACTCCACTGCCTTTGAATCTTATTAATCTACTAGAACTCTAGGTTGTGAGAATGCTCCATCCATTGGTCTAATCTTCCCTGATTGTACTTGTTTCGCAAGTTAAGTTTATGAGTTGCTTGTTGTGTGTTGTTGGCTGCTTCTAGCCGTTATGTGCGCATGAAAAACTCCTAATATATTCTAGTGCCTTTGAATCTTATTAATATAGTGGAAATCTTGGTTGTGAGGATGCTTCATCCATTGGTCCAATCTTCTCCGATTCTACTTGTGTTGCAAGTAATGTTTGGCCTAGTTGCTTGTTGTGTGTTGTTGGGTCCTTAGAGCCGTAAGGTGCATATCAAAAACTCCTAAATCATTCTAGTGCCTTTGAATCATATTAATATAGTAGAACTCTCGGTTGTGACGATGCTTCATCCATTGGTCTAATCTTCTCTGATTCTAATTGTTTCGCAAGTTAAGTTTGGCCTAGTTGCTTGTTGTGTGTTTTTGGCTCCTTATAGCCGTACAATGCACAACGAAAACTCCTAATACATTCAAGTGTCTTTGAATCTTATTAAAATTTAGTAGAACCCTAGGTTGTGGCTATATTTCATCCATTGGCCTAATCTTCCCTGATTGTACTTGTTTCGCAAGTTAAGTTTGGCCTAGTTGCTTGTTGTGTGTTGTTGGCTTTTTCTAGCCGTTAGGTGCACATCAGAAACTCCTAAAATAATCTAGTGCCTTTGAATTTATTAATCTAGTAGAACTCTAGGTTTTAACGATGTTTCATCCATTTGTCTAATCTTCCCAGATTCTACTTGTTTTGTAATTTAAGTTTGGCCTAGTTACTTCATGTTTGTTGTTAGCTCCTTATAGCCTTAAGGTGAAAATCGTAAACACCTAATACATTTTTGTGCTTTTGAATCATATTAATCTAGTAGAACACTCGGTTGTGACGACGTTTTATCCATTGGTCCAATCTTCCATGATTCTACTTGTTTCGCAAGTAATGTTTGGTCTAGTCCCTTGTTGTAAGTTGTTGGTTGCTTATAGCCGTAAGGTGCACATCAAAAACTCCTAATAGATTATAGTGCCTTTGAATCTTATTAATATAGTAGAATCCTAGGTTGTGATGATGTTTCATCCATTGGCCTAATCTTCCCTTATTCTACTTGTTTCGCAAGTTAAATTTGGCCTAGTTGCTTGTTGTGTGTTCTCACCCATATAGCCGCATTTGCACATCAAAAACTCTTAATACATTCAAGTGCCTTTGAATATTATTAATCTAGTAGAACCTTAGGTTGTGACGATATTTCATCCATTGGCCTAATCTTCCCTGATTCTACTTATTTCGCAAGTTAAGTTTGGCCTAGTTGCTTGTTGTTTGTTGTTGGCTCCTTCTAGCCGTAAGGTGCACATCAAAACTTCTAATACACTCTACTGCCTTTGAATCTTATTAATCTACTAGAACTCTAGGTTGTCAGGATGCTCCATCCATTGGTCTACACTTCCCAGATTGTACTTGTTTCGCAAGTTAAGTTTATGTAGTTGCTTGTTGTGTGTTGTTGGTCGCTTCTAGCCGTTATGTGCATCAAAACTCCTAATATATTCTAGTGCCTTTGAATCTTATTAATATAGTGGAAATCTTGGTTGTGAGGATGCTTCATCCATTGGTCCAATCTTCTCCGATTCTACTTGTGTTGCAAGTAATGTTTGGCCTAGTTGCTTGTTGTGTGTTGTTGGGTCCTTAGAGCCGTAAGGTGCATATCAAAAACTCCTAAATCATTCTAGTGCCTTTGAATCATATTAATATAGTAGAACTCTCTTGTGACGATGCTTCATCCATTGGTCTAATCTTTCTTGATTCTAATTGTTTCGCAAGTTAAGTTTGGCCTAGTTGCTTGTTGTGTGTTTTTGGCTCCTTATAGCCGTACAATGCACAACGAAAACTCCTAATACATTCAAGTGTCTTTGAATCTTATTAAAATTTAGTAGAACCCTAGGTTGTGGCTATATTTCATCCATTGGCCTAATCTTCCCCGATTGTACTTGTTTCGCAAGTTATGTTTGGCCTAGTTGCTTGTTGTGTGTTGTTGGCTTTTTCTAGCCGTTGGGTGCACATCAGAAACTCCTAATATACTCTAGTGCCTTTGAATCTTATTAATCTAGTAGAACTCTAGGTTTTAACGATGTTTCATCCATTGGTCTAATCTTCCCAGATTCTACTTGTTTTGCAATTTAAGTTTGGCCTAGTTACTTCATGTTTGTTGTTAGCTGCTTATAGCCTTAAGGTGAAAATCGTAAACACCTAATACATTTTTGTGCTTTTGAATCATATTAATCTAGTAGAACACTCGGTTGTGACGACGTTTTATCCATTGGTTCAATCTTCCATGATTCTACTTGTTTCGCAAGTAGTGTTTGGTCTAGTCCCTTGTTGTTAGTTGTTGGCTGCTTATAGCCGTAAGGTGCACATCAAAAACTCCTAATAGATTATAGTGCCTTTGAATCTTATTAATACAGTAGAATCCTAGGTTGTGATGATGTTTCATCCATTGGCCTAATCTTCCCTTATTCTACTTGTTTCGCAAGTTAAATTTGGCCTAGTTGCTTGTTGTGTGTTCTCACCCATGTAGCCGCATTTGCACATCAAAAACTCCTAATACATTCAAGTGCCTTTCAATATTATTAATCTAGTAGAACCTTAGGTTGTGACGATATTTCATCCATTGGCCTAATCTTCCCTGATTCTACTTATTTCGCAAGTTAAGTTTGGCATAATTGTTTGTTGTTTGTTGTTGGCTCCTTCAAGCCGTACGGTGCACATCAAAAACTTCTAATACACTCTACTGCCTTTGAATCTTATTAATCTACTAGAACTCTAAGTTGTGAGGATACTCCATCCATGGGTCTAATCTTCCCGATTGTACTTGTTTCGCAAGTTAAGTTTATGTAGTTGCTTGTTGTGTGTTGTTGGCTGCTTCTAGCCGTTATGTGCGCAGCAAAAGCTCGTAATATATTCTAGTGCCTTTGAATCTTATTAATATAGTGGAAATCTTGGTTGTGAGGATGCTTCTTCCGTTGGTCCAATCTTCTCCGATTCTACTTGTGTTGCAAGTAATGTTTGGCCTAGTTGCTTGTTGTGTGCTGTTGGGTCCTTAGAGCCGTAAGGTGCATATCAAAAACTCCTAAATCATTCTAGTGCCTTTGAATCATATTAATATAGTAGAACTCTCGGTTGTGACGATGATTCATCCATTGGTCTAATCTTCTCTGATTTTAATTGTTTCGCAAGTTACGTTTGGCCTAGTTGCTTGTTGTGTGTTTTTGGCTCCTTATAGCCTTACAATGCACAACGAAAACTCCAAATACATTCAAGTGTCTTTGAATCTTATTAAAATTTAGTAGAACCCTAGGTTGTGGCCATATTTCATCCATTGGCCTAATTTTCCCTGATTGTACTTGTTTCGCAAGTTAAGTTTGGCCTAGTTGCTTGTTGTGTGTTGTTGGCTTTTTCTAGCCGTTAGGTGCACATTAGAAACTCCTAATATATTCTAGTGCCTTTGAATCTTATTAATCTAGTAGAACTCTAGGTTTTAACGATGTTTCATCCATTGGTCTAATCTTCCTGCATTCTACTTGTTTTGCAATTTAAGTTTGGCCTAGTTACTTCATGTTTGTTGTTAGCCCCTTATAGCCTTAAGGTGAAAATCGTAAACACCTAATACGTTTTTGTGCTTTTGAATCATATTAATCTAGTAGAACACTTTCAGTTGTGACGTTTTATCCATTGGTCCAATCTTCCATGATTCTACTTGTTTCGCAAGTAATGTTTGGTCTAGTCCCTTGTTGTTAGTTGTTGGCTGCTTATAGCCGTAAGGTGCACATCAAAAACTCCTAATAGATTATAGTGCCTTAGAATCTTATTAATATAGTAGAATCCTAGGTTGTGACGATATTTCATCCATTGGCCTAATCTTCCCTGATTCTACTTATTTCGCAAGTTAAGTTTGGCCTAGTTGCTTGTTGTTTGTTGTTGGCTCCTTCTAGCCGTAAGGTGCACATCAAAAACTTCTAATACAGTCTACTGCCTTTGAATCTTATTAATCTAATAGAACTCTAGGTTGTGAGGATGCTCCATCCATTGGTCTAATCTTCCCTGATTGTACTTGTTTCGCAAGTTAAGTTTGCGTAGTTGCTTGTTGTGTGTTGTTGGCTGCTTCTAGCCGTTATGTGCGCATCAAAAACTCATAATATATTCTAGTGCCTTTGAATCTTATTAATATAGTGGAAATCTTGGTTGTGAGGATGCTTCATCCATTGGTCCAATCTTCTCCGATTCTACTTGTGTTGCAAGTAATGTTTGGCCTAGTTGCTTGTTGTGTGTTGTTGGGTCCTTAGAGCCGTAAGGTGCATATCAAAAACTCCTAAATCATTCTAGTGCCTTTGAATCATATTAATATAGTAGAACTCTCGGTTGTGACGATGCTTCATCCATTGGCCTAATCTTCTGTCATTCTAATTGTTTCGCAAGTTAAGTTTGGCCTAGTTGCTTGTTGTGTGTTTTTGGCTCTTTATAGCCGTACAATGCACAACGAAAACTCCTAATACATTCAAGTGTCTTTGAATCTTATTAAAATTTAGTAGAACCCTAGGTTGTGGCTATATTTCATCCATTGGCCTAATCTTCCCTGATTGTACTTGTTTCGCAAGTTAAGTTTGGCCTAGTTGCTTGTGTGTTGTTGGCTTTTTCTAGCCGTTAGGTGCACATCAAAACTCCTAATATGTTCTAGTGCCTTTGAATCTTATTAATCTAGTAGAACTCTAGGTTTTAACGATGTTTCATCCATTGGTCTAATCTTCCTGCATTCTACTTGTTTTGCAATTTAAGTTTGGCCTAGTTACTTCATGTTTGTTGTTAGCTCCTTATAGCCTTAAGGTGAAAATCGTAAACACCTAATACATTTTTGTGCTTTTGAATCATATTAATCTAGTGGAACACTTTCAGTTGTGACGCTTTATCCATTGGTCCAATCTTCCATGATTCTACTTGTTTCGCAAGTAATGTTTGGTCTAGTCCCTTGTTGTTAGTTGTTGGTCGCTTATAGCCGTAAGGTGCACATCAAAACTCCTAATACATTATAGTGCCTTTGAATCTTATTAATATAGTAGAATCCTAGGTTGTGATGATCTTTCATCCATTGGCCTAATCTTCCCTTATTCTACTTGTTTCGCAAGCTAAATTTGGCCTAGTTGCTTGTTGTGTGTTCTCACCCATGTAGCCGCATTTGCACATCAAAAACTCCTAATACAATCAAGTGCCTTTCAATATTATTAATCTAGTAGAACCTTAGGTTGTGACGATATTTCATCCATTGGCCTAATCTTCCCTGATTCTACTTATTTCGCAAGTTAAGTTTGGCCTAGTTGTTTGTTGTTTGTTGTTGGCTCATTCTAGCCGTAAGGTGCACATCAAAAACTTCTAATACACTGGCCTTTGAATCATATTAATCTACTAGAACTCTAGGTTGTGAGAATGCTCCATCCATTGGTCTAATCTTCCCTGATTGTACTTGTTTCGCAAGTTAAGTTTGTGTAGTTGCTTGTTGTGTGTTGTTCGCTGCTTCTAGCCGTTATGTGCGCATCAAAAACTCCTAATATATTCTAGTGCCTTTGAATCTTATTAATATAGTGGAAATCTTGGTTGTGAGGATGCTTCATCCATTGGTCCAATCTTCTCCGATTCTACTTGTTTTGCAAGTAATGTTTGGCCTAGTTGCTTGTTGTGTGTTGTTGGGTCCTTAGTGCCGTAAGGTGCATATCAAAAACTCCTAAATCATTCTAGTGCCTTTGAATCATATTAATATAGTAGAACTCTCGGTTGTGACGATGCTTCATCCATTGGTCTAATCTTCTCTGATTCTAATTGTTTCGCAAGTTAAGTTTGGCCTAGTTGCTTGTTGTGTGTTTTTGGCTCCTTATAGCCGCATAATGCCCAACAAAAACTCCTAATACATTCAAGTGTCTTTGAATCTTATTAAAATTTAGTAGAACCCTAGGTTGTGGCTATATTTCATCCATTGGCCTAATCTTCCCTGATTGTACTTGTTTCGCAAGTTAAGTTTGGCCTAGTTGCTTGTTCAGTGTTGTTGGCTATATCTAGCCGTTAGGTGCACATCAGTAACTCCTAATATATTCTAGTGCCTTTGAATCTAATTAATCTAGTAGAACTCTAGGTTTTAACGATGTTTCATCCATTGGTCTAATCTTCCCAGATTCTACTTGTTTTGCAATTTAAGTTTGGCCTAGTTACTTCATGTTTGTTGTTAGCTCCTTATAGCCTTAAGGTGAAAATCGTAAACACCTAATACATTTTTGTGCTTTTGAATCATATTAATCTAGTAGAACACTCTGTTGTGACGACGTTTTATCCATTGGTCCAATCTTCCATGATTCTACTTGTTTCGCAAGTAATGTTTGGTCTAGTCCCTTGTTGTTAGTTGTTGGCTGCTTATAGCCGTAAGGTGCACATCAAAAACTCCTAATAGATTATAGTGCCTTTGAATCTTATTAATATAGTAGAATCCTAGGTTGTGATGATGTTTCATCCATTGGCCTAATCTTCCCTTATTCTACTTGTTTCGCAAGTTAAATTTGGCCTAGTTGCTTGTTGTGTGTTTTCACCCATGTAGCCGCATTTGCACATCAAAAACTCCTAATACATTCAAGTGCCTTTGAATATTATTAATCTAGTAGAACCTTAGGTTGTGACGATATTTCATCCATTGGCCTAATCTTCCCTGATTCTACTTATTTCGCAAGTTAAGTTTGGCCTAGTTGCTTGTTGTTTGTTGTTGGCTCCTTCTAGCCGTAAGGTGCACATCAAAAACTTCTAATACACTCTACTGCCTTTGAATCTTATTAATCTACTAGAACTCTAGGTTGTGAGGATGCTCCATCCATTGGTCTAATCTTCCCTGATTGTACTTGTTTCGCAAGTTAAGTTTGTGTAGTTGCTTGTTGTGTGTTGTTGGCTGCTTCTAGCCGTTATGTGCGCAACAAAAAGTCCTAATATATTCTAGTGCCTTTGAATCTTATTAATATAGTGGAAATCTTGGTTGTGAGGATGCTTCATCCATTGGTCCAATCTTCTCCGATTCTACTTGTGTTGCAAGTAATGTTTGGCCTAGTTGCTTGTTGTGTGTTGTTGGGTCCTTAGAGCCGTAAGGTGCATATCAAAACTCCTAAATCATTCTAGTGCCTTTGAATCATATTAATATAGTAGAACTCTCTTGTGACGATGCTTCATCCATTGGTCTAATCTTCTCCGATTCTAATTGTTTCGCAAGTTAAGTTTGGCCTAGTTGCTTGTTGTGTGTTTTGGCTCCTTATAGCCGCATAATGCACAATCTAAAACTCCTAATACATTCAAGTGTCTTTGAATCTTATTAAAATTTAGTAGAACCCTAGGTTGTGGCTATATTTCATCCATTGGCCTAATCTTCCCTGATTGTACTTGTTTCGCAAGTTAAGTTTGGCCTAGTTGCTTGTTGTGTGTTGTTGCCTTTTTCTAGCCGTGAGGTGCACTTCAAAACTCCTAATATATTCTAGTGCCTTTGAATCTTATTAATCTAGTAGAACTCTAGGTTTTAACGATGTTTCATCCATTGGTCTAATCTTCCCAGATTCAACTTGTTTTGCAATTTAAGTTTGGCCTAGTTACTTCATGTTTGTTGTTAGCTCCTTATAGCCTTAAGGTGAAAATCGTAAACTCCTAATACATTTTTGTGCTTTTGAATCAAATTAATCTAGTAGAACACTCGGTTGTGACGACGTTTTATCCATTGGTCCAATCTTCCATGATTCTACTTGTTTCGAAAGTAATGTTTGGTCTAGTCCTTTGTTGTTAGTTGTTGGCTGCTTATAGCCGTAAGGTGCACATCAAAAACTCCTAATAGATTATAGTGCCTTTGAATCTTATTAATATAGTAGAATCCTAGGTTGTGATGATGTTTCATCCATTGGCCTTATCTTCCCTTATTCTACTTGTTTCGCAAGTTAAATTTGGCCTAGTTGCTTGTTGTGTGTTCTCACCCATGTAGCCGCATTTGCACATCAAAAACTTCTAATGCATTCAAGTGCCTTTGAATATTATTAATCTAGTAGAACCTTAGATTGTGACGATATTTCATCCATTGGCCTAATCTTCCCCGATTCTACTTATTTCACAAGTTAAGTTTGGCCTAGTTGCTTGTTGTGTGTTTTTGGCTCCTTATAGCCGTAAGGTGAAAATCAAAAAACTACTAACACATTCTGGTGCCTTTGAATCTTATTAATCTACTAGAACTCTAGGTTGTGAGAATGCTCCATCCATTGGTCTAATCTTCCCTGATTGTACTTGTTTCGCAAGTTAAGTTTGCGTAGTTGTTTGTTGTGTGTTTTTGGCTCCTTATAGCCATACAATGCAAACCGAAAACTCCTAATACATTCAAGTGTCTTTGAATCTTATTAAAATTTAGTAGAACCCTAGGTTGTGGCTATATTTCATCCATTGGCCTAATCTTCCCTGATTGTACTTGTTTCGCAAGTTAAGTTTGGCCTAGTTGCTTGTTGTGTGTTGTTGGCTTTTTCTAGCCGTTAGGTGCACATCAGAAACTCCTAATATATTCTAGTGCCTTTGAATCATATTAATCTAGTAGAACTGTAGGTTTTAACGATGTTTCATCCATTGTTTAATCTTCCCAGATTCTAATTGTTTTGCAATTTAAGTTTGGCCTAGTTACTTCATGTTTGTTGTTAGCTCCTTATAGCCTTAAGGTGAAAATCGTAAACACCTAATACATTTTTGTGCTTTTGAATCATATTAATCTAGTAGAACACTCGGTTGTGACGACGTTTTATCCATTTGTCCAATCTTCCATGATTCTACTTGTTTCGCAAGTAATGTTTGGTCTAGTCCCTTGTTGTTAGTTGTTGGCTGCTTATAGCCGTAAGGTGCACATCAAAAACTCCTAATAGATTATAGTGCCTTTGAATCTTATTAATACAGTAGAATCCTAGGTTGTGATGATGTTTCATCCATTGGCCTAATCTTCCCTTATTCTACTTGTTTCGCAAGTTAAATTTGGCCTAGTTGCTTGTTGTGTGTTCTCACCCATGTAGCCGCATTTGCACATCAAAAACTCCTAATACATTCAAGTGCCTTTGAATATTATTAATCTAGTAGAACCTTAGGTTGTGACGATATTTCATCCATTGGCCTAATCTTCCCTGATTCTAGTTATTTCGCAAGTTAAGTTTGGCCTACTTGTTTGTTGTTTGTTGTTGGCTCATTCTAACCGTAACGTGCACATCAAAAACTTCTAATACACTCCACTGCCTTTGAATCATATTAATCTACTAGAACTCTAGGTTGTGAGAATGCTCCATCCATTGGTCTAATCTTCCCTGATTGTACTTGTTTCGCAAGTTAAGTTTGCGTAGTTGCTTGTTGTGTGTTGTTGGCTGCTTCTAGCCGTTATGTGCGCATCAAAAACTCCTAATATATTCTAGTGCTTTTGAATCTTATTAATGTAGTGGAAATCTTGGTTGTGAGGATGCTTCATCCATTGGTCCAATCTTCTCCGATTCTACTTGTGTTGCAAGTAATGTTTGGCCTAGTTGTTTGTTGTGTGTTGTTGGGTCCTTAGAGCCGTAAGGTGCATATCAAAAACTCCTAAATCATTCTATTGCCTTTGAATCATATTAATATAGTAGAACTCTCGGTTGTGACGATGCTTCATCCATTGGTCTAATCTTCTCTGATTCTAATTGTTTCGCAAGTTAAGTTTGGCCTAGTTGCTTGCTGTGTGTTTTTGGCTCCTTATAGCCGTACAATGCACAACGAAAACTCCTAATACATTCAAGTGTCTTTGAATCTTATTAAAATTTAGTAGAACCCTAGGTTGTGGCTATATTTCATCCATTGGCCTAATCTTCGCTGATTGTACTTGTTTCGCAAGTTAAGTTTGGCCTTGTTGCTTGTTGTGTGTTGTTGGCTTTTTCTAGCCGTTAGGTGCACATCAAAAACTCCTAATATATTCTAGTGCCTTTGAATCTTATTAATCTAGTAGAACTCTAGGTTTTAACGATGTTTCATCCATTGGTCAAATCTTCCCAGATTCTACTTGTTTTGCAATTTAAGTTTGGCCTAGTTACTTCATGTTTGTTGTTAGCTCCTTATAGCCTTAAGGTGAAAATCGTAAACACCTAATACATTTTTGTGCTTTTGAATCATATTAATCTAGTAGAACACTCGGTTGTGACGACGTTTTATCCATTGGTACAATCTTCCATGATTCTACTTGTTTCGCAAGTAATGTTTGGTCTAGTCCCTTGTTGGTAGTTGTTGGCTGCTTATTGCCGTAAGGTGCACATCAAAAACTCCTAATAGATTATAGTGCCTTTTAATCTTATTATTATAGTAGAATCATAGGTTGTGATGATGTTTCATCCATTCGCCTAATCTTCCCTTTTTCTACTTGTTTCGCAAGTTAAATTTGGCCTAGTTGCTTGTTGTGTGTTCTCAGCTCCATGTAGCCGTACGGTGCACATCAAAAACTCCTAATACATTCAAGTGCCTTTGAATATTATTAATCTAGTAGAACCTTAGGTTCTGACGATATTTTATCCATTGGCCTCATCTTCCCTGATTCTACTTATTTCGCAAGTTTAGTTTGGCCTAGTTGTTTGTTGTTTGTTGTTGGCTCATTCTAGCCGTAAGGTGCACATCAAAAACTTCTAATACACTCTACTGCCTTTGAATCTTATTAATCTACTAGAACTCTAGGTTGTGAGGATGCTCCATCCATTGGTCTAATCTTCCCTGATTGTACTTGTTTCGCAAGTTAAGTTTGGCCTAGTTGCTTGTTGTGTGTTGTTGGCTCCGTATAGCCGCATAATGCACAAATACGAAACTCCTAATACATTCAAGTGTCTTTGAATCTTATTAAAATTTAGTAGAACCCTAGGTTGTGACTATATTTCATCCATTGGCCTAATCTTCCCTGATTGTACTTGTTTCGCAAGTTAAGTTTGGCCTAGTTGCTTGTTGTGTGTTGTTGGCTTTTTCTAGCCGTTAGGTGCACATCAAAAACTCCTAATATATTCTAGTGCCTTTGAATCTTATTAATCTAGTAGAACTCTAGGTTTTAACGATGTTTCATCCATTGGTCTAATCTTCCCAAATTCTACTTGTTTTGCAATTTAAGTTTGGCCTAGTTACTTCATGTTTGTTGTTAGCTCCTTATAGCCTTAAGGTGAAAATCGTAAACACCTAATACATTTTTGTGCTTTTGAATCATATTAATCTAGTAGAACACTCTTGCCAGACGACGCTTTATCCATTGGTCCAATCTTCCATGATTCTACTTGTTTCGCAAGTAATGTTTGGTCTAGTCCCTTGTTGTTAGTTGTTGGCTGCTTATAGCCGTAAGGTGCACATCAAAAACTCCTAATAGATTATAGTGCCTTTGAATCTTATTAATATAGTAGAATCCTAGGTTGTGATGATGTTTCATCCATTGGCCTAATCTTCCCTTATTCTACTTGTTTCGCAAGTTAAATTTGGCCTAGTTGCTTGTTGTGTGGTCTCACCCATGTAGCCGCATTTGCACATCAAAAACTCCTAATACATTCAAGTGCCTTTGAATATTATTAATCTAGTAGAACCTTAGGTTGTGACGATATTTTATCCATTGGCCTAATCTTCCCTGATTCTACTTATTTCGCAAGTTTAGTTTGGCCTAGTTGTTTGTTCTTTGTTGTTGGCTCATTCTAGCCGTAAGGTGCAGATCAAAAACTTCTAATACACTCTACTGCCTTTGAATCTTATTAATCTACTAGAACTCTAGGTTGTGAGGATGCTCCATCCATTGGTCTAATCTTCCCTGATTGTACTTGTTTCGCAAGTTAAGTTTATGAGTTGCTTGTTGTGTGTTGTTGGCTGCTTCTAGCCGTTATGTGCGCATCAAAAACTCCTAATATATTCTAGTGCCTTTGAATCTTATTAATATAGTGGAAATCTTGGTTGTGAGGATGCTTCATCCATTGGTCCAATCTTCTCCGATTCTACTTGTGTTGCAAGTAATGTTTGGCCTAGTTGCTTGTTGTGTGTTGTTGGGTCCTTAGAGCCGTCAGTTGCAACTTAAACACTCCTAATACATTCTAGTGCTTTTGAATCATGTTAATATACTAGAACTCTCTTGCCAGACGATGCTTCATCCATTGGTCTAATCTTCTCGATTCTAATTGTTTCGCAAGTTAAGTTTGGCCTAGTTGCTTGTTGTGTGTTTTTGGCTCCTTATAGCCGCATAATGCACAACTAAAACTCCTAATACATTCAAGTGTCTTTGAATCTTATTAAAATTTAGTAGAACCCTAGGTTGTGGCTATATTTCATCCATTGGCCTAATCTTCCCGATTGTACTTGTTTCGCAAGTTAAGTTTGGCCTAGTTGCTTGTTGTGTGTTGTTGGCTTTTTCTAGCCGTTAGGTGCACATCAAGAACTCCTAATATATTCTAGTGCCTTTGAATCTTATTAATCTAGTAGAACTCTAGGTTTTAACGATGTTTCATCCATTGGTCTAATCTTCCTGCATTCTACTTGTTTTGCAATTTAAGTTTGGCCTAGTTACTTCATGTTTGTTGTTAGCTCCTTATAGCGTTAAGGTGAAAATCGTAAACACCTAATACATTTTTGTCCTTTTGAATCATAGTGATCTAGTAGAACACTCTTGTGACGACGCTTTATCCATTGGTCCAATCTTCCATGATTCTACTTGTTTCGCAAGTAATGTTTGGTCTAGTCCCTTGTTGTTAGTTGTTGGTCGCTTATAGCCGTAAGGTGCACATCAAAACTCCAAATAGATTATAGTGCCTTTGAATCTTATTAATATAGTAGAATCCTAGGTTGTGATGATGTTTCATCCATTGGCCTAATCTTCCCTTGTTCTACTTGTTTCGCAAGTTAAATTTGGTCTAGTTGCTTGTTGTGTGTTCTCACCCATGTAGCCGCATTTGCACATCAAAACTCCTAATACATTCAAGTGCCTTTGAATATTATTAATCTAGTAGAACCTTAGGTTGTGACGATATTTCATCCATTGGCCTAATCTTCCCTGATTCTACTTATTTCGCAAGTTAAGTTTGGCCTAGTTGCTTGTTGTTTGTTGTTGGCTCCTTCTAGCCGTAAGGTGCACATCAAAAACTTCTAATACACTCTACTGCCTTTGAATCTTATTAATCTACTAGAACTCTAGGTTGTGAGGATGCTCCATCCATTGGTCTAATCTTCCCTGATTGTACTTGTTTCGCAAGTTAAGTTTTTGTAGTTGCTTGTTGTGTGTTGTTGGTCGCTTCTAGCCGTTATGTGCGCATCAAAACTCCTAATATATTCTAGTGCCTTTGAATCTTATTAATATAGTGGAAATCTTGGTTGTGAGGATGCTTCATCCATTGGTCCAATCTTCTCCGATTCTACTTGTGTTGCAAGTAATGTTTGGCCTAGTTGCTTGTTGTGTGTTGTTGGGTCCTTAGAGCCGTAAGGTGCATATCAAAACTCCTAAATCATTCTAATGCCTTTGAATCCTATTAATCTAGTAGAACCCCAGGTTGTGACGATGCTTCATCCATTGGTCTAATCTTATCTGATTCTAATTATTTCGCAAGTTAAGTTTGGCCTAGTTGCTTGTTGTGTGTTTTTGGCTCCCTATAGCCGCATAATGCACAACGAAAACTCCTGATACATTCAAGTGTCTTTGAATCTTATTAAAATTTAGTAGAACCCTAGGTTGTGGCTATATTTCATCCATTGGCCTAATCTTCCCCGATTGTACTTGTTTCGCAAGTTAAGTTTGGCCTAGTAGCTTCTTGTGATGTTGGCTTTTTCTAGCCGTTAGGTGCACATCAAAACTCCTAATATATTCTAGTGCCTTTGAATCTTATTAATCTAGTAGAACTCTAGGTTTTAACGATGTTTCATCCATTGGTCTAATCTTCCTGCATTCTACTTGTTTTGCAATTTAAGTTTGGCCTAGTTACTTCATGTTTGTTGTTAGCTCCTTATAGCCTTAAGGTGAAAATCGTAAACACCTAATACATTTTTGTGCTTTTGAATCATATTAATCTAGTAGAACACTCTTGCCAGACGACGCTTTATCCATTGGTCCAATCTTCCATGATTCTACTTGTTTCGCAAGTAATGTTTGGTCTAGTCCCTTGTTGTTAGTTGTTGGTCGCTTATAGCCGTAAGGTGCACATCAAAAACTCCTAATAGATTATAGTGCCTTTGAATCTTATTAATATAGTAGAATCCTAGGTTGTGATGATGTTTCATCCATTGGCCTAATCTTCCCTTATTCTACTTGTTTCGCAAGTTAAATTTGGCCTAATTGCTTGTTGTGTGTTCTCACCCATGTAGCCGCATTTGCACATCAAAACTCCTAATACATTCAAGTGCCTTTGAATATTATTAATCTAGTAGAACCTTAGGTTGTGACGATATTTCATCCATTGGCCTAATCTTCCCGATTCTACTTATTTCGCAAGTTAAGTTTGGCCTAGTTGCTTGTTGTTTGTTGTTGGCTCCTTCTAGCCGTAAGGTGCACATCAAAAACTTCTAATACACTCTACTGCCTTTGAATCTTATTAATCTACTAGAACTCTAGGTTGTGAGGATGCTCCATCCATTGGTCTAATCTTCCCTGATTGTACTTGTTTCGCAAGTTAAGTTTATGAGTTGCTTGTTGTGTGTTGTTGGTCGCTTCTAGCCGTTATGTGCGCATCAAGAACTCCGAATATATTCTAGTGCCTTTGAATCTTATTAATATAGTGGAAATCTTGGTTGTGAGGATGCTTCATCCATTGGTCCAATCTTCTCCGATTCTACTTGTGTTGCAAGTAATGTTTGGCCTAGTTGCTTGTTGTGTGTTGTTGGGTCCTTAGAGCCGTAAGGTGCATATCAAAACTCCTAAATCATTCTAGTGCCTTTGAATCATATTAATATAGTAGAACTCTCTTGCCAGACGATGCTTCATCCATTGGTCTAATCTTCTCCGATTCTAATTGTTTCGCAAGTTAAGTTTGGCCTAGTTGCTTGTTGTGTGTTTTGGCTCCTTATAGCCGCATAATGCACAACTAAAACTCCTAATACATTCAAGTGTCTTTGAATCTTATTAAAATTTAGTAGAACCCTAGGTTGTGGCTATATTTCATCCATTGGCCTAATCTTCCCGATTGTACTTGTTTCGCAAGTTAAGTTTGGCCTAGTTGCTTGTTGTGTGTTGTTGGCTTTTTCTAGCCGTTAGGTGCACATCAAAACCCCTAATATATTCTAGTGCCTTTGAATCTTATTAATCTAGTAGAACTCTAGGTTTTAACGATGTTTCATCCATTGGTCTAATCTTCCTGCATTCTACTTGTTTTGCAATTTAAGTTTGGCCTAGTTACATCATGTTTGTTGTTAGCTCCTTATAGCCTTAAGGTGAAAATCGTAAACACCTAATACATTTTTGTGCTTTTGAATCATATTAATCTAGTAGAACACTCTTGCCAGACGACGCTTTATCCATTGGTCCAATCTTCCATGATTCTACTTGTTTCGCAAGTAATGTTTGGTCTAGTCCCTTGTTGTTAGTTGTTGGTCGCTTATAGCCGTAAGGTGCACATCAAAAGCTCCTAATAGATTATAGTGCCTTTGAATCTTATTAATATAGTAGAATCCTAGGTTGTGATGATGTTTCATCCATTGGCCTAATCTTCCCTTATTCTACTTGTTTCGCAAGTTAAATTTGGCCTAATTGCTTGTTGTGTGTTCTCACCCATGTAGCCGCATTTGCACATCAAAAACTCCTAATACATTCAAGTGCCTTTCAATATTATTAATCTAGTAGAACCTTAGGTTGTGACGATATTTCATCCATTGGCCTAATCTTCCCTGATTCTACTTATTTCGCAAGTTAAGTTTGGCCTAGTTGCTTGTTGTTTGTTGTTGGCTCCTTCTAGCCGTAAGGTGCACATCAAAAACTTCTAATACAGTCTACTGCCTTTGAATCTTATTAATCTACTAGAACTCTAGGTTGTGAGGATGCTCCATCCATTGGTCTAATCTTCCCTGATTGTACTTGTTTCGCAAGTTAAGTTTGCGTAGTTGCTTGTTGTGTGTTGTTGGCTGCTTCTAGCCGTTATGTGCGCATCAAAAACTCCTAATATATTCTAGTGCCATTGAATCTTATTAATATAGTGGAAATCTTGGTTGTGAGGAAGATTCATCCATTGGTCCAATCTTTTCCGATTCTACTAGTGTTGCAAGTAATGTTTGGCCTAGTTGCTTGTTGTGTGTTGTTGGGTCCTTAGAGCCGTAAGGTGCATATCAAAAACTCCTAAATCATTCTAGTGCCTTTGAAGCATATTAATATAGTAGAACTCTCGGTTGTGACGATGCTTCATCCATTGGTCTAATCTTCTCTGATTCTAATTACTTCGCAATTTAAGTTTGGCCTAGTTGCTTGTTGTGTGTTTTTGGCTCCTTATAGCCGTACAATGCACAACGAAAACTCCTGATACATTCAAGTGTCTTTGAATCTTATTAAAATTTAGTAGAACCCTAGGTTGTGGCTATATTTCATCCATTGGCCTAATCTTCCCTGATTGTACTTGTTTCGCAAGTTAAGTTTGGCCTAGTAGCTTCTTGTGTGATGTTGGCTTTTTCTAGCCGTTAGGTGCACATCAGAAACTCCTAATATATTCTAGTGCCTTTGAATCTTATTAATCTAGTAGAACTCTAGGTTTTAACGATGTTTCATCCATTGGTCTAATCTTCCTGCATTCTACTTGTTTTGCAATTTAAGTTTGGCCTAGTTACTTCATGTTTGTTGTTAGCTCCTTATTGCCTTAAGGTGAAAATCGTAAACACCTAATACATTTTTGTTCTTTTGAATCTTATTAATCTAATAGAACACTCTTGCCAGACGACGTTTTATCCATTGCTCCAATCTTCCATGATTCTACTTGTTTCGCAAGTAATGTTTGGTCTAGTCCCTTGTTGTTAGTTGTTGGTTGCTTATAGCCGTAAGGTGCACATCAAAAACTCCTAATAGATTATAGTGCCTTTGAATCTTATTAATAAAGTAGAATCCTAGGTTGTGATGATGTTTCATCCATTGGCCTAATCTTCCCTGATTCTACTTATTTCGCAAGTTAAGTTTGGCCTACTTGTTTGTTGTTTGTTCTCACCCATGTAGCCGCATTTGCACATCAAAAGCTCCTAATACAATCAAGGGCGGTTCAATATTATTAAACTAGTAGAAGCTTAGGTTGTGAGGATATTGTATCCATGGGACTAAACTTCCCTGATTGTACGTATTTCGCAAGTTAAGTTTGGCCTAGTTGCTTGTTGTTTGTTGTTGGCTACTTCTAGCCGTAAGGTGCACATCACAAACTTCTAATACACTCTACTGCCTTTGAATCTTATTAATCTACTAGAACTCTAGGTTGTGAGGATGCTGCATCCATTGGTCTAATCTTCCCGATTGTACTTGTTTCGCAAGTTAAGTTTATGAGTTGCTTGTTGTGTGTTGTTGGTCGCTTTTAGCCGTTATGTGCGCATCAAAAACTCCTAATATATTCTAGTGCCTTTGAATCTTATTAATATAGTGGAAATCTTGGTTGTGAGGATGCTTCATCCATTGGTCCAATCTTCTCCGATTCTACTTGTGTTGCAAGTAATGTTTGGCCTAGTTGCTTGTTGTGTGTTGTTGGGTCCTTAGAGCCGTAAGGTGCATATCAAAAACTCCTAAATCATTCTAGTGCCTTTGAATCATATTAATATAGTAGAACCCAAGCTTGTGACGATGATTCATCCATTGGTCTAATCTTCTCGATTCTAATTGTTTCGCAAGTTAAGTTTGGCCTAGTTGCTTGTTGTGTGTTTTGGCTCCTTATAGCCGCATAATGCACAACGAAACTCCTAATACATTCAAGTGTCTTTGAATCTTATTAAAATTTAGTAGAACCCTAGGTTGTGGCTATATTTCATCCATTGGCCTAATCTTCCCGATTGTACTTGTTTCGCATGTTAAGTTTGGCCTAGTTGCTTGTTGTGTGTTGTTGGCTTTTTCTAGCCGTTAGGTGCACATCAAACTCCTAATATATTCTAGTGCCTTTGAATCTTATTAATCTAGTAGAACTCTAGGTTTTAACGATGTTTCATCCATTGGTCTAATCTTCCTGCATTCTACTTGTTTTGCAATTTAAGTTTGGCCTAGTTACTTCATGTTTGTTGTTAGCTCCTTATAGCCTTAAGGTGAAAATCGAAAACTCCTAATACATTCAAATGCCTTTGAATCATGTTAATCTAGTAGAACACTCTTGTGACGACGCTTTATCCATTGGTCCAATCTTCCATGATTCTACTTGTTTCGCAAGTAATGTTTGGTCTAGTCCCTTGTTGTTAGTTGTTGGCTGCTTATAGCCGTAAGGTGCACATCAAAAACTCCTAATAGATTATAGTGCCTTTGAATCTTATTAATATAGTAGAATCCTAGGTTGTGATGATGTTTCATACTTTGGCCTAATCTTCCCTTCTTCTACTTGTTTCGCAAGTTAAATTTGGACTAGTTGCTTGTTGTGTGTTTTCACCCATGTAGCCGCATTTGCACATCAAAAACTCCTAATACATTCAAGTGCCTTTGAATATTATTAATCTAGTAGAACCTTAGGTTGTGACGATATTTCATCCATTGGCCTAATCTTCCCTGATTCTACTTATTTCGCAAGTTAAGTTTGGCCTAGTTGCTTGTTGTTTGTTGTTGGCTCCTTCTAGCCGTAAGGTGCACATCAAAAACTTCTAACACAATCGACTGCCTTTGAATCTTATTAATCTACTAGAACTCTAGGTTGTGAGGATGCTCCATCCATTGGTCTAATCTTCCCTGATTGTACTTGTTTCGCAAGTTAAGTTTGCGTAGTTGCTTGTTGTGTGTTGTTGGCTGCTTCTAGCCGTTATGTGCGCATCAAAAACTCCTAATATATTCTAGTGCCATTGAATCTTATTAATATAGTGGAAATCTTGGTTGTGAGGATGATTCATCCATTGGTCCAATCTTTTCCGATTCTACTTGTGTTGCAAGTAATGTTTGGCCTAGTTGCTTGTTGTGTGTTGTTGGGTCCTTAGAGCCGTAAGGTGCATATCAAAAACTCCTAAATCATTCTAGTGCCTTTGAATCATATTAATATAGTAGAACTCTCGGTTGTGACGATGCTTCATCCATTGGTCTAATCTTCTCTGATTCTAATTGTTTCGCAAGTTAAGTTTGGCCTAGTTGCTTGTTGTGTGTTTTTGGCTCCTTATAGCCGTACAATGCACAACGAAAACTCCTAATACATTCAAGTGTCTTTGAATCTTATTAAAATTTAGTAGAACCCTAGGTTGTGGCTATATTTCATCCATTGGCCTAATCTTCCCTGATTGTACTTGTTTCGCAAGTTAAGTTTGGCCTAGTTGCTTGTTGTGTGTTGTTGGCTTTTTCTAGCCGTTAGGTGCAAATCAAACACTCCCAATACATTCTAGTGCCTTTGATTCTTATTAATCTAGTAGAACTCTAGGTTTTAACGATGTTTCATCCATTGGTCTAATCTTCCCAGATTCAACTTGTTTTGCAATTTAAGTTTGGCCTAGTTACTTCATGTTTGTTGTTAGCTCCTTATAGCCTTAAGGTGAAAATCGTAAACACCTAATACATTTTTGTGCTTTTGAATCATATTAATCTAGTAGAACACTCGGTTGCGACGACGTTTTATCCATTGCTCCAATCTTCCATGATTCTACTTGTTTCGCAAGTAATGTTTGGTCTAGTCCCTTGTTGTTAGTTGTTGGCTGCTTATAGCCGTAAGGTGCACATCAAAAACTCCTAATAGATTATAGTGCCTTTGAATCTTATTAATAAAGTAGAATCCTAGGTTGTGATGATGTTTCATCCATTGGCCTAATCTTCCCTGATTCTACTTATTTCGCAAGTTAAGTTTGGCCTACTTGTTTGTTGTTTGTTCTCACCCATGTAGCCGCATTTGCACATCAAAAACTCCTAATACATTCAAGTGCCTTTGAATATTATTAATCTAGTAGAACCTTAGGTTGTGACGATATTTCATGCATTGGCCTAACCTTCCCTGATTCTACTTATTTCGCAAGTTAAGTTTGGCCTAGTTGCTTGTTGTTTGTTGTTGGCTACTTCTAGCCGTAAGGTGCACATCAAAAACTTCTAATACACTCTACTGCCTTTGAATCTTATTAATCTACTAGAACTCTAGGTTGTGAGGATGCTCCATCCATTGGTCTAATCTTCCCTGATTGTACTTGTTTCGCAAGTTAAGTTTGCGTAGTTGCTTGTTGTGTGTTGTTGGCTGCTTCTAGCCGTTATGTGCGCATGAAAAACTCCTAATATGTTCTAGTGCTTTTGAATCTTATTAATATAGTGGAAATCTTGGTTGTGAGGAGGCTTCATCCATTGGTCCAATATTCTCCGATTCTACTTGTGTTGCAAGTAATGTTTGGCCTAGTTGCTTGTTGTGTGTTGTTGGGTCCTTAGAGCCGTAAGGTGCATATCAAAAACTCCTAAATCATTCTAGTGCCTTTGAATCATATTAATATAGTAGAACTCTCTTGCCAGACGATGCTTCATCCATTGGTCTAATCTTCTCTGATTCTAATTGTTTCGCAAGTTAAGTTTGGCCTAGTTGCTTGTTGTCTGTTTTTGGCTCCCTATAGCCGTACAATGCACAACGAAAACTCCAAATACATTCAAGTGTCTTTAAATCTTATTAAAATTTAGTAGAACCTAGGTTGTGGTTATATTTCATCCATTGGCCTAATTTTCCCTGATTGTACTTGTTTCGCAAGTTAAGTTTGGCCTAGTTGCTTGTTGTGTGTTGTTGGCTTTTTCTAGCCGTTGGGTGCACATCAGAAACTCCTAATATATTCTAGTGCCTTTGAATCTTATTAATCTAGTAGAACTCTAGGTTTTAACGATGTTTCATCCATTGGTCTAATCTTCCCAGATTCTACTTGTTTTGCAATTTAAGTTTGGCCTAGTTACTTCATGTTCGTTGTTAGCTCCTTATAGCCTTAAGGTGAAAATCATAAACACCTAATACATTTTTGTGCTTTTGAATCATATTAATCTAGTAGAACACTTGCCAGACGACGCTTTATCCATTGGTCCAATCTTCCATGATTCTACTTGTTTCGCAAGTAATGTTTGGTCTAGTCCCTTGTTGTAAGTTGTTGGTTGCCTATAGCCGTAAGGTGCACATCAAAATCGCCTAATAGATTATAGTGCCTTTGAATTTTCTTACTATAGTTCAATTCTAGGTTGTGATGATGATTCATCCATTGGCCTAATCTTGCCTTATTCTACTTGTTTTGCAAGTTAAGTTTGGCCTATTTGCTTTTTGTGTGTTCTCACCCATGTAGCCGCATTTGCACATCAAAAACTCCTAATACATTCAAGTGCCTTTGAATATTATTAATCTAGTAGAACCTTAGGTTGTGACGATATTTCATGCATTGGCCTAATCTTCCCGATTCTACTTATTTCGCAAGTTAAGTTTGGCATAGTTGTTTGTTGTTTGTTGTTGGCTCCTTCTAGCCGTAAGGTGCACATCAAAAACTTCTAATACACTCTACTGCCTTTGAATCTTATTAATCTACTAGAACTCTAGGTTGTGAGGATGCTCCATCCATTGGTCTAAGCTTCCCGATTGTACTTGTTTCGCAAGTTAAGTTTATGTAGTTGCTTGTTGTTGTGTGTTGTTGGCTTCTAGCCGTTATGTGCGCATCAAAACTCCTAATATATTCTAGTGCCTTTGAATCTTATTAATATAGTGGAAATCTTGGTTGTGAGGATGCTTCATCCATTGGTCCAATCTTCTCCGATTCTACTTGTTTTGCAAGTAATGTTTGGCGTAGTTGCTTGTTGTGTGTTGTTGGGTCCTTAGAGCCGTAAGGTGCATATCAAAAACTCCTAAATCATTCTAGTGCCTTTGAATCATATTAATATAGTAGAACTCTCTTGCCAGACGATGCTTCATCCATTGGTCTAATCTTCTCCGATTCTAATTGTTTCGCAAGTTAAGTTTGGCCTAGTTGCTTGTTGTGTGTTTTGGCTCCTTATAGCCGCATAATGCACAACTAAAACTCCTAATACATTCAAGTGTCTTTGAATCTTATTAAAATTTAGTAGAACCCTAGGTTGTGGCTATATTTCATCCATTGGCCTAATCTTCCCGATTGTACTTGTTTCGCAAGTTAAGTTTGGCCTAGTTGCTTGTTGTGTGTTGTTGCCTTTTTCTAGCCGTTAGGTGCACATCAAGAACTCCTAATATATTCTAGTGCCTTTGAATCTTATTAATCTAGTAGAACTCTAGGTTTTAACGATGTTTCATCCATTGGTCTAATCTTCCTGCATTCTACTTGTTTTGCAATTTAAGTTTGGCCTAGTTACTTCATGTTTGTTGTTAGCTCCTTATAGCCTTAAGGTGAAAATCGTAAACACCTAATACATTTTTGTGCTTTTGAATCATATTAATCTAGTAGAACACTCTTGCCACGACGCTTTATCCATTGGTCCAATCTTCCATGATTCTACTTGTTTCGCAAGTAATGTTTGGTCTAGTCCCTTGTTGTAAGTTGTTGGTTGCTTATAGCCGTAAGGTGCACATCAAAAACTCCTAATAGATTATAGTGCCTTTGAATCTTATTAATATAGTAGAATCCTAGGTTGTGATGATGTTTCATCCATTGGCCTAATCTTCCCTTATTCTACTTGTTTCGCAAGTTAAATTTGGACTAGTTGCTTGTTGTGTGTTCTCACCCATGTAGCCGCATTTGCACATCAAAAACTCCTAATACATTCAAGTGCCTTTGAATATTATTAATCTAGTAGAACCTTAGGTTGTGACGATATTTCATCCATTGGCCTAATCTTCTCTGATTCTACTTATTTCGCAAGTTAAGTTTGGACTAGTTGCTTGTTGTTTGTTGTTGGCTCCTTCTAGCCGTAAGGTGCACATCAAAAACTTCTAATACACTCTACTGCCTTTGAATCTTATTAATCTACTAGAACTCTAGGTTGTGAGGATGCTCCATCCATTGGTCTAATCTTCCCTGATTGTACTTGTTTCGCAAGTTAAGTTTATGAGTTGCTTGTTGTGTGTTGTTGGCTTTCTAGCCGTTATGTGCGCATCAACACTCCTAATATATTCTAGTGCCTTTGAATCTTATTAATATAGTGGAAATCTTGGTTGTGAGGATGCTTCATCCATTGGTCCAATCTTCTCCGATTCTACTTGTGTTGCAAGTAATGTTTGGCCTAGTTGCTTGTTGTGTGTTGTCGGGTCCTTAGAGCCGTAAGGTGCATATCAAAAACTCCTAAATCATTCTAGTGCCTTTGAATCATATTAATATAGTAGAACTCTCTTGCCAGACGATGCTTCATCCATTGGTCTAATCTTCTCCGATTCTAATTGTTTCGCAAGTTAAGTTTGGCCTAGTTGCTTGTTGTGTGTTTTGGCTCCTTATAGCCGCATAATGCACAACTAAAACTCCTAATACATTCAAGTGTCTTTGAATCTTATTAAAATTTAGTAGAACCCTAGGTTGTGGCTATATTTCATCCATTGGCCTAATCTTCCCGATTGTACTTGTTTCGCAAGTTAAGTTTGGCCTAGTTGCTTGTTGTGTGTTGTTGGCTTTTTCTAGCCGTTAGGTGCACATCGGGAACTCCTAATATGTTCTAGTGCCTTTGAATCTTATTAATCTAGTAGAACTCTAGGTTTTAACGATGTTTCATCCATTGGTCTAATCTTCCTGCATTCTACTTGTTTTGCAATTTAAGTTTGGCATAGTTACTTCATGTTTGTTGTTAGCTCCTTATAGCCTTAAGGTGAAAATCGTAAACACCTAATACATTTTTGTGCTTTTGAATCATATTAATCTAGTAGAACACTTGCGACGACGTTTTATCCATTGGTCCAATCTTCCATGATTCTACTTGTTTCGCAAGTAATGTTTGGTCTAGTCCCTTGTTGTTAGTTGTTGGCTGCTTATAGCCGTAAGGTGCACATCAAAAACTCCTAATAGATTATAGTGCCTTTGAATCTTATTAATATAGTAGAATCCTAGGTTGTGATGATGTTTCATCCATTGGCCTAATCTTCCCTTATTCTACTTGTTTCGCAAGTTAAATTTGGCCTAGTTGCTTGTTGTGTGTTCTCAGCTCCATGTAGCCGTACGGTGCACATCAAAAACTCCTAATACATTCAAGTGCCTTTCAATATTATTAATCTAGTAGAACCTTAGGTTGTGACGATATTTCATCCATTGGCCTAATCTTCCCTGATTCTACTTATTTCGCAAGTTAAGTTTGGCATAATTGTTTGTTGTTTGTTGTTGGCTCCTTCAAGCCGTACGGTGCACATTAAAAACTTCTAATACACTCTACTGCCTTTGAATCTTATTAATCTACTAGAACTCTAGGTTGTGAGGATGCTCCATCCATTGGTCTAATCTTCCCCGATTGTACTTGTTTCGCAAGTTAAGTTTGCGTAGTTGCTTGTTGTGTGTTGTTGGCTGCTTCTAGCCTTTATGTGCGCATCAAAAACTCCTAATATATTCTAGTGCCTTTGAATCTTATTAATATAGTGGAAATCTTGGTTGTGAGGATGCTTCATCCATTGGTCCAATCTTCTCCGATTCTACTTGTTTTGCAAGTAATGTTTGGCATAGTTGCTTGTTGTGTGTTGTTGGGTCCTTAGAGCCGTAAGGTGCATATCAAAAACTCCTAAATCATTCTAGTGCCTTTGAATCATATTAATATAGTCGAACTCTCTTGCCAGACGATGCTTCATCCATTGGTCTAATCTTCTCTCGATTCTAATTGTTTCGCAAGTTAAGTTTGGCCTAGTTGCTTGTTGTGTGTTTTGGCTCCTTATAGCCGCATAATGCACAAATCGAAACTCCTAATACATTCAAGTGTCTTTGAATCTTATTAAAATTTAGTAGAACCCTAGGTTGTGGCTATATTTCATCCATTGGCCTAATCTTCCCGATTGTACTTGTTTCGCAAGTTAAGTTTGGCCTAGTTGCTTGTTGTGTGTTGTTGGCTTTTTCTAGCCGTTAGGTGCACATCAAGAACTCCTAATATATTCTAGTGCCTTTGAATCTTATTAATCTAGTAGAACTCTAGGTTTTAACGATGTTTCATCCATTGGTCTAATCTTCCTGCATTCTACTTGTTTTGCAATTTAAGTTTGGCCTAGTTACTTCATGTTTGTTGTTAGCTCCTTATAGCCTTAAGGTGAAAATCGTAAACACCTAATACATTTTTGTGCTTTTGAATCATATTAATCTAGTAGAACACTCTTGCCAGACGACGCTTTATCCATTGGTCCAATCTTCCATGATTCTACTTGTTTCGCAAGTAATGTTTGGTCTAGTCCCTTGTTGTTAGTTGTTGGTCCTTAGAGCCGTAAGGTGCATATCAAAAACTCCTAATAGATTATAGTGCCTTTGAATCTTATTAATATAGTAGAATCCTAGGTTGTGATGATGTTTCATCCATTGGCCTAATCTTCCCTTATTCTACTTGTTTCGCAAGTCAAATTTGGCCTAATTGCTTGTTGTGTGTTCTCACCCATGTAGCCGCATTTGCACATCAAAAACTCCTAATACATTCAAGTGCCTTTGAATATTATTAATCTAGTAGAACCTTAGGTTGTGACGATATTTCATCCATTGGCCTAATCTTCCCTGATTCTACTTATTTCGCAAGTTAAGTTTGGCCTAGTTGCTTGTTGTTTGTTGTTGGCTCCTTCTAGCCGTAAGGTGCACATCAAAAACTTCTAATACACTCTACTGCCTTTGAATCTTATTAATCTACTAGAACTCTAGGTTGTGAGGATGCTCCATCCATTGGTCTAATCTTCCCGATTGTACTTGTTTCGCAAGTAAAGTTTGCATAGTTGCTTGTAGTGTGTTGTTGGTTGCTTCTAGCCGTTATGTGCGCATCAAAAACTCCTAATATATTCTAGTGCCTTTGAATCTTATTAATATAGTGGAAATCTTGGTTGTGAGGATGCTTCATCCATTGGTCCAATCTTCTCCGATTCTACTTGTTTTGCAAGTAATGTTTGGCCTAGTTGCTTGTTGTGTGTTGTTGGGTCCTTAGAGCCGTAAGGTGCATATCAAAAACTCCTAAATCATTCTAGTGCCTTTGAATCATATTAATATAGTAGAACTCTGGGTTGTGACTATGCTTCATCCATTGGTCTAATCTTCTCCGATTCTAATTGTTTCGCAAGTTAAGTTTGGCCTAGTTGCTTGTTGTGTGTTTTGGCTCCTTATAGCCGCATAATGCACAACTAAAACTCCTAATACATTCAAGTGTCTTTGAATCTTATTAAAATTTAGTAGAACCCTAGGTTGTGGCTATATTTCATCCATTGGCCTAATCTTCCCGATTGTACTTGTTTCGCAAGTTAAGTTTGGCCTAGTTGCTTGTTGTGTGTTGTTGGCTTTTTCTAGCCGTTAGGTGCACATCAGTAACTCCTAATATATTCTAGTGCCTTTGAATCTTATTAATCTAGTAGAACTCTAGGTTTTAACGATGTTTCATCCATTGGTCTAATCTTCCCAGATTCTACTTGTTTTGCAATTTAAGTTTGGCCTAGTTACTTCATGTTTGTTGTTAGCTCCTTATAGCCTTAAGGTGAAAATCGTAAACACCTAATACATTTTTGTGCTTTTGAATCATATTAATCTAGTAGAACACTCTTGCCAGACGACGCTTTATCCATTGGTCCTTTCTTCCATGATTCTACTTGTTTCGCAAGTAATGTTTGGTCTAGTCCCTTGTTGTTAGTTGTTGGCTGCTTATAGCCGTAAGGTGCACATCAAAAACTCCTAATAGATTATAGTGCCTTTGAATCTTATTAATATAGTAGAATCCTAGGTTGTGATGATGTTTCATCCTCTGGCCTAATCTTCTCTTATTCTACTTGTTTCGCAAGTTAAATTTGGACTAGTTGCTTGTTGTGTGTTCTCACCCATGTAGCCGCATTTGCACATCAAAAACTCCTAATACATTCAAGTGCCTTTGAATATTATTAATCTAGTAGAACCTTAGGTTGTGACGATATTTCATCCATTGGCCTAATCTTCCCTGATTCTACTTATTTCGCAAGTTAAGTTTGGCCTAGTTGCTTGTTGTTTGTTGTTGGCTCCTTCTAGCTGTAAGGTGCACATCAAAAACTTCTAATACACTCTACTGCCTTTGAATCTTATTAATCTACTAGAACTCTAGGTTGTGAGGATGCTCCATCCATTGGTCTAATCTTCCCTGATTGTACTTGTTTCGCAAGTTAAGTTTGCGTAGTTGCTTGTTGTGTGTTGTTGGCTGCTTCTAGCCGTTATGTGCGCATCAAAAACTCCTAATATATTCTAGTGCCTTTGAATCTTATTAATATAGTGGAAATCTTGGTTGTGAGGATGCTTCATCCATTGGTCCAATCTTCTCCGATTCTACTTGTTTTGCAAGTAATGTTTGACCTAGTTGCTTGTTGTGTGTTGTTGGGTCCTTAGAGCCGTAAGGTGCATATCAAAAACTCCTAAATCATTCTAGTGCCTTTGAATCATATTAATATAGTAGAACTCTCGTTTGTGATGATGCTTCATCCATTGGTCTAATCTTCTCTGATTCTAATTGTTTCGCAAGTTAAGTTTGGCCTAGTTGCTTGTTGTGTGTTTTTGGCTCCTTATAGCCGTACAATGCACAACGAAAACTCCTAATACATTCAAGTGTCTTTGAATCTTATTAAAATTTAGTAGAACCCTAGGTTGAGACTATATTTCATCCATTGGCCTAATCTTCTCTGATTGTACTTGTTTCGCAAGTTAAGTTTGGCCTAGTTGCTTGTTGTCTGTTGTTGGCTTTTTCTAGCCGTTAGGTGCACATCAGAAACTCCTAATATATTCTAGTGCCTTTGAATCTTATTAATCTAGTAGAACTCTAGGTTTTAACGATGTTTCATTCATTGGTCTAATCTTCCTGCATTCTACTTGTTTTGCAATTTAAGTTTGGCCTAGTTACTTCATGTTTGTTGTTAGCTCCTTATAGCCTTAAGGTGAAAATCGTAAACACCTAATACATTTTTGTGCTTTTGAATCATATTAATCTAGTAGAACACTCGGTTGTGACGCTTTATCCATTGGTCCAATCTTCCATGATTCTACTTGTTTCGCAAGTAATGTTTGGTCTAGTCCTTGTTGTTAGTTGTTGGCTGCTTATAGCCGTAAGGTGCACATCAAAAACTCCTAATAGATTATAGTGCCTTTGAATCTTATTAATATAGTAGAATCCTAGGTTGTGATGATGTTTCATCCATTGGCCTAATCTTCCCTTATTCTACTTGTTTCGCAAGTTAAATTTGGCCTAGTTGCTTGTTGTGTGCTCTCACCCATGTAGCCGCATTTGCACATCAAAAACTCCTAATACATTCAAGTGCCTTTGAATATTATTAATCTAGTAGAACCTTAGGTTGTGACGATATTTCATCCATTGGCCTAATCTTCCCTGATTCTACTTATTTCGCAAGTTAAGTTTGGCCTAGTTGCTTGTTGTTTGTTGTTGGCTCCTTCTAGCCGTAAGGTGCACATCAAAAACTTCTAATACAGTCTACTGCCTTTGAATCTTATTAATCTACTAGAACTCTAGGTTGTGAGGATGCTCCATCCATTGGTCTAATCTTCCCTGATTGTACTTGTTTCGCAAGTTAAGTTTGCGTAGTTGCTTGTTGTGTGTTGTTGGCTGCTTCTAGCCGTTATGTGCGCATCAAAAACTCCTAATATATTCTAGTGCCATTGAATCTTATTAATATAGTGGAAATCTTGGTTGTGAGGATGATTCATCCATTGGTCCAATCTTTTCCGATTCTACTTGTGTTGCAAGTAATGTTTGGCCTAGTTGCTTGTTGTGTGTTGTTGGGTCCTTAGAGCCGTAAGGTGCATATCAAAAACTCCTAAATCATTCTAGTGCCTTTGAATCATATTAATATAGTAGAACTCTCGGTTGTGACGATGCTTCATCCATTGGTCTAATCTTCTCTGATTCTAATTGTTTCGCAAGTTAAGTTTGGCCTAGTAGCTTGTTGTGTGTTTTTGGCTCCCTATAGCCGTACAATGCACAACGAAAACTCCAAATACATTCAAGTGTCTTTGAATCTTATTAAAATTTAGTAGAACTTAGGTTGTGGCTATATTTCATCCATTGGCCTAATTTTCCCTGATTGTACTTGTTTCGCAAGTTAAGTTTGGCCTAGTTGCTTGTTGTGTGTTGTTGGCTTTTTCTAGCCGTTGGGTGCACATCAGAAACTCCTAATATATTCTAGTGCCTTTGAATCTTATTAATCTAGTAGAACTCTAGGTTTTAACGATGTTTCATCCATTGGTCTAATCTTCCCAGATTCTACTTGTTTTGCAATTTAAGTTTGGCCTAGTTACTTCATGTTTGTTGTTAGCTCCTTATAGCCTTAAGGTGAAAATCGTAAACACCTAATACATTTTTGTGCTTTTGAATCATATTAATCTAGTAGAACACTCGGTTGTGACGACGTTTTATCCATTGGTCCAATCTTCCATGATTCTACTTGTTTCGCAAGTAATGTTTGGTCTAGTCCCTTGTTGTAAGTTGTTGGTTGCTTATAGCCGTAAGGTGCACATCAAAAACTCCTAATAGATTATAGTGCCTTTGAATCTTATTAATATAGTAGAATCCTAGGTTGTGATGATGTTTCATCCATTGGCCTAATCTTCCCTTATTCTACTTGTTTCGCAAGTTAAATTTGGCCTAGTTGCTTGTTGTGTGTTCTCACCCATGTAGCCGCATTTGCACATCAAAAACTCCTAATACATTCAAGTGCCTTTGAATATTATTAATCTAGTAGAACCTTAGGTTGTGACGATATTTCATCCATTGGCCTAATCTTCCCTGATTCTACTTATTTCGCAAGTTAAGTTTGGCCTAGTTGCTTGTTGTTTGTTGTTGGCTCCTTCTAGCCGTAAGGTGCACATCAAAAACTTCTAATACACTCTACTGCCTTTGAATCTTATTAATCTACTAGAACTCTAGGTTGTGAGGATGCTCCATCCATTGGTCTAATCTTCCCTGATTGTACTTGTTTCGCAAGTTAAGTTTGTGTAGTTGCTTGTTGTGTGTTGTTGGCTGCTTCTAGCCGTTATGTGCGCATCAAAAACTCCTAATATATTCTAGTGCCTTTGAATCTTATTAATATAGTGGAAATCTTGGTTGTGAGGATGCTTCATCCATTGGTCCAATCTTCTCCGATTCTACTTGTGTTGCAAGTAATGTTTGGCCTAGTTGCTTGTTGTGTGTTGTTGGGTCCTTAGAGCCGTAAGGTGCATATCAAAAACTCCTAAATCATTCTAGTGCCTTTGAATCATATTAATATAGTAGAACTCTCGGTTGTGACGATGCTTCATCCATTGGTCTAATCTTCTCTGATTCTAATTATTTCGCAAGTTAAGTTTGGCCTAGTTGCTTGTTGTGTGTTTTTGGCTCCTCATAGCCGTACAATGCACAACGAAAACTCCTAATACATTCAAGTGTCTTTGAATCTTATTAAAATTTAGTAGAACCCTAGGTTGTGGCTATATTTCATCCATTGGCCTAATCTTCCCTGATTGTACTTGTTTCGCAAGTTAAGTTTGGCCTAGTTGCTTGTTGTGTGTTGTTGGCTTTTTCTAGCCGTTAGGTGCACATCAGAAACTCCTAATATATTCTAGTGCCTTTGAATCTTATTAATCTAGTAGAACTCTAGGTTTTAACGATGTTTCATCCATTGGTCAAATCTTCCCAGATTCTACTTGTTTTGAAATTTAAGTTTGGCCTAGTTACTTCATGTTTGTTGTTAGCTCCTTATAGCCTTAAGGTGAAAATCGTAAACACCTAATACATTTTTGTGCTTTTGAATCATATTAATCTAGTAGAACACTCTTGCCAGACGACGCTTTATCCATTGGTCCAATCTTCCATGATTCTACTTGTTTCGCAAGTAATGTTTGGTCTAGTCCCTTGTTGTTAGTTGTTGGTCGCTTATAGCCGTAAGGTGCACATCAAAACTCCTAATAGATTATAGTGCCTTTGAATCTTATTAATATAGTAGAATCCTAGGTTGTGATGATGTTTCATCCATTGGCCTAATCTTCCTTATTCTACTTGTTTCGCAAGTTAAATTTGGCCTAGTTGCTTGTTGTGTGTTCTCACCCATGTAGCCGCATTTGCACATCAAAACTCCTAATACATTCAAGTGCCTTTGAATATTATTAATCTAGTAGAACCTTAGGTTGTGACGATATTTCATCCATTGGCCTAATCTTCCCTGATTCTACTTATTTCGCAAGTTAAGTTTGGCCTAGTTGCTTGTTGTTTGTTGTTGGCTCCTTCTAGCCGTAAGGTGCACATCAAAAACTTCTAATACACTCTACTGCCTTTGAATCTTATTAATCTACTAGAACTCTAGGTTGTGAGGATGCTCCATCCATTGGTCTAATCTTCCCTGATTGTACTTGTTTCGCAAGTTAAGTTTATGAGTTGCTTGTTGTGTGTTGTTGGTCGCTTCTAGCCGTTATGTGCGCATCAAAAACTCCTAATATATTCTAGTGCCTTTGAATCTTATTAATATAGTGGAAATCTTGGTTGTGAGGATGCTTCATCCATTGGTCCAATCTTCTCCGATTCTACTTGTGTTGCAAGTAATGTTTGGCCTAGTTGCTTGTTGTGTGTTGTTGGGTCCTTAGAGCCGTAAGGTGCATATCAAAAACTCCTAAATCATTCTAGTGCCTTTGAATCATATTAATATAGTAGAACTCTCTTGCCAGACGATGCTTCATCCATTGGTCTAATCTTCTCCGATTCTAATTGTTTCGCAAGTTAAGTTTGGCCTAGTTGCTTGTTGTGTGTTTTTGGCTCCTTATAGCCGCATAATGCACAACTAAAACTCCTAATACATTCAAGTGTCTTTGAATCTTATTAAAATTTAGTAGAACCCTAGGTTGTGGCTATATTTCATCCATTGGCCTAATCTTCCCGATTGTACTTGTTTCGCAAGTTAAGTTTGGCCTAGTTGCTTGTTGTGTGTTGTTGGCTTTTTCTAGCCGTTAGGTGCACATCAAAACTCCTAATATATTCTAGTGCCTTTGAATCTTATTAATCTAGTAGAACTCTAGGTTTTAACGATGTTTCATCCATTGGTCTAATCTTCCTGCATTCTACTTGGTTTGGAATTTAAGTATGGCCTAGTTACTTCAAGTTTGTTGTTAGCTCCTTATAGCCTTAAGGTGAAAATCGAAAACTCCTAATACATTTTTGTGCTTTTGAATCATATTAATCTAGTAGAGCACTCGCTTGTGCCGGCGCTTTATCCATTGGTCCAATCTTCCATGATTCTACTTGTTTCGCAAGTAATGTTTGGTCTAGTCCCTTGTTGTTAGTTGTTGGCTGCTTATAGCCGTAAGGTGCACATCAAAAACTCCTAATAGATTATAGTGCCTTTGAATCTTATTAATATAGTAGAATCCTAGGTTGTGATGATGTTTCATCCATTGGCCTAATCTTCCCTTATTCTACTTGTTTCGCAAGTTAAATTTGGCCTAATTGCTTGTTGTGTGTTCTCACCCATGTAGCCGCATTTGCACATCAAAAACTCCTAATACATTCAAGTGCCTTTCAATATTATTAATCTAGTAGAACCTTAGGTTGTGCAATATTTCATGCATTGGCCTAATCTTCCCTGATTCTACTTATTTCGCAAGTTAAGTTTGGATTAGTTGCTTGTTGTTTGTTGTTCGCTCCTTCTAGCCGTAAGGTGCACATCAAAAACTTCTAATACACTCTACTGCCTTTGAATCTTATTAATCTACTAGAACTCTAGGTTGTGAGGATGCTCCATCCATTGGTCTAATCTTCCCTGATTGTACTTGTTTCGCAAGTTAAGTTTGCGTAGTTGCTTGTTGTGTGTTGTTGGCTGCTTCTAGCCGTTATGTGCGCATCAAAAACTCCTAATATATTCTAGTGCCTTTGAATCTTATTAATATAGTGGAAATCTTGGTTGTGAGGATGCTTCATCCATTGGTCCAATCTTCTCCGATTCTACTTGTGTTGCAAGTAATGTTTGGCCTAGTTGCTTGTTGTGTGTTGTTGGGTCCTTAGAGCCGTAAGGTGCATATCAAAAACTCCTAAATTATTCTAGTGCCTTTGAATCATATTAATATAGTAGAATTCTCGGTTGTGACGATGCTTCATCCATTGGTCTAATCTTCTCTGATTCTAATTGTTTCGCAAGTTAAGTTTGGCCTACTTGCTTGTTGTGTGTTTTTGGCTCCTTATAGCCGTACAATGCACAACGAAAACTCCTAATACATTCAAGTGTCTTTGAATCTTATTAAAATTTAGTAGAACCCTAGGTTGTGGCTATATTTCATCCATTGGCCTAATCTTCCCTGATTGTACGTGTTTCGCAAGTTAAGTTTGGCCTAGTTGCTTGTTGTGTGTTGTTGGCTTTTTCTAGCCGTTAGGTGCACATCAGAAACTCTAATATATTCTAGTGCCTTTGAATCTTATTAATCTAGTAGAACTCTAGGTTTTAACGATGTTTCATCCATTTGTCTAATCTTCCCAGATTCTACTTGTTTTGCAATTTAAGTTTGGCCTAGTTACTTCATGTTTGTTGTTAGCTCCTTATAGCCTTAAGGTGAAAATCGTAAACACCTAATACATTTTTGTGCTTTTGAATCATATTAATCTAGTAGAACACTCTTGCCAGACGACGTTTTATCCATTGGTCCAATCTTCCATGATTCTACTTGTTTCGCAAGTAATGTTTGGTCTAGTCCCTTGTTGGTAGTTGTTGGCTGCTTATAGCCGTAAGGTGCACATCAAAAACTCCTAATAGATTATAGTGCCTTTGAATCTTATTAATATAGTAGAATCCTAGGTTGTGATGATGTTTCATCCATTGGCCTAATCTATCCTTATTCTACTTGTTTCGCAAGTAAAATTTGGCCGAGTTGCTTGTTGTGTGTTCTCACCCATGTAGCCGCATTTGTGCACATCAAAACTCCTAATACATTCAAGTGCCTTTGAATATTATTAATCTAGTAGAACCTTAGGTTGTGACGATATTTCATCCATTGGCCTAATCTTCCCGATTCTACTTATTTCGCAAGTTAAGTTTGGCCTAGTTGTTTGTTGTTTGTTGTTGGCTCATTCTAGCCGTAAGATGCACATCAAAAACTTCTAATACACTCCACTGCCTTTGAATCATATTAATCTACTAGAACTCTAGGTTGTGAGAATGCTCCATCCATTGGTCTAATCTTCCCTGATTGTACTTGTTTCGCAAGTTAAGTTTGCGTAGTTGCTTGTTGTGTGTTGTTGGTTGCTTCTAGCCGTTATGTGCGCATCAAAAACTCCTAATATATTCTAGTGCCATTGAATCTTATTAATATAGTGGAAATCTTGGTTGTGAGGATGCTTCATCCATTGGTCCAATCTTCTCCGAGTCTACTTGTTTTGCAAGTAATGTTTGGCCTAGTTGCTTGTTGTGTGTTGTTGGGTCCTTAGAGCCGTAAGGTGCATATCAAAAACTCCTAAATCATTCTAGTGCCTTTGAATCATATTAATATAGCAGAACTCTTTGCCAGACGATGCTTCATCCATTGGTCTAATCTTCTCGATTCTAATTGTTTCGCAAGTTAAGTTTGGCCTAGTTGCTTGTTGTGTGTTTTTGGCTCCTTATAGCCGCATAATGCACAACTAAAACTCCTAATACATACAAGTGACTTTGCATCGTATTAAAATTTAGTATAAGCCTAGGTTGAGACTATCTTTCATACATTGGCCTAATCTTCCCGATTGTACTTGTTTCGCAAGTTAAGTTTGGCCTAGTTGCTTGTTGTGTGTTGTTGCTTTTTCTAGCCGTTAGGTGCACATCAAGAACTCCTAATATATTCTAGTGCCTTTGAATCTTATTAATCTAGTAGAACTCTAGGTTTTAACGATGTTTCATCCATTGGTCTAATCTTCCTGCATTCTACTTGTTTTGCAATTTAAGTTTGGCCTAGTTACTTCATGTTTGTTGTTAGCTCCTTATAGCCTTAAGGTGAAAATCGTAAACACCTAATACATTTTTGTGCTTTTGAATCATATTAATCTAGTAGAACACTCTTGTGACGACGCTTTATCCATTGGTCCAATCTTCCATGATTCTACTTGTTTCGCAAGTAATGTTTGGTCTAGTCCCTTGTTGTTAGTTGTTGGTCGCTTATAGCCGTAAGGTGCACATCAAAACTCCTAATAGATTATAGTGCCTTTGAATCTTATTAATATAGTAGAATCCTAGGTTGTGATGATGTTTCATCCATTGGCCTAATCTTCCCTTATTCTACTTGTTTCGCAAGTTAAATTTGGCCTAGTTGCTTGTTGTGTGTTCTCACCCATGTAGCCGCATTTGCACATCAAAACTCCTAATACATTCAAGTGCCTTTGAATATTATTAATCTAGTAGAACCTTAGGTTGTGACGATATTTCATCCATTGGCCTAATTTTCCCTGATTCTACTTATTTCGCAAGTTAAGTTTGGCCTAGTTGCTTGTTGTTTGTTGTTGGCTCATTCTAGCCGTAAGGTGCACATGAAAAACTTCTAATACAGTCTACTGCCTTTGAATCTTATTAATCTACTAGAACTCTAGGTTGTGAGGATGCTCCATCCATTGGTCTAATCTTCCCTGATTGTACTTGTTTCGCAAGTTAAGTTTGCGTAGTTGCTTGTTGTGTGTTGTTGGCTGCTTTTAGCCGTTATGTGCGCATCAAAAACTCCTAATATATTCGAGTGCCTTTGAATCTTATTAATATAGTGGAAATCTTGGTTGTGAGGATGCTTCATCCATTGGTCCAATCTTCTCCGATTCTACTTGTGTTGCAAGTAATGTTTGGCCTAGTTGCTTGTTGTGTGTTGTTGGGTCCTTAGAGCCGTAAGGCGCATATCAAAACTCCTAAATCATTCTAGTGCCTTTGAATCATATTAATATAGTAGAACTCTGCCAGACGATGCTTCATCCATTGGTCTAATCTTCTCCGATTCTAATTGTTTCGCAAGTTAAGTTTGGCCTAGTTGCTTGTTGTGTGTTTTTGGCTCCTTATAGCCGCATAATGCACAACTAAAACTCCTAATACATTCAAGTGTCTTTGAATCTTATTAAAATTTAGTAGAACCCTAGGTTGTGCCGATATTTCATCCATTGGCCTAATCTTCCCTGATTGTACTTGTTTCGCAAGTTAAGTTTGGCCTAGTTGCTTGTTGTGTGTTGTTGGCTTTTTCTAGCCGTTAGGTGCACATCGTAAACTCCTAATATATTCTAGTGCCTTTGAATCTTATTAATCTAGTAGAACTCTAGGTTTTAACGATGTTTCATCCATTGGTCTAATCTTCCTGCATTCTACTTGTTTTGCACTTTAAGTTTGGCCTAGTTACTTCATGTTTGTTGTTAGCTCCTTATAGCCTTAAGGTGAAAATCGTAAACACCTAATACATTCATGTGCTTGGGAATCTTTTTAATCTAATAGAACACTCTTGCCAGACGACGCTTTATCCATTGGTCCAATCTTCCATGATTCTACTTGTTTCGCAAGTAATGTTTGGTCTAGTCCCTTGTTGTAAGTTGTTGGTTGCTTATAGCCGTAAGGTGCACATCAAAAACTCCTAATAGATTATAGTGCCTTTGAATCTTATTAATATAGTAGAATCCTAGGTTGTGATGATGTTTCATCCATTGGCCTAATCTTCCCTTATTCTACTTGTTTCGCAAGTTAAATTTGGCCTAATTGCTTGTTGTGTGTTCTCACCCATGTAGCCGCATTTGCACATCAAAAACTCCTAATACATTCAAGTGCCTTTGAATATTATTAATCTAGTAGAACCTTAGGTTGTGACGATATTTCATGCATTGGCCTAATCTTCCCTGATTCTACTTATTTCGCAAGTTAAGTTTGGACTAGTTGCTTGTTGTTTGTTGTTGGCTCCTTCTAGCCGTAAGGTGCACATCAAAAACTTCTAATACACTCTACTGCCTTTGAATCTTATTAATCTACTAGAACTCTAGGTTGTGAGGATGCTCCATCCATTGGTCTAATCTTCCCTGATTGTACTTGTTTCGCAAGTTAAGTTTGCGTAGTTGCTTGTTGTGTGTTGTTGGCTGCTTCTAGCCGTTATGTGCGCATCAAAAACTCCTAATATATTCTAGTGCCTTTGAATCTTATTAATATAGTGGAAATCTTGGTTGTGAGGATGCTTCATCCATTGGTCCAATCTTCTCCGATTCTACTTGTTTTGCAAGTAATGTTTGGCATAGTTGCTTGTTGTGTGTTGTTGGGTCCTTAGAGCCGTAAGGTGCATATCAAAAACTCCTAAATCATTCTAGTGCCTTTGAATCATATTAATATAGTCGAACTCTCGGTTGTGACGATGCTTCATCCATTGGTCTAATCTTCTCTGATTCTAATTGTTTCGCAAGTTAAGTTTGGCCTAGTTGCTTGTTGTGTGTTTTTGGCTCCTTATAGCCGCATAATGCACAACTAAAACTCCTAATACATTCAAGTGTCTTTGAATCTTATTAAAATTTAGTACATAAGATTAGACCAATGGATAAAAACGTCACACAACCGAGTGTCTCTACTAGATTAATATGATTCAAAAGCACAAAAATGGGGTTTTAGGTGTTTACGATTTTCACTTTAAGGCTATAAGGGAGTTAACAACAAAATACTTAAGTAAACAAGGCCAAACTTAATTCAAGAAACAATTAGTAGACTTAGGAGAAAGATTAGACCTCATTGCATGAAACATCATCACAACTTTAGAGTTCTTCTATATTAATATGATTCAAAGGCAAAGTAGATGTCTTAGGAGTTTTTGATGTGCACCTTATTACGGCTATAAGGAGCCAACAACACAATAACAAGCAACTAGGGGAAACTAAACTTACATGTAAACAAGTAGTAATCAGTGAAGATTAGGCTGGGTCAATGGATGAAACATCGCCACAACCTAGGGTCCATACTAGATTAATAACATTCAAGGCACTTGAATGTATTAGGAGTTTTGTTGTGCACCTAAAGACGTACTATATGGAGCCAAGAACACACAACAAGCAACTAGAATCAAACTTAACTCATGAAACAATTAGACAAGTGTTTAGAAGATTAGACCAATGGATGAAGATCATCACAACCTAGAGTCTACATTATGTTAATATGATTCAAAGGCACTAAGAATCTCTTTAGAGTTTTTGATGTACACTCCACGGCCATGAGTCAACAACACACAACAAGCAACTGGCCTAACTTCACTTACATAAACAAGTAGAACCGAGAAGATTAGACCAATGGATGAAGCATCCTCAAAACCGAGACATCTACTATATTAATTAGATTCAAAGGTACTATAATCGCTTAGGAGTTGAATCAGTGGAAAATTAGACCAATGGATTATAAAAGATCGCTACAATCTAGAGTTCTACTAGATTAATAAGATCTCAACCACTAGAATCTATTAGGAGTTTTGTTGTACACTTTACTAGAAAGATCCAATGGTTTAAATAGACAATAAGCATGGGGGCATTAGGCCATATTTAACTCACACAAGTGCAATAAGGAATATTAGACCAATCGATGAATTATCGTTACAACCTAGAGTTCTACTAGATTAATATGATTCAAAGGAACTAGAATCTATTAGGAGTTTTTGATGTGCACTTACTGATAGAAGGAGCCAATAACACACAACAAGCAACTTGTTCAAACTTAACTTAAAACAAGTACAATCAGTGAAGACTAGTCCAATGGATGAAGCATCACACAACATAGAGTTATAGTATATTAATACGATCGAAAGGCAGTAGAATGTATAAGAAGTTTTTGATGCACCTACCTTACGCTATAAAAAGGAGCCAACAACACACAACAAGCAACTAGGCCAAACTTAATTTGCGTAAACAAGTAGAATCAGGAAGATTAGGCCAATGGATGAAACATCGCCACAACGTAGGTTCTACTAGATTAATAAGAATCAAAGGCACTTGAATGTATTAGAGTTTTGTTGTGCACTGCACGCTATAAGGAGCCAATAACACACAACAAGCAACTACACCAAACTTCACACGGCAAAACAATTAGATTCAGAGAAGATTAGACCAATGGATGAAGCATTCTCACAACCAAGAGTTCTACTATATTAATAAAATTCAAATGCACTATAATCTATTAGAGTTTTGATGTGCACCTATAAGGAAACAATTCCAACAACAAACAACAAGGAACTAGGCCAAACTTTACTACAAACATGTAGAATCAAGAAAATTAGACCAATGGTCAAGCATCCCCATAACAAAGAGTTCTACTATATTAAAAAGATTCTAATGCACTATAATCTTAGGAGTTTTTGATTTTACTTATCGCTATAACGAGCCAACAACAAACAACAGGAACTAGGCCAACTTTACTTGCAAACAAGTAGAATCAGGAAGATTCGACCAATGGATAAAATGTCACATAACCTTATACTAGATTAATATGATTCAGAGGTACCGTAATGTATTAGGAGTTTTGATATTCAACTTAAGGCTGTAAGGGCCAACAAGACACAACAAGCAACTAGGCCAAAATTAACTTAAGTAAACATGTGATCAGGAAGATTACACCAATGGATGAAATATCGTTAAAACCTAGAGTTCTACTAGATTAATAAGATTTAAAGGAACTAGAATCTATTAGAAGTTTTTGATGTGCACCTAACGGCTAGAAGAAGCCAACAACACATAAGAAGCAACTAGGCCAAGTTTAACTTAAACAAGTACAATCGTGAAGATTTGGACCAATGGATGAAGCATCACACAACTTAGAGTTCTACTATATTAATATGATTCAAAGGCAATTGAATGTATTAGGAGTTTTTGATGTGCACCTTAGGGTTGTAAGGAGGCATCAACAGCAACAAACAACATGGCTAAACTTAACTTGCAAAACAAGTAAATCAAGAAAAATTAGCCCAATCGATGAGGCACCTAACAGAATCTATTAGGAGTTTTGATGCACTTAATGCAAGAAGGAGCCAACAACACACAAGAAGCAACTAGGGCTAAGTTTAACTTATAAACAAGTACAATCAGGGAAGATTTGACCAATGAATGAAGATCACAACTTGGAGTTCTAGTAGATTAATAAGATTCAATGTTACTACAATGTATTAGGACCTTTGATGTTCACCTTACGACTAGAAGGAGCCAACAACACACGACAAACAACAAGGCCAAACTTAACTTATGGAACATGTAGTAATCAGAAAGATTAGACCAATGGATGAAACGCCGTCATAATCTAGGTTCTACAAGACTAATAAGATTGAAAGGTTCCATAATGAATTAGAAGTTTTTATTTGCAACCGCATGGACAAGGAGCCAACAACACACAACTAGCAACTTGGCCAAACTTACTTGCAAACAAATAGAATCGGGAAGATTAGACCAATAGATGAAGCATCGTCACAACCTAGAGTTGTACGATATTAATAACATTCAAAGGCACGTAATGTATTAAGTGTTTTTGAGAAAACCTCACGCCACAAGGAGCCAACAACAAACAACAAGCAACTAGGCCAACCTTAACTTGCAAACTAGTTGAACCAGGAAAATTAGACCAATGGATGAAGCATCGTTACAATCTAGAGTTCTACTAGATGAATAAGATTCGAATCCACTACAATTTATTTGGAGTTTTTGATGTACACCATAGGAGTAGAATGAGCCAAAACAAACAATAAGCAATTAGGCTACACTTAACTTAAGTAAACAAGTACAATAAGGAAAGATTAGACTAATCGATGAAGTATCGTTACAACCTAGAGTTCTACTAGATTAATAAGATTCAAAGGAAATAGAATCTTTCAGAGTTTTTGATGTGCACCTTACTGATAGAAGGAGCCAACAACACACAACAAGCAACTTGGCTAAATTTAACTTCATAAACAAGTACGCATCGTGGAAGATTAGACCAATGGATAAAGCAATCGTGACACCCTCGAGTTCTACTATATTAATATGATTCAAAGGCATTAGAATGTATTATGAGTTTTGATTCGCACCTCACGACCATAAATAGCCAACAACACACAACAAGCAACTAGGCCAAAGATAACATGCAAACAAGTAGAATCGAGAAGATTAGACCAATGGATGAAGCATCCTCAGAACCAAGAGTTCTACTATATTAATAAGATTCAAATGCACCATAATCTATTGGGAGTTTTTGATGCGCACCTTACGGCTATAAAGAGCCAACAACAAACAACAAGGAACTAGGCTAAACTTTACTTGCGAAACATGTAGAATCATTGAAGAATAGACCAATGGATGAAACATCGTTAAAACCTAGTGTTCTACTAGATTAATAAGATTCAAAGGCACTTGAATGTATTAGGAGTTTTTGTTGTGGACCGCACGGCTATAAGGAACCAAGAACAGATAATAAGCAATTAGGCCAAACTTAATTCGCGAAAAATTTAGACCAATCGATGAATTTAGGAGTTTTTGGGGTACACCTTACGACTAGAAGGAACCAATAATGCATAATAAGTAATTAGGCAATACTTAACTTGAGAAACAAGTACAATAAGGGAAGATTAGACCAATCGATGAATTATCGTTACAACCTAGAGTTCTACTAGATTAATAAGATTCAAAGGAACTAGAATCTATTTGGAGTTTTTGATGTGCACCTTACGGCTAGAAGGAGCCAACAACACACAACAAGCAACTTGTCCAAATTTGACTTATAAACAAGTACAATCAGGGAAGATTAGTCCAATGGATGAAGCATCGTCACAACATAGAGTTATAGTATATTAATACGATTGAAAGGCAGTAGAATATATAAGAAGTTTTTCATGTGCACCTTACGGCTAGAAGGAGCCAACAACAGACAACAAGCAACTAGGCCAAACTTAACTTCCGAAACAAGTAGAATCAGGGAAGATTAGACCAATGGATGAAACATCGCCACAACCTAAAGTTCTACTAGATTAATAAAAATGAAAGGCACTTGAATGTATTAGGAGTTTTTGTTGTGGACCGTACGGCTATAAGGAGCCAAGAATACACAACAAGCAACTAGACCAAACTTAACTCGCGAAAAATTTAGACTCAGAGAAGATTATACTAATGGATGAAGCATTCTCACAACCAAGAGTTCTACTATATTAATAAGATTCAAATGCACTATAATCTATTGAGAGTTTTTGATTTGCACCTTACAGCTATAAGGAGACAACAACAAACAACAAGGAACTATGCCAAACTTTACTTGCGAAACATGTAGAATCGAAGAAAATTAGACCAATGGTTGAAGCATCCTCAAAACCAAGAGTTCTACTATATTAAAAAGATTCTAATGCACTATAACATATTATGTGTTTTTGATGTTCACCTTACTGCAATAACGAGCCAACAATAAACAACAGGGAACTTGGCCAACTTTACTTGCGAAACAAGTAGAATCATGTAAGATTCGACCAATGGAAAACGCGCCATAACCGGCTGTTCTACTAGATTAATATGATTCTGAGGTACCGTAATGTATTAGGAGATTTTGACGCTCAACTTACTGGGCTAGAAGGGGCCAACAAGACACAACAAGCAATTGGCCGAATTAACTTGCGAAACATGTAGGATCGTGAAGATTACACTAATGGATTAAATATCGTTAAAAACCTAGAGTTCTACTAGATTAATAAGATTCAAAGAACTAGAATCTATAAGGAGTTTTTGATGTGCACCTAACGGCTAGAAGGAGCCAACAACACGAAACAAGCAACTAGGCCAAACTTAACTTGCAAAACTAGTTTAATCAGTGAAAATTAGACCAATGGACGAAGCATCGTTACAATGCAGAGTTCAACTAGATCAATAAGATTCGAATCCACTAGAATCTATTAGGAGTTTTTGATGTACACCTTACGAGTAGAATGAGACAACAACACACAATAAGCAATTAGGCCATACTTAACTTATAAACAAGTACAATAAGGGAAGATTAGACCAATCGATGAAGTATCGTTACAACCTAGATTTCTACTAGATCAATAAGATTCAAAATACCTAGAATCTATTAGGAGTTTTTGATGTGCACCTTACACGAGAGGAGCCAACAACACACAACAAGCAACTTGTCCAAATTTAACTTATAAACAAGTACAATCGTGAAGATTAGACTAATGGATAAAGCAAAGATGACAACCTCGAGTTCTACTATATTAATATGATTCAAAGGCATTAGAATGTATTAGGAGTTTTTGACGTGCACCTACGGCTATAAGGAGCCAAACAACAAACAACAAGCAACTAGCCCAAAGATAACTTGGGAAACAAGTAGAATCGAGAAGATTAGACCAATGGATGAAGCATCCTCGTAACCAAGAGTTCTACTATATTCATATGATTCAAATGCACACAATCTATTGGGAGTTTTGATGTGCACCCACGGCTATAAAGAGCCAACAACAAACAACTAGGAATTAGGCCAAACTTTACTTCATAAACATGTAGAATCATTGAAGATTAGACCAATAGACTAAAACATAGTTAAAACCTAGTGTTCTACTAGATTAATAAGATTCAAAGGCAATAGAATCTATTAAGAGTTTTGATGTGCACCTACGGCTAGAAGGAGCCAACAACACACAACAAGCAACTTGTCCAAATTTGACTTATAAACAAGTACAATCAGGAAGATTAGACCAATGGATGAAGCATCATCACAACATAGAGTTATAGTAGATTAATAAGATTGAAAGGCAAGTGCAATGTATAAGAAGTTTTTGATGTGCACCTTACGGCTAGAAGGAGCCAACAACACACAACAAGCAACGAGGCCAAATTTAACTTATAAACAAGTAGAATCGCAGAAGATTAGACCAATGGATGAAACATCGTCACAACCTAGCTGCTCTACTAGATTAATAACACTTAACGCACTTGAATGTATTAGGAGTTTTTGTTGTGCACAGACGGCTATTAGGAGCCAAGAACACACAACAAGTAATTAGGCCAAACTTAACTTGCAAAACTAGTTGAATCAGTGAAAATTAGACCAATGGATGCAAAGATCGTTACAACTGAGTTCTACTAGATTATTAAGATTTGAATCCACTAGAATCTTTTGGGAGTTTTTGATGCACACCTTACGACCAGAGGGAGGCAACAATACCAATAAGCAATTAGGTCATACTTAACATGCGAAACAAGTACAATAAGGGAAGATTAGACCAATTGATGAATTATCGTTACAACCTAGAGTTCTACTAGATTAATAAGATTCAAAGAAACTCGAATCTATTAGGAGTTTTTGATGTGCACCTTACGGCTAGAAGGAGCCAACAACACACAACAAGCAACTTGTCCAAATTTAACTTTCGAAAAAAGTACAATCGGGTAAGTTGAGACCAATGGATAAAGCATCGTCACAACATAGAGTTTTAGTATATTAATACGACTGAAAGGCAGTAGAATGTATAAGAAGTTTTTCATGTGCACCTTATGGCGATAAGGAGCCAACAACACACAACTAGCAACTTGGCCAAACTTACTTGCGAAACAAATAGAAGTAGAGAAAACAAATGCAGATGGAACTAAAACATTTGTTACAGAAAAACAATCAGATGCAGTAGATCAATTGATAGTTACAATTTCAGTTCATTTCATAGGTAACCCAAAAGAAACTTTAGCTAGTTCAAAGATTATGTTAAGTAATTTAAGATGTCCAACCTTGTCAGATTTTAGATGGTATAAAGACGTATTTCTTACTCAAGTATTAAAAAGAAATTATGCTAATTCTCCTTTTTGGAAAGAAAAATTCATTACAGGATTACCAACTTTATTTTGGCAAAGGATAATATCTAAACTACAAAAAGAGGTAGGAAATGATTACATAGATTTCAATAGAATATCTTTTGGTCAATTATTTGCTTTTATTAAAAAAGAAGGATTAGAATTATGTACAGAATTAAAGATTCAAAATAAATATGGTAGAGAAAAACAAGAAGTAGGAAACTTTTGTAAAGTTTTGGTATTAAAGGAATTAAAGCCCTTCAACTCAAACTAGAAAGTTAGAAAATATAAAAGACATTCAAAATTCAAGAAACATAAGAATTATGATAACAATCAATATTACAAAAGATATAAAAAGAAGAAATATAAAGGAAATAAGAATTAAGATACTAATGAAAATACTTCAATAACTTGTTGGAAATGTGGTCGCTTCGGTCACAAGGCAAATCAATGTAAAATGAAGAAAAAGATAAATGAGATATTTCAAGAAGAAGATTTCAAAAGAAATGATAGCTTTATTAATAGAAGAAACAGATATAGATGAAGATAATATTCAAGATGACATAGATTCGATTCAAGTCTAGAAAGCCTGAAAATGTAAGTGTATTAATGTAATTTCAAAAGTAATAAAGAAACATTATTTGAGATGATAGAAAAATAGATGATAAAGAATGTAGAAAAGAATATTTGAAAAAATTAAGAGATTTAATATTAGAAGAAGAAAGCCCTAAAAAGTTTGAAGAGCTATTCAGTATTTCAAAATTATTAGATAAATATCCAAATGAAGGATTATTAGGAATTAGGAAGCCAGATGAAGTCAAAGAAGATATTAAAACATTAAAAGAACAAGTTAGAAAATTACAAAAGGATTTAATAGAATTAAAAACAAAAGATTTAGAATTAGATACAAAGATAAGTCTAATTAAAAATGGGATATCCTTAGACTTAGATAGTAATTCAAAAGGAAAAGAAGTCATAACTGATATTCAAGACTTAAGTTCTATTCAAATAAATAATGAACAAGTTTCAGATAAAATGTATATTCAAACGATTAATAAGATAGAGTATCAAAAATGGTATTGTTTTGTTACCATAGGAATAAATGATTTCAAACTTACAGTACACGCTATGATAGATAATGGTGCTGACGCAAACTGTATTAAAACAGGAATAATTCCTACAAAATATTGTCAAAAGACTAATGAGAATTTATTAGCAGCCAATTCAAGTAGATTGCATGTCAAGCATAGAGTCATATTAAATATATCCAATGATTAATATTGTATTAAAAATTTATGTTATGTAGTTGATGATATAACTCAAGATTTAATTTTAGGATTACCATTTTTACATCAAATTAACCCTATCAAAGTAGATAATGAAGGTATTCATACAAAAATCATGGGTAGGAAGATTTCATTCAATTTTATTTCTCCCAAAAGACAAAAAGAAATAGATTTAATTCAAAAGTGTTCAATATTTAAGCAAATAAATAATATTAGTCATATTAAGAGTCAAACAGAATTTTTACAAGAAGAACATTCATCTGACTCTAAGAAAGAAATTTTATCCATTGTTTTATGCATTTCACAATTTCATGTTCAATCGTTCTATTACATATTTTTGCAAGAACACGCATTCTTGCAAAAGGGCAAGCTAGCCTATCTATATTCAATTTTGCTATTGAATATCTCAAAGGTGAGGAGAGTTGTTTGCCTAATTTTAAACTTGTGAATTTTAGCAGGAATTTCAAAATGAGTTCAATCAAGAAAGAAGGTGATTCCAAAAAACTTCCACTTATTCATTTAACCTCATCAAATAGATTTCAATCCCTTTCTGATTACCCTCCATTAAATTTTGCTCAAGCTTTAGAGGCCCCTTATCAAAAGAATGCCATTCAAAGGAACACTCCACCAAGTCAAACTCAATCTCCACCAGCCACTTCAAGCTCCAATCTTACCTATTTTACTAAAAAAATAATTGAGCCTCTTTACCTTACTCGTTTTATTCAAAATCCAGACTTCCAAACCTTTTCAAAATACATTGAACAAATCATTCATCCAGATTGCGACTGGATACCATTCAATGCTGAAAAGGATATTTCATTCTATCTTCTGGTTTTGATTGATTCAGGATCAGTAGATATCAAGCATAATTTAGATCCAAAAGATTCCAATAGAGTTGCCTATTCAAAAGCCATTATCAAAAAGATTTGTTCTTTTGATGAGTGGGGAAGTCATTCTCTGCTTAAATCATTTACAACAGATACTCAATTTAGAGGATACACGTACCAAGATTACTTAGAGGCTTGGTACAAAGCTTTTTACCTTAGACCATTCAATCATTCATGGTTTTTTACTTTTCATAAAACCTTTTCAACTCAAGTACCTTCTATTCCAATTTGGTTTTATAATTGGTGGATATATCTCGATGCAAGATATTTATCCCCGTAAACTCAAATGGCCTACAAATTATTCATTCGAAAATCAAGGAAGAATCGCATTACATGCAACCCATTCAATTTCATATTATGTTCAAAGTCCCATGGATATTTTGTCGAGTTACAAAATTCATTCATTCCATCCCAAACCATATCCATGTCCTTGGTTCGAATTCAAATCAAATGGTGGACTCAAGTTTCAATTACTCAAGAAACGGTGGCGCACAATTTTCTGCGCGCATCGATTCCACAGACGGAATAAAGATTCAATCACCAAAGCAGCTCAAGGACCACCTTTGGCGGTACAAGAACTATTGCAAAAGCAAATGAGACAATTCAAAAACATGAAAGAAAAAGGAAAATTACGAAAGCCAAATTCCATCCGCGCTGTAACTAGTCCAAAAGGATAAAGAGATGGTCGAGGGTCGGCACAATATCAAGAATTCATGCAGCTTATGCAATTCAAAGAAAAAGCAAAATCAATGTCTATCAATAGCAAGGCCTCATCCAAGGATCATCCACGCATCCATTCGGTCCCTTAGCTCAAGACCCTTTGATTTATAAACTCACAAATTTTCTATTTTGCAGATTCAATGAAGAAAGTTACTCAAACAGATGTATCGGGAAATCTCGTAATGTTCAGATTCGTAAGAATCACAGATTCAAAGTATGAAATCAAAAGAATCCCATTTCAAGTGTTTACAATGTTGCTCAAACCATTCAAAATCGAGATTGGATCATTTCAACCACCAATTTATCCAAATGCATTTACCCTTTCGATTTAATCTCAAAAGAAGCAAAATCGAGACTATGTTCAAAGATTAAGAAGAGCAATCAAAAAGACAATCAATGGCAAGCAATTCAAGAAATCATGGAAAATCGGGTTCCAAGGCTTAGCGAAGAACCCCAGTTACTCTCAATCACCAATTCGCATCAAGAAGCCTCAAGTTACGCTACTCAGGATTCAACTTCTCCAAGATCTCAAGAAAGATTTCAAAATAGATTTTACTCCAAAACCTTTATTCCAGGATCACTTCTTTGAAGATCGCCTTCTTCGCCATGAAGCAATCAAGGCGATCTTCATTCAAAAAGTCAACGGCAAGATGATTAAAGCTATTCAAGCACGTGAAGTGGGGACGTAGTCAAACTCGCTTTTCCAAAACGCAGTAGGTCCCTTGTCGACGTAATTACAAACAACTTTTCAACAAGAAGATAAGATCATCTCAACAGATTCCAAGCTGATAAGATCAACCTCAACAAGATTCGACAGTGTCTTCATTCAAAAAGCCAAGTAGATAAGGATTCAAAAGCTCAAAGACAAAGCTGCAGAACAAATAATGCAAGACTCACCAAAATCAAATGATGAAGACAAATTGAAGTTACGAGCAAGACTTAGTCATTCAAAAGCAAAAGTCTTCAAAAGAAAAATGTCAAAAGGCTATCCAACCTACGCTTTAGATGTGTAAAAGTCCAAAGCCTAGGACAAAGATACACGTAAAATTTCCTATAAATTCATATGCAAGCTTCGAGGAAGACACAAATACAGTAGCAAATCCTAACATCGCAAATCTTAGTCAAGCTTAGACAATTCCATCTCGTCTCAATTCCTTTCGTCTTTGTAATTTCCTTAGAATTCCAACGTCCCAACTTCTCGTATACAAAATCTTGTACTATTCATATTTTCCACTTTCATTTCAAGGATCTTTTCAGATCGATTTCAATATCAAAGATCAATAAAGCAAGTGTTTTATTCATGACGATTTGTTGATCATTTTGAGTACCATATTCATTATTTTTCACTATTCACGCTTTACTATTCACGCAGCTATTATCACAATTACTATTCATGATTACTATTCACGTTACTATTCACGCCATATACTAATTAAGCTACGTTGATTGTTAAATTTTGAGAATTAATGAACAAAGAAATGAATAGTAAAAATGAATAGTAATCATGAATAGTAAACGTGAATAGTAACGATGAATAGTAAAAACGTGAATAGTGGAAAGTATTGAATATGGTACTTAAAATGATCAGCAAATCGAGATTAATAAAACACTTACTTTATTGAACTTTGATATTGAAATCAATACGTAAAAGATCCTTGAAATGGAAGTGGAAAATATGAATAGTACAAGATTTTGTATTCTGAAGGGAGTTGGGACGATGGAATTCTAAGGAAATTACAAAGGCTTGAAAGGAATTGGGGCTTGAGGATGGAATTGTCTAAGCTTGACTAAGATTTGTCAGATTCGGGATTTGTCGTGGTGATTTGTCGTCTGATTTGTCGTGGTCTTCCTCCTAAGCTTGCATCCGAATTTATAGGAAATTTTCTCGCCTATCTTTGTCCTAGGCTTTTGGACTTTTACACATCTAAAGCGTAGGTTGGATAGCCTTTTGACATTTTTTCTTTTGAAGACTTTTGCTTTTGAATGACTAAGTCTTGCCTGTAACTTCAATTTGTCTTCATCATTTGATTTTGACCGTAGTCTTGCATTATTTGTTCCTCGCAGCTTTGTCTTTGAGCTTTTGGAATCCTTATCTACTTCCGCTTTTTGAATGAAGACACCGTCAATCGTTGAGGTTGATCTTATCCGCTGGAATCATTGAGTGATCTTATCTTCTTGTTGAAAAGTTGTTTGTAATTACGCGGGCAAGGGACCTACTGGGTTTTGGAAAACAGAGTTTTCTCGATCGTCCCCACTTCACGTGCTTGAATAGCTTTAATCATCTTGCCGCTGTCGATTTTTTGAATGAAGATCGCCTTTGATTGCTTCATGGCGGGCGAAGTCGATCTTCAAAGAAGTCGCCTCTGAATAAAGGTTTTGGAGTAAAATCTATTTTGAAATCTTTCTTGAGATCTTGGAGAAGTTGAATCCTCTGGAGTAGCAGAACTTGAGGCTTCTTGCTCTGGAATTGGTGATTGAGAGTAAACTGGGGGTTCTTCGCTAAGCCTTGGAACCCAGTTTTCCATGATTTCTTGAATTGCTTGCCATTGGTTGTCTTCTTTGTTTGCTCTTCTTAATCTTTTAACATAGTCTCGATTTTGCTTCTTTTGAGATTCACACCAGCGGTAAATGCATTTGGATAAATTGGTCGTTGAAATGATCCATTCTCGATTTTGAATGGTTTGAGCAACATTGTAAACACTTGAAATTGGGATTCTTTTGATTTCATACTTTGAATCACGATTATTCGAATCAACATTCCGAGATTTCCCAAGATACATCTGTTTGAGTAACTTTCTTCATTGAATCTTGCAAAACAGAAAATTTGTGAGTTTATAAATCAAAGGGGTCTTGAGCTAAGGGACCGCCGAATGGATCTGTGGATGATCCTTCCGATGAGGCCTTGCTATTGATAGACATTGATTTTGCTTTTTCTTTGAATTGCATAAACTGTATGAATTCTTGATATTGTGCCCAGCGCTCAGCCATCTCTTTATCCTTATGGACTAGTTCTGGCAAAGATGGAATTTGGCTTTCTGTAATTTTTCCTTTTTTCTTTTCATGTTTTTGAATTGTCTCATTTGCTTTTGCAATAGTTACTGGTACCGCCAAAGGTGGTCCTTGAGCCTGCTTAGGTGATTGAATCTTTATTCCCGTCTGAGGAACTGACGCACTGAAAATTGTGCCGCCACCGTTTCTTGAGTAATTGAAACTTGAGTCCACCATTTGATTTTGAATTCCCGAACCAAGGACATGGGATATGGTTTGGGATGAAATGAATGAATTTTGTAACTCCAGCAAAATATCCATGGGACTTTGAACATAATATGAAATTGAATGGGTTGCATGTAGTCTGGAATTCTTCCTTCAGTTTTTCGAATGAATAATTTGTAGGCCATTTGAGTTTCTGGGGGATAAATATCTTTAGTGCATCTGAGATATATCCACCAATTATAAAACCAAATTGGAATAGAAGGTACTTGAGTTGAAAAGGTTTTATGAAAAGTAAAAAACCATGAATGATTGAATGGTCTAAGGTAAAAAGCTTTGTACCAAGCCTCTAAGTAATCTTGGTACGTGTATCCTCTAAATTGAGTATCTGTTGTAAATGATTTAAGCAGAGAATGACTTCCCCACTCATCAAAAGAACAAATCTTTTTGATAATGGCTTTTGAATAGGCAACTCTATTGGAATCTTTTGGATCTAAATTATGCTTGATATTTACTGATCCTGAATCAATCAAAACCAGAAGATAGAATGAAATATCCTTTTCAGCATTGAATGGTATCCAGTTGCAATCTGGATCAATGATTTGTTCAATGTATTTTGAAGAGGTTTGGAAGTCTGGATTTTGAATAAAACGAGTAAGGTAAAGAGGCTCAATTATTTTTTTAGTAAAATAGGTAAGATTGGAGCTTGAAGTGGCTGGTGGAGATTGAGTTTGACTTGGTGGAGTGTTCCTTTGAATGGCATTCTTTTGATAAGGGGCCTCTAAAGCTTGAGCAAAATTTAATGGAGGGTAATCAGAAAGGGATTGAAATCTATTTGATGAGGTTAAATGAATAAGTGGAAGTTTTTTGGAATCACCTTCTTTCTTGATTGAACTCATTTTGAAATTCCTGCTAAAATTCACAAGTTTAAAATTAGGCAAACAACTCTCCTCACCTTTGAGATATTCAATAGCAAAATTGAATATAGATAGGATAGCTTGCCCTTTTGTAAAATTCTGTGTTCTTGCAAAAATATGTAATAGAGCTGATTGAACATGAAATTGTGAAATGCATAAAACAATGGATAAAATTTCTTTCTGAAACTTAGAGTCAGATGAATGTTCTTCTTGTAAAAATCCTATTTGACTCTTAATATGACTAATATTATTTATTTGCTTAAATATTGAACACTTTTGAATTAAATCTATTTCTTTTTGTCTTTTGGGAGAAATAAAATTGAATGAAATCTTCCTACCCATGATTTTTGTATGAATACCTTCAGTATCTACTTTGATAGGGTTAATTTGATGTAAAAATGGTAATCCTAAAATTAAATCTTGAGTTATATCATCAACTACATAACATAAATTTTTAATACAATATTCATCATTGCATATATTTAATATGACTCTATGCTTGACATGCAATCTACTTGAATTGGCTGCTAATAAATTCTCATTAGTCTTTTGACAATATTTTGTAGGAATTATTCCTGTTTTAATACAGCTTTGCATCAAGACCACTATCTATCATAGCGTAATCGTGAGTTTGAAATCATTTATTCCTATGGTAACAAAACAATACCATTTTTGATACTCTATCTTATTAATCATTTGAATATACATTTTATCTGAAACTTGTTCATTATTTATTTGAATAGAACTTAAGTCTTGAATATCAATTGCAACTTCTTTTCCTTTTGAATTACTATCTAAGTCTAAGGATATCCCATTTTTAATTAGACTTATCTTTGTATCTAATTCTAAATCTTTTGTTTTTAATTCTATTAAATCCTTTTGTAATTTTCTAACATGTTCTTTTAATGTTTTAATATCTTCTTTGACTTCGTCTGGCTTCCTAATTCCTAATAATCCTTCATTTGGATATTTTTCTAGTAATTTTGAAATACTAAATGGCTCTTCAAACTTTTTAGGGCTTTCTTCTTCTAATATTAAATCTCTTAATTTTTTCAAATATTCTTTTCTACATTCTTTATCATCTATTTTTTCTATCATTTCGAATAATGTTTCTTTATTACTTTTTGAAATTACATTAATACACTTACATTTTTCTATGCTTTCTAAACTTGAATCTGAATCTATGTCATCTTGAATATTATCTTCGTCTATATCAGTTTCTTCTATTAATAAAGCTATCATTTTCTTTTTGAAATCTTCTTCTTGAAATATTTCATTTATCCTTTTCTTCATTTTACATTGATTTGCCTTGTGACCGAAGCGACCACATTTCCAGCAAGTTATTGAATTATTTTCATTAATATCTTTATTTTTATATCCTTTATATTTCTTCTCTTTATATCTTTTGTAATATTGACTATTATCATAATTCTTATGTTTCTTAAATTTTGAATGTCTTTTATATTTTTCTAACTTTCTATTTTGAGTTGAAGGGGCTTTAATTCCTTTAATACCAAAAACTTCACAAAAGTTTTCTACTTCTTGTTTTTCTCTACCATATTTATTTTGAATTTTTAATTCGCATAATTTAATCCTTCTTTTTAATAAAAGCAAATAATCGATTTAAAAGATATTCTATTGAAATCTATATAATCATTTCCTACCTCTTTTTGTAATTTAGATATTATTCTTTGCGAAAATAAAGTTGGTAATCCTGTAATGAATTTTTCTTTCCAAAAAGGAGAATTAGCATCATTTCTTTTTAATACTTGAGTAAGAAATACGTCTTTATACCATCTAAAATCTGACAAGGTTGGACATCTTAAATTACTTAACATAATCTTTGAACTAGCTAAAGTTTCTTTTGGGTTACCTATGAAATGAACTAAAATTGTAACTATCAATTGATCTACTGCATCTGATTGTTTTTCTGTAACAAATGTTTTAGTTCCATCTTCATTTGTTTTCTCTACTTCTACTTCTGTTGAATGATTTAATATTTGTTGTTTTTCTTCTAAAGTTAACAAATTATCCCACCAATTGTTTAATTGTCCTGAAAATCCTACAATTAATGCTGTTGCAGTATTAACTTCTGTTAATCCTAATGTTTTGTAGGTAGCCATAGACATCCCAATTTCTTGCAATGTATTTAATATTTCATACTGATTTACCATCTATGTTCCATTCATAGACAGTTTCCATCATATGAACTTGTTTTAAATTGTTTTCTTTCTTCGTATTGAATATCCTGGGAGTAGGTCTAGGATAATAATTTCTTGTATTCATTGAATTCCAATTTCTATAATTTTTCTTTTTATTCTATTAATTTCTACTGAATTATCTTTAAATTCTTGTTCTACATTATTAATCTTTTGTATCTCTGAATTATCTGAATCTTCACTTGAATTATCATCTAATTCGATTCTGTCATTTTTCTTCTGCTTTCTAAACAATTAATTCTATTTTCTCAAGTACTTGCTTTATCAAATTGAATACTTTGAGTTATTCTATTTATCAAACTAGTTTGCATTTTATTTTTAATCAAATCTTCTTCTAATTCATGAGAAACACTTCTTGTTTTGAAATGAGGACTAGCTATTTCATTTGGAAATCTAGGGTTTCTTTAGGAATTGAATCTATCTTCAGACAAATGTTCTACTTGATTAGCTATAGTGTATAATATCCGATTTGAATAATTATTTTGTTGATAAACTTTTTAATATCATCTAATACAACATTTGAATTTCCTTCTCTACCTATCTTAAAAGGACTAGCTTCTATTTCCTGTTGGTCAACTTGAATTTTTATTGGTTGTAAGGGTGGATGGATTGAAGTAATAACTTGATAATCATTAATCTTCCATTTTCTATATAAATTGCTTTGAACATTAATATAACTTTCTTTAAAAACATTGGAAATGCCTTCATTTTTTGAAAACCAGTATTCTAACCATGAAAGTAAAAGAATATTACATTTCATCTCTTTCATATATGAAATCCATTCTTCTTTTAATTTCTCTTGAATAACTTCATTTAATGCTATAAACCAGAATTTCTTTTTACTATTTTCATTTTCAAAAGCTTCATTTAAATATTTAAAATCTATTTGAAATTCTTTCTTTTCAAAAGTAATAACATTAATTCCCATTTGTGACCTTGTAGGTGACATAGGGGGTGAATTGACTATTTCTGGAATAGGAGATTTGAAAACATATTTTGAAGGGTTTTCTGATACTATAGAGGGCGATGGTTCAGAAAATGATCTTCTAGGTAAATTGAAATTATTTGAAGAACTTGTTCCTTCTCTGAATGAATTAAATCTTAATAAGATTGTTCCATCTTCTTTTTCTATAATATTATTGATTTCTCTTCTAATTATGTTTTTAGAAGGTTGAGCATTTTGAATTTCAAATTGTTCAGGAATTAGACGAATGGATGAAGCATCGTCACAACATAGAGTTATAGTAGATTAATAAGATTGAAAGGTAGTGCAATGTATAAGAAGTTTTTCATGTGCACCTTACGGCTAGAAGGAGCCAACAACATACAACATACAACAAACAACTAGGCCAAACTTAACTTGCGAAACAAGTAGAATCAGGGAAGATTAGACCAATGGATGAAACATCGTCACAACCTAGGGTTCTACTAGATTAATAAGATTCGAAGGCACTTGAATGTATTAGGTGTTTTTGTTGTGCACCGTACGACTATAAGGAGCCAAGAACACACAACAAGTAATTAGGCCAAACTTAACTTGCAAAACTAGTTGAATCGGGAAAATTAGACCAATGGATGCAGCATCGTTACAATCTGGAGTTCTACTAGATTAATAAGATTCGAATCCACTAGAATCTTTTAGGAGTTTTGGATGTAAACCTTACGACTAGAATGAGACAACAACACACGATAAGCAATTAGGCCATACTTAATTTGCGAAAGAAGTACAATAAGGGAAGATTAGACCAATCGATGAATTATCGTTACAACCTAGAGTTCTACTAGATTAATAAGATTCAAAGGAAATAGAATCTATTAGGAGTTTTTGATGTGCAACTTACGGCTAGAAGGAGCCAACAACACACAATAAGCAACTTGGCCAAATTTAACTTGCGAAACAAGTACAATCAGGGAAGATTAGACCAATGGATAAAGCACTGTGACAACCTCGAGTTCTTCTATATTAATATGATTATACGACAGTAGAATGTATTAGGAGTTTTTGATGCGCACCTTACGCCATAAATAGCCAACAACACACAACAAGCAACTAGGCTAAAGATAACTTGTAAACAAGTAGAATCGGAGAAGATTAGACCAATGGATGAAGCATCCTCAGAACCAAGAGTTCTACTCTATTAATAAGATTCAAATGCACCATAATCTATTGGGAGTTTTTGATGTGCACCTTACGGCTATAAAGGGCCAACAACAAACAACAAGGAATGGCTAAACTTTACTTTCGGAACTTGTAGAATCATTTAAGCCTAGACCAATGGATGAAACATCATTAAAATCTATTGTTCTACTAGATTAATATGAATCAAAGGCACTAGAATCCATTAGGAGTATTTGATGTATTCCTAACGGCTTGAAGGAGCCAACAACACACAACAAGCAACTAGGCCAAACTTTACTTATGTAAAGAAGTAGAACCATGGAAGATTAGCCCAATGGATTAAACATCGTCACAACCTAGGGATCTACTAGATTAATAAGATTCAAAGTGATGAGCTCCAAAGATCCCATCATGATAACAACAAAGACAAGAACAATGAAGATCAAGTTGTGAATAATGCTTCTCAAAATGAGACTCCTTCTCCACCTCATGCACTTGATGGCATGGCTGGTCCTATGACTCGTTTAAGGAAGAAAAGGATGGAAGAATCTTTGTCTAATTTGACCAATGCTACCAAAGTTCAGCCCACTTGTTACAACATTTTGCAAGTCTTGGACCTAGATTCAAAAGGGGCTAATTAAGTGAGTTGTTGCTGATTCTTAACCACTTTATTTGGTCCAAAATAATGCAATTTTCGTTCAGCCCAAGTCCCAAAAGTCAGTCAACAAATCTGCCCAAAAACAGCCCACATTTCAAGTCCAAATTCAACTCACCAAGTGATAAATTTTCAAGACAATTCAAGAAGCTTCTAAGGATCAAAAGCATGGTGAAATGGACGAAATTATCGAGTATTTTGAAGGTCTCATCTGATTTCCTTGGTCAAAATTCAACTAGCAAGTGAAGGAGTGAAGACTAGTCAAAGAATTAAATTAAAAGTTTAAAGGTCATTTTGGGAGCTGAATTTTTGGACGAATTTCCAGCTATTTTTTGAAGACTTTTTAAGTTGTTTTCTGCATTTTTAATGTTCAGATTAAGTGTTTTAATTTTAAGAGTCTTTTTGGGTCATAGAGCTTTTCTTGGTCAAAGAGAAGATTTAATGCTAGTCTTGACCAAAAAGTTCAGATTTACTACTTTAATCCTTTGTAATTTTCAACCTTGGTCCCTCTTGAAACACTATAAATAGGGGCCTTGGTTAAGCATTTTCAATTAGATTTAAGTAATAAACTTTTAAGGATTTTTCCTTTCTTTACTAGTTTCTTAGTGAGCTAGTTTGAGTCTTGCAAAATTGCTTGCAAAACTTGTAAGGCTTATCAACTAAAACTCTTCCTTTTAGTTGTGGCGCCTCTACTCAGCTTTTTCTTTTCCTTTCATAATCCAAAGGTGTTAGGTTCATCCTAGTGTTGTTGGATTTGAAGATTAGAGGGGTTGGGAATAGTGAATTCAATTTAGCCATATTATGATTCGAAGGTGATAGGTTTCATCCTATTGTTGTTGGGTCTAGTTTGGTTAGGTTGTTTTTGCTTGGAAGAATTCAAGACTTTTTCTCCAAGTATGATTCAAAGGTGATAGGTTCATCCTATTGTTGTTGGGTTCATTTGAGATTGGCGTTTTGCACTAGATCATTCGGGGACGATTCTACAATTAAATTGAGTCCTCCCTGATTCACATCAATAAGATTCAAAGGAACTAGAATCTATTAGGAGTTTTTGATGTGCACCATACGGATAGAAGGAGCCAACAACACAAAACAAGCAACTTGTCCAAGTTTAACTTGCGAAACAAGTACAATCAGGGAAGACTAGTCCAATGGATGAAGCATCGTCACAACATAGAGTTATAGTATATTAATAAGATTGAAAGGCAGTAGAATGTATAAGAATTTTTTCATGTGCACCTTACGGCTAGAAGGAGCCAACAACACACAACAAACAACTAGGCCAAACTTAACTTGCGAATCAAGAAGAATCAGGGAAGATTAGGCCAATGGATGAAACATCGTCACAACCTAGGGTTCTACTAGATTAATAAGAATCAAAGGCACTTGAATGCATTAGGAGTTTTTGTTGTGAACCGCACGGCTATAAGGAGCCAAGAACACACAACAAGCAACTACACCAAACTTAACACGCGAAACAATTAGACTCAGAGAAGATTAGGCCAATGGATGAAGCATTCTCACAACCAAGAGTTCTACTATATTAATAAGATTCAAATGCACTATAACCTATTGAGAGTTTTTCATGTGCACCTTACAGCTATAAGGAGCCAACAACAAACAACAAGGAACTAGGCCAAACTTTACTTGCGAAATATGTAGAATCGAAGAAAATTAGACCAATGGCTGAAGCATCCCCACAACGAAGATTTCTACTATATTATAAAGATTCTAATGCACTATAATCTATTAGGAATTTTTGATGTTCACCTTTCTGCTATAACGAGCCAACAACAAAAAACAGGGAACTAGACCAACTTTTCTTGCGAAACAAGTAGAATCATGGAAGATTCGACCAATGGATAAAACGTCGTCATAACCTACTGTTCTACTAGATTAATATGATTCAGAGGTACCAGAACGTATTAGGAGTTTTTGATGTTCAACTTACAGTTAGAAGGGGCCAACAAGACACAACAAGCAACTAAGCCAAAACTAACTTGCGAAACATGTAGGATCAGGGAAGATTAGACCAATGGATGAAATATCGTTAAAACCTAGTGTTCTACTAGATTAATAAGATTCAAAGGAACTAGAATATATTAGGAGTTTTTGATGTGCACCTAACGGCTAGAAGGAGCCAACAACACGAAACAAGCAACTAGGACAAACTTAACTTGAAACAATTAAAATCAGAGAATATTAGACCAATTAACGAAGCATCGTCACAACCTAGAGTTCTACTATATTAATATGATTCAAAGGCAATTGAATTTATTAGGAGTTTTTGATGTGCACCTTAGGGCTGTAAGGAGGCATCAACAGGCAACAAGCAACATGGCCAAACTTAACTTGCAAAATAAGTAGAATCAGGAATGATTAGCCCAATCGATGAGGCATCGTCACAATCTAGGGTTCTACAAGACAAATAAGATTAGACCAATGGGTGAATCATCGTTAAAACCTAGAGTTCTACTAGATTAATAAGATTGAAAGGCACTAGAATCTATTACGAGTTTTTGATGTGCATCTAAATGATAGAAGTAGCCAATAACACCCAAGAAGCAACTAGGCCAAGCTTAACTTGCGAAACAAGTACAATAAGGAAGATTTGACCAATGGTTGCAGCATCGTCACAACTTAGAGTTCTAGTAGATTAATAAGATTCAAAGGCAGTACAATGTATTAGGACTTTTTGATGTTCACCTTACGACTAGAAGGAGCCAACAAGACACAACAAGCAACAAGGCCAAACTTAACTTACGGAACAAGTAGAATCAGGAAAGATTAGACCAATGGATGAAACGTGGTCATAATCAAGGGTTCTACAAGACTAATTGATGTGAATCCGGGAGGACTCAATTTAATTGTAGAATCGTCCCCGAATGATCTAGTGCAAAACGCCAATCTCAAATGAACCCAACAACAATAGGATGAACCTATCACCTTTGAATCATACTTGGATAAAGAAGTCTTGAAATCTTCCAAGCAAAAACAACCTAACCAAACTAGACCCAACAACAATAGGATGAAACCTATCACCTTCGAATCATAATAAGGCTAAATTGAATTCACTAATCCCAACCCTCTAATCTCCAAACCCAACAACACTAGGATGAACTTAACACCTTTGGATTATGAAAGGAAAAGAAAAAGTTGAGTAGAGGCGCCACAACTAAAAGGAAGAGTTTTAGTTGATAAGCCATGTAAGTTTTGAAAGCAATTTTGCAAGACTCAAACTAGCTCACTAAGAAACTAGTAAAGAAAGGAAAAATCCTTAAAAGTTTATTACTTCAATCTAATTGAAAATGCTTAACCAAGGCCCCTATTTATAGTGTTTCAAGTGGGACCAAGGTTGAAAATTACAAAAGGATTAAAGTAGTAAATCTGAACTTTTTGGTCAAGACTAGCATTAAATCTTCTCTTTGACCAAGAAAAGCTCTATGACCCAAAAAGACTCTTAAACTTAAAAACACTTAATCTGAACGTTAAAAATGCAGAAAACAACTTAAAAAGTCTTCAAAAAATAGCTGGAAATTCGTCCAAAAATTCAGCTCCCAAAATGACCTTCAAACTTCTAATTTAATTCTCTGACTAGTCTTCACTCCTTCACTTGCTAGTTGAATTTTGACCAAGGAAATCAGATGAGACCTTCAAAATACTCCATAATTTCGTCCATTTTACCATGCTTTTGATCCTTAGAAGCTTCTTGAATTGTCTTGAAAATTTATCACTTGGTGAGTTGAATTTGGACTTGAATTGTGGGCTGTTTTTGGGCAGATTTGTTGACTGACTTTTGGGACTTGGGCTGAACGAGTGGGTTGAACTAGGTCCAAATAAAGTGGTTAAGAATCAGCAACAACTCACTTAATTAGCCCCTTTTGAATCTAGGTCCAAGACTTGCAAAATGTTGTAACAAGTGGGTTGAACTTTGGTAGCATTGGTCCTTTCTTTGTCATGGACTTGAATGATCAAATTAGACAAAGATTCTTCCATCCTTTTCTTCCTTAAACGAGTCATAGGACCAACCATGCCATCAAGTGCATGAGGTGGAGAAGGAGTCTCATTTTGAGAAGCATTATTCACAACTTGATCTTCATTGTTCTTGTCTTTGTTGTTATCATGATAGGATCTTTGGAGCTCATCATCCCTCTCTCTTGGAAAGGATTAGTCCTCGAATCCAAAGGATCTGCATCAAAGTCAAAAGGAGATAAATCAGAGACATTAAAAGTAGAACTTATGCCATAGTCTCCGGGAAGATCAAGCTTGTAGGCATTATCATTGACTTGTGCCACAACTTGGAATGGTCCATCTCCACGATGGTGTAATTTAGTTCTTCTTGAGGTTGGAAATCTCTCTTTCCTCATGTGTATCCAAACCCAATCACGAGCTTAAATACAACCTTCTTACGCCCTTTGTTAGCATTCTTGGCATTTTGCTCATTTTTCTTTTCAATGTTTGCACGAGCTTGCTCATGCAACTTCTTCACAACTTCAGCTTTCTTTTTGCCATCCAAACTCACTTGATCCTATATAGGTAAAGGAGATAAGTCTAATGGAGTCAAAGGATTAAAACCATACACCAATTCAAAAGGAGAAAAATTGGTAGAAGTGTGTAGTGTGTGATTGTATGCAAATTCAGCAATTGGTAAACACTCCTCCCAACTCTTCAAGTTCTTCTTAATTATGGCTCTTAGTAAAACACCCAAAGTTCTATTAGTTACTTCCGTTTGGCCATCAGTTTGTGGGTGACTTGTAGTTGAAAACAAAAGTTTTGTTCCCAATTTTCCCCAAAGTGTTTTCCAGAAATAACTCAAAAACTTCACATCCCTATCAGAAACAATGGTCCTAGGGACTCCATGCAGACGGACAACTTCCTTGAAGAACAAATCAGCCACATGCTTTGCATCATCGTTTTTTCTACAAGCAATAAAATGAGCCATCTTTGAGAATCTGTCAACAACAACAAAAATTAAGTCCATTCCTCTTTGAGACCTAGGCAAACCAAGAACAAAATCCATAGAAATGTCGGTCAAGGAGATTGAGGAGCAGTGGAGTGTACAATCCATGAGGAAGAGATTTAGATTTTGCTTTCTCACAATCAAGACAAGTTGCACAAATTTTCTCAACATCCCTTTTCATGTTAGGCCAATAAAAATGTTCATTTAGAATATCCAAAGTCTTTAAAACACCAAAATGGCCCATCAAACCTCCACAATGTGCTTCACGCACCAAAAGCTCTCTAAGTGAACAATAAGGAATACACATTTTATGTTCTTTGAGCAATCCTTCATGCCGATAAAACTTATTAAAAGAACCCTTTTCACATGCAGCAAATACAATGGAAAAATCATGATCCTTATCATACAACTCCTTAATGTACTCAAATCCCATGATAGAAGCATTGGCGGTGTGTCAGTGTACCTTCGAGAGAATGCATCGACCACAATGTTCTCTTTACCTTTCTTGTATTTTACCACGTATGGAAAAGTTTCAATGAATGAAATCCACTTGGCATGTCTCTTGTGCAAATTCTTTTGTCCCTGAGATACTTGATAGATTCATGATCGGTGTGGATCACAAACTCTCTTGGAAGAAGGTAGTCTTGCCATGTCTCCAAAGCTCTCACAACGGCATAAAGCTCTTTGTCATATGTTGGGTAATTCAAAGTTGCTCCATTCAGCTTCTCACTAAAGTAGGAAATAGGTCGGCCTTCTTGAAGTAACACCGCTCAATCCCAATTCCTGAAGCATCACATTCAACTTCAAAAGTTTTAGAAAAATCAGGCAATGCTAAAACTAGAGCATTAGTTAAATCATGCTTCAATTGTTCAAAAGCCTTTTGTTGAGAATCTCCCCATTCAAATTTCACATTTTTCTTTACCAATTCATTAAGCGGGGCTGCCTTTATTGAGAAATCTCTAACAAACCTCCTATAAAAACTTGCAAGCCCATGGAAAGATCTTACCTCAGTCACATTTGTGGAATTGGCCATTCAAGAATTCTTTGTCACCTTTGCTTCATCAACTTGTAGACCATTAGAATTCACAATATAGCCAAGAAAGATAACTTCTTCAACACAAAAAGTACACTTTTTCAAGTTTGCAAATAGTTTTTCCTAACGCAAAGTAGCAAGAACAAGCTTAAGATGTTCAACATGTTCATCCATGCTCTTACTATAAATCAAGATATCATCAAAATAGACAACAACAAATTTTCCAATGAAACGTCTCAAAACATGATTCATTAGTCTCATAAAAGTGCTAGGAGCATTAGTTAATCCAAAAGGCATAACAAGCCACTCATAAAGACCAAATTTTGTTTTGAAGGCCGTTTTCCATTCATCACCCTCTTTTATTCTTATTTGATGATAACCAGATTTCAAATCAATTTTTGTGAAGAACTTAGCACCATGCAACTCATCAAGCATATCATCCAATCTAGGAATAGGATGGCGATACTTAATGGTGATTTTGTTCACACCTACAATCAATACACATGCGCCATGAACCATCTTTTTTAGGAACTAAAATCACAGGAACAGCACAAGGGCTAAGAGACTCACGAATATGTCCTATGCTTAGCAACTCATCAACTTGCCTTTGAAGTTCCTTGGTTTCCTCTGGATTTGCACGATATGCTTGTCTATTTGGGATGGTAGCTCCAGGCAGGAAATCAATTTGATGTTCAATCCCTCGAATTGGAGGCAATCCTTTAGGTGCTTCATCACGAGACATCGGCAAATTCATTCAAAGCAACAATTTCTAAAGGCAAATTGTTAGGTAACTCATCAAGGACAAGACATTCATCAACTGTACAAAAGCATGATGATTGGCTTGTGAATTCAGGGCCCTATCTACATCTCTCATGCTTGCAAAAAGGTGCCTTTGTCTCACTTGCCTTGCTTTTCCTTTGTTTTCCCACTCTCACTCACTTTGCTTTTAGCCTTTTCATCTCTTGCTTTTTCACTCTCACTTGGCCTTTTCATCTCACGCTCTCTTTTAGCCTTTTCTCTCTCATTCTCATTTGTTCTTGGTACACTTGTTGTGGAGAAAGTGGAACAAGAGTAAAAGCTTTATGATTATGAACAATATGATACTTGTTGGACTTTCCCTTGTGATCGGCATCATGATCAAACTCCCATGGTCGGCCAAGAAGAATATGGCCAGCATGCATTGGTACTACATCACACAAAACTTCATCCTCATATTTTCCAATTGAGAATTTTACCTTAGCTTGCCGATTCACCCTTAGCTCACCACTATCATTGAGCCATTGCAAACGGTAGGGACTAGGATGTACTATCATAGGCAATCCAAGCTTATCTACAAGATAAGAGCTAACACAATTAGTACAACTTCCACTATCAATGATGAGCATGCATACCTTATCTTGAACCTTGCATCTTGTGTGGAAAATAGTACTCCTTTGCTCTTTATCATCCAATCCAACTTGTGCATTCAATGCCCTCATAGTGACTAGAATCTAATCATCACTTGATTCAAATTGTTCACCTTCATTTTCAATAGTCGGCTCCTCCACTTCTCCTTCACTTTGGCTCAAATAGGAACCATCTTCTTGCATAACCATGGTTCTGGAATTAGGACATTGAGAGGCTATGTGTCCCTTCCCAAAACACTTAAAACAAGTGAGCTTAGAAGTAGAAGAAGAGGTTTTACTTGAATCACCATTTTCAAACTTCTTAGAATCAAATTTCTTTGGTTCTTCTTTCTTTTTACCAACATCCTTTTATTCCAACTATTGCTTTTCCAAGATGATTGGTTAGAAGAAAACTTACTTGAGCCTTCTTTTCTTTTCAATTGCTTTTCTACCTTTTCTGCCATATGCATCATTTCTTCCAAATCCATATAATGTTGTAACTCAACAACATCAGCTATCTCTTTCTTGAGACCACCTAAGAATCGTGCCATGGTAGCTTCTTCATCTTTCTCAATATTAACTCTTGTCATAGCCACTTCCATCTCTTGGTAGTATTTTGCCACTGTTTTGGATCCTTGGGTAATTCCCTGCAATTTTTTGTATAAATCTCGATAGAAATGTGAGGGAATAAACCTTTTCCTCATGATAGACTTCATGTCCTCCCAAGTCTCAATAGGCCTTTCTCGATTCCTTCTCCTAGAAGACACCAACTTATCCCACCATGTTAGAGCATAAGACTGAAACTCAAGTGAAACAATTTTTACCTTCTTTTCCTCGGAGTAATCATGAATGGAAAAGATTTTCTCCACCTTTGTCTCCCATTCCAAATAAGCTTCAGGATCACTTTTGCCATAAAATTCAGGAACCTTCATCTTAAGACCCATGAGATTGTTATCCATGCCACCTCTATGATTTCCTCTCCTTTCTCTTATTGGTGATGCATTTCCTCTGACATTTCCCCTTCGCCTCATTAAGGATGATGCTTCTGATGATTGAGAACCTTCTTCATCACTATGGACCGATGGTGGTGGTTTCCCTCCAAGCTCTTGGAATCTAGTTTCCATAAGTGCCATGCGTGCCATAACTGCTTCCATTGATCTATTGAATTGAGCAGTAATTTCTTCACCAATTGCTTTCAACTGTGCAGTTTGATCAACTTGATCTGCCATAGTAATCTATGAATCAAAAAAAAAACTTTGAAGAAAGATTAGTAATTCCTCACACCCTTGTACCCCTTTTTCCAATATGTCTCAACCCAAATTTGAATGTTGTACACTTGTTTTTGGCTAAATATAGTGGGGTAGATACACTCTTTTCTTACCACTCTTTTCCTTTCACTAGCTTTTGGTGAGAATTGTTCAAACCTTACAAGATGCTCAACAAATGACTTACTTGGCAACAAAGAAATTAAGAGGTCAAAGAAAAGATAGCATGCAAAGATCATATAGAGAAACAAGTAGAAGAGAGAATAGGAGTAGAAAGGAACAAATGGTGTTAGGACTATCGTCAATTTTTTTTTTTTTATAAGCAACACCTTCAAAGCTCTGGCAAACTTTAACCTTCAAAGACAGAAGAAAGGAATTTAATAGCAAGAATTATGATGATGAATAGTAAATGGATAAACGAAGATAAAAAAAATATGATCAATTCAAGGAGACTAGCTCTGATACCAAACTGATGTGAATCCGAGAGGACTCAATTTAATTGTAGAATCGACCCCGAATGATCTAGTGCAAAACGCCAATCTCAAATGAACCCAACAACAATAGGATAAACCTATCACCTTTGAATCATACTTGGAGAAAGAAGTCTTGAAATCTTCCAAGCAAAAGCAACCTAACCAAAATAGACCCAACAACAATAGGATGAAACCTATCACATTCGAATCATAATAAGGCTAAATTGAATTCACTATTCCCAACCCCTCTAATCTTCAAATCCAACAACACTAGGATGAACCTAACACCTTTGGATTATGAAAGGAAAAGAAAAAGTTGAGTAGAGGCGCCACAGCTAAAAGGAAGAGTTTTAGTTGATAAGCCTTGTAAGTTTTGCAAGCAATTTTGCAAGACTCAAACTAGCTCACCAAGAAACTAGTAAAGAAAGGAAAAATCCTTAAAAGTTTATTACTTCAATCTAATTGAAAATGCTTAACCAAGGCCCCTATTTATAGTGTTTCAAGAGGACCAAGGTTGAAAATTACAAAAGGATTAAAGTAATAAATCTGAACTTTTTGGTCAAGACTAGCATTAAATCTTCTCTTTGACCAAGAAAAGCTCTACGACCCAAAAAGACTCTTAAACTTAAAAACACTTAATCTGAACATTAAAAATGCAGAAAACAACTTAAAAATTTTTCAAAAAATAGCTGGAAATTCGTCCAAAAATTCAGCTCCCAAAATGACTTTCAAACTTCTAATTTAATTGTTTGACTAGTCTTCACTCCTTCACTTGCTAGTTGAATTTTGACCAAGGAAATCAGATGAGACCTTCAAAATACTCCATAATTTCGTCCATTTCACCATGCTTTTGATCCTTAGAAGCTTCTTGAATTGTCTTGAAAATTTATCACTTGGTGAGTTGAATTTAGACTTGAAATGTGGGCTGTTTTTGGGCAGATTTGTTGACTGACTTTTGGGACTTGGGCTGAACGAAAATTGCATTATTTTGGACCAAATAAAGTGGTTAAGAATCAGCAACAACTAACTTAATTAGCCCCTTTTGAATCTAGGTCCAAGACTTGCAAAATGTTGTAACAAGTGGGCTGAACTTTGGTAGCATTGGTCCTTTCTTTGTCATGGACTTGAATGATCAAATTAGACAAAGATTCTTCCATCCTTTTCTTCCTTAAACGAGTCATAGGACCAGCCATGCCATCAAGTGCATGAGGTGGAGAAGGAGTCTCATTTTGAGAAGCATTATTCACAACTTGATCTTCATTGTTCTTGTTTTTGTTATTATCATGATGGGATCTTGGGAGGTCATCACTAATAAGATTGAAAGGTACTAGAATGTATTAGAAGTTTGTGATGTGCACTGTACGGCTATAAGGAGCCAACAACACACAACAAGCAACTAGGCCAAACTTAACTTGCGAAACAAATAAAATTGGGGAAGATTAGACCAATTGATGAAGCATCGTCCCAACCTAGAGTTGTACGATATTAATAACATTGAAAGGCACCAGAATGTATTAGGAGTTTTTGATAAACACCTTACGGCCACAAGGAGCCAACAACACACAACAAGCAACTAGGCCAAACTTAACTTGCAAAACTAGTTGAATCAGGGAAAATTAGACCAATGGAGGAAGCATCGTTACAAAGCAAAGTTCTACTAGATCAATAAGATTTGAATCCACTAGAATCTATTAGGACTTTCTGATGTACACCTTACGACTAGAATGAGACAACAACACACAATAAGCAATTAGGCCATACTTAACTTGCGAAACAAGTACAGTAAGGGAAGATTAGACCAATCGATGAAGTATCGTTACAACCTAGAGTTCTACTAGATTAATAAGATTCAAAGGAACTAGAATCTATTAGGAGTTTTTGATTTGCACCTTCCGGCTAGAAGGTGCCAACAACAACAAAAAGCAACTTGTCCAAATTTAACTTGCGAAACAAGTACAATCAGGGAAGATTAGACCAATGGATAAAGCACTGTGACAACCTCGAGTTCTACTATATTAATATGATTCAAAGGCATTAGAATGTATTAGGAGTTTTTGATGCGCACCTTATGGCTATAAGGAGCCAACAACAAACAACAAGCAACTAGTCCAAAGATAACTTGCGAAACAAGTAGAATCGGAGAAGATTAGACCAATGGATGAAGCATCCTCAGAACCAAGAGTTCTACTATATTGATAAGATTCAAATGCACTATAATCTATTAGGGGTTTTTGATGTGCACCTTACGGCTATAATGAGCCAACAACAAACAACAAGGAACTAGGCTAAACTTTACTTGCGAAAATGTAGAATCATTTAAGAGCAGACCAATGGATGAAACATCGTTAAAACCTAGTGTTCTACTAGATTAATAAGTTTCAAAGGCACTAGAATCTATTAGGAGTTTTTGATGTAAACCTAACGGCTAGAAGGAGCCAACAACACACAACAAGCAACGAAGACAAACTTAACTTGCGAAACAAGTACAATCAGGGAAAATTAGACCATTGGATGAAGCATCGCCACAACATAGAGTTATAGTAGATTAATAAGATTGAAAGGCAGTGCAATGTATAAGAAGTTTTTCATGTGCACCCTACGGCAAGAAGGAGCCAACAACACACAACAAGCAACTAGGCCAAACTTAACTTGCGAAACAAGTAGAATCAGGGAAGATTAGACCAATGGATGAAACATCGTCACAATCTAGGGTTCTACTAGATTAATAAGATTCGAAGGCACTTGAATGTATTAGGAGTTTTTGTTGTGCAAATGCGGCTATAAGGAGCCAAGAACACACAACAAGCAATTAGGCCAAACTTAACTTGCAAAACTAGTTGAATCAAGGAAAATTAGACCAACGGATGCAGCATCGTTACAATCTGGAGTTCTACTAGATTAATAAGATTCGAATCCACTAGAATCTTTTAGGAGTTTTTCATGTACACCTTACGACTAGAAGGAGCCAACAACAGACAATAAGCAATTAGGCCGTACTTAACTTGCGAAACAAGTACAATAAGGGAAGATTAGACCAATTGATGAATTATTGTTACAACCTAGAGTTCTACTAGATTAATAAGATTAAAAGGAACTAGAATCTATTAGGAGTTTTTGATGTGCACCTTACGGCTAGAAGGAGACAACAACACACAACAAGCAACTTGTCCAAATTTAACTTGCGAAACAAGTACGATCAGGGAAGATTAGACCAATGGATGAAGCATCGTCACAACATAGAGTTATAGTATATTAATATGATTGAAAGGCAGTAGAATGTATAAGAATTTTTTCATGTGCACCTTACGGCTAGAAGGAGCCAACAACACACAACAAGCAACTAGGCCAAACTTAACTTGCGAAACAAGTAGAATCAGGGAAGATTAGGCCAATGGATGAAACATCGTGACAACCTAGGGTTCTACTAGATTAATAAGAATCAAAGGCACTTGAATGTATTAGGAGTTTTTGTTGTGGACTGTACGGCTATAAGGAGCCAAGAACACACAACAAGCAACTAGGCCAAACTTAACTCGCCAAACAATTAGACTCAGAGAAAATTAGACCAATGGATGAAGCATTTTCACAACCAAGAGTTCTACTATATTAATAAGTTCAAATGCACTATAATCTATTGGGAGTTTTTGATGTGCACCCTACAGCTATAAGGAGCCAACAACAAACAAAAAGGAACTATGCCAAACTTTACTTGAAACATGTAGAATCGAAGAAAATTAGACCAATGGCTGAAGCATCCTCACAACCAAGAGTTCTACTGTATTAAAAAGATTCTAATGCACTTTAATCTATTAGGAGTTTTTGATGTTCACCTTACTGCTATAACATGCCAACAACAAACAACAGGGAACTAGGCCAACTTTACTTGAAACAAGTAGAATCATGGAAGGTTTGACCAATGGATAAAATGTCATCATAACCGGCTGTTCTACTAGATTAATATGATTCAGAGGTAGCAGAATGTATTAGGAGTTTTTGATGTTCAACTTGCGGCTAGAAGGGGCCAACAAGACACAACAAGCAACTAGGCGAAAATTAACTTGCGAAACATGTAGGATCAGGGAAGATTAGACCAATGGATGAAATATCGTTAAAACCTAGTGTTCTACTAGATTAATAAGATTCAAAGGAACTAGAATCTATTAGGAGTTTTTGATGTGCACCTAACGGCTAGAGGGAGCCAATAACACTAAACAAGCAACTAGGCCAAACTTAACTTGCGAAACAATTACAATCAGAGAAGATTAGACCAATTGACAAAGCATCGTCACAACCTAGAGAGTTCTACTATATTAATATGATTCAAAGGCAATTGAATTTATTAGGAGTTTTTGATGTGCACCTTAGGGCTGTAAGGAGGCATCAACAGGCAACAAGCAACATAGCCAAACTTAACTTGCAAAACAAGTAGAATCAGGTAAGATTAGCCCAATCGATGAGGCATCGTCACAATCTAGGGTTCTACAAACAAATAAGATTATACCAATGGGTGAATCATCGTTAAAACCTAGAGTTCTACTAGATTAGTAAGATTGAAAGGCACTAGAATCTATTAGGAGTTTTTGATGTGCACCTAATTGCTAGAAGTAGCCAACAACACACAAGAAGCAACTAGGCCAAGCTTAACTTGCAAAACAAGTACAATAAGGGAAGATTAGACCAATGGATGAAGCATCGTCACAACATAGAGTTATAGTAGATTAATAAGATTCAAAGGCACTACAATGTATTAGGACTTTTTGATGTTCACCTTACGACTAGAAGGAGCCAACAACACACAACAAGCTACGAGGCCAAACTTAACTTACGGAATAAGTAGAATCTGGAAAGATTAGACTAATTGATGAAACGTTATCATAATCTCAGGTTCTACCCGACTAATAAGATTGAAAGGTACTAGAATGTACTAGGAGTTTTTGATAAACACCTTACGGCCACAAGGAGCTAACAACACGCAACAAGCGACTAGGCCAAATTTAACTTTCGAAACAAGTACAATCAGGGAAGAGTAGACCAATGGATGAAGCATCGTCACAATCTAGGGTTCTACTAGATTAATAAGATTCAAAGGCACTTGAATGTATAGGAGTTTTTGTTGTGGACTGTACGGCTATAAGGAGCCAAGAACTCACAACAAGCAACTAGGCCAAACTTAACTTGCAAAACTAGTTGAATTAGGGAAAATTAGACTAATAGTTGAAGCGTCGTTACAATCTGGAGTTCTACAAGATTAATAAGATTCGAATCCACTTGAATCTATTAGGAGTTTTTGATGTACACCTTACGATTAGAAGGAGCCAACAACAGATAATAAGCAATTAGGCCATATTTAACTTGCGAGACAAGTACAATAAGGGAAAATTAGACCAATAGATGAAGCATCGTTACAATCTGGAGTTCTACTAGGTTAATAAGATTCGAATTCACTAGAATCTATTAGTAGTTTTTGATGTACACCTTATGACTACAAGGAGCCAACAACAGACAAAAAGCAATTAGGCCATATTTAACTTGCGAAACAAGTACAATAAGGGAGGATTAGACCAATCGATGAAGTATCGTTACAACCTAGAGTTCTACTAGATTAATAAGATTCAAAGGAACTAGATTCTATCAGGAGTTTTTGATGTGCACCGTACGACTAGAAGGAGCCAACAACACACAACAAGCAACTTGTCCAAATTTAACTTGCGAAACAAGTACAATCTGGGAAGATTAGACCAATGGATAAAGCACCGTGACAACCTCGAGTTATACTATATTAATAAGATTCAAAGGCATTAGAATGTAAGAGTTTTTGATGCGCACCTTACGACTATAAGGAGTCAACAACAAACAACAAGCAACTAGGCCAAAGATAACTCGCGAAACAAGTAGAATCGGAGAAAATTAGACCAATGGATGAAGGATCCTCGCAACCAAGAGTTCTACTATATTAATAAAAATCAAATGCACTATAATCTATTGGGAGTTTTTTATGTGCACCTTACGGCTATAAGCAGCCAACAACAAACAACAAGGAACTAGGCCAAACTTTACTTCCGAAACATGTAGAATCATTGATGAATAAACCAATGGATGAAACATCGTCACAACCTAGGGTTCTACTAGATTAATAAGATTCAAAGGCATCAGAATGTATTAGGAGTTTTTATTGTGGACCGTACGGCTATAAGGAGCCAAGAACACACAACAAACAACTAGGTCAAACTTAACTTGCAAAACTAGTTGAATCAGGGAAAATTAGAGAAATGGATGAAGCATCGTGACAACCTAGAGTTCTACTATATTAATATGATTCAAAGGCACTGGAATGTCTTAGGAGTTTTTGATGTTTAGCTTTCGGCTATAAGGAGCCAACAAAACACAACAAGCAACTAAGCCAAACTTAACTTGCGAAACAAGTACAATCAGAGAATATTAGACCGAGGGATGAAGCATTCTCACAACCAAGAGTTCTACTATACTAATAAGATTCAAATGCACTATAGTCGATTGGTAGTTTTGATGTGCACCTTACGGCTATAAGGAGCTAACAACAAACAACAAGGAACGAGGCCAAACTTTATTTGCGAAACACGTAGAATCGAAGAAGATTATACCAATGGCTGAAGCATCCTCACAACCACGAGCTCTACTATATTAACAAGATTCTAATGCACCATAATTTATTAGGAGTTTTTTATGTTCACTTTACTGCTATAACAAGCCAGCAACAAACAACAGGGAACTCGGCCAACTTTACTTGCGAAACAAGTAAAATCATGGAATATTCGACCAATGGATAAAATGTCGTAATAACAAACTATTCTACTAGATTAATATGATTCAGAGGTAGCAGAATGTATTAGGAGTTTTTGATGTGCAACTTACGACTAGAAGGGGCGAACAAGACACAACAAGCAACTAGGATCAGAGAAGATTACACCAATGGATGAAATATCGTTAAAACCTATAGTTCTACTATACTAGGCAAACTTAACTTGCGAAGCAATTACAATCAGAGAAGATTAGACCAATTGACGAAGCATCGTCACGACCTAGAGTTCTACTATATTAACATGATTCAAAGGCAATTGAATGTACTCGGAGTTTTTGATGTGAACCTTACGGCTGTAAGGAGGCATCAACAGACAACAAGCAACATAGCCAAACTTAATTTGCAAAACAAGTAGAATCAGGTAAGATTAGCCTAATCGATGTGGCATCGTCACAATCTGGGGTTCTACAAGACAAATAAGATTCGACCAATGGGTGAATCATCGTTAAAACCTAGAGTTCTACTAGATTAATAAGATTCAAAGGCACTAGAATCTATTAGGAGTTTTTGATGTGCACTTAACAGCTAGAAGGAGCCAACAACACACAAGAAGCAACTAGGCCAAGCTTAACTTGCGAAATAAGTACAATTAGAGAAGATTTGACAAATGGTTGAAGCATCGTCACAGCTTAGAGTTCTAGTAGATTAATAAGATTCAAAGGTACTACAATGTATTAGGACTTTTTGATGTTCACCTTACGACTAGAATGAACCAACAACACTCAACAAGCAACAAGGCCAAACTTAACTTACGGAACAAGTAGAATCAGGAAAGATTAGACCAATGGAATAAACGTCGTCATAATCTAGGGTTCTACAAGACTAATAAGATTGAAAGGTACTAGAATGTCTTAGAAGTTTGTTATGTGCACCATACGGCTATAAGGAGCCAAAAACACAGAACAAGCAACTAGGCCAAACTTAACTTGCGAAACAAATAAAATCGGGGAAGATTAGACCAATGGATGAAGCATCGTCACAACCTAGAGTTGTACGATATTAATAACATACAAAGGCACCAGAATGTATTAGGAGTTTTTGATAAACACCTTACGGCCACAAGGAGCCAACAACACACAACAAGCAACTAGGCCAAACTTAACTTGCAAAATTAGTTGAATCAGGGAAAATTTCACCAATGGATGAAGCGTCGTTCCAATCTAGAGTTCTACTAGATTAATAAGATTCGAATCTGCTAGAATCTATTAGGAGTTTTTGATGTACACCTTGTGACTAGAATGAGCCAGCAACACACAATAAGCAATTAGGCCATACTTAGCTTGCGAATCAAGTACTATAAGGGAAGATTAGACCAATCGATGAACTATCGTTACAACCTAGAGTTCTACGAGATTAATAAGATTCAAAGGAACTTGAATATATTAGGAGTATTTGATGTGCACCTTACGGCTTGAAGGAGCCAACAACACACAACAAGCAACTAGGCCAAACTTAACTTGCGAAACAAATAGAATCAAGGAAGATTAGGCCAATGGATGAAACATCGTCACAACCTAGGGTTCTACTAGATTAATAAGATTCGAAGGAACTTGAATGTATTAGGAGTTTTTGTTGTGGACCATACGGTTATATGGAGCCAAGAACACACAACAAGCAACAAGGCCAAACTTAACTCGCGAAACAATTAGACTCAGAGAATATTAGACCAATGGATAAAGCATCATCACAACCTAGAGTTCTGCTATGCTAATATGGTTCAAAGGCACTAAAATGTCTTAGGAGTTTTTGATGTGCACCTTACGGCTATAAGGAGTCAACAATACACAACAAGCAACTAAGCCTAACCTAACTTGCGAAACAAGTAGAACTGGAGAAGATTAGACCAATGGATTAAGCATTCTCAAAACCGAGACATCTACTATATTAATAAGATTCAAAGGCACTCTAATCAATTAGGAGTTTTTGATGTGGGCCTTACGGCATAAGAAGCCAACAACACACACCAAACAACTAAGCCAAACTTAACTTGCGAAACAAGTAGAATCGAAGAAGATTAGACCAATCGCTGAAACATCCTCACAACCAAGAGTTCTATTATATTAACAAGATTCTATTGCACTATAATCTATTATGAGTTTTTGACGTTCACCTTACTGCTATAACGAGCCAACAATAAACAACAAGGAACTAGGCCAAACTGTACTTGCAAAGCAAGTAGAATCTTGGAAGATTCAACCAATGGATAAAACGTCGTCATAACCCGTTGTTCTGCAAGATTAATATGATTCAAGGGTACCAGAATGTATTGGAAGTTTTTGATGTGCAACTTATGGCTAGAAGGGCCAACAAGAGACGACAAGCAACTAGGCCAAAATTAACTTGCGAAACTTGTAGGATAAGGGAAGATTAGACAAATGGATGAAATATCGTTAAAACCTAAAGTTCTACTAGATTAATAAGATTCAAAGGAACTAGAATCTATTAGGATTTTTTGTTGTGCAACTAACGGCTAGAATGAGTCAACAACAGACAACAAGCAACTAGGCAAACTTAACTTGCGAAGCAATTACAATCAGAGAAGATTAGACCAATTGACGAAGCATCGTTACGACCTAGAGTTCTACTATATTAACATGATTCAAAGGCAATTGAATGTACTCGGAGTTTTTGATGTGAACCTTACGGCTGTAAGGAGGCATCAACAGACAACAAGCAACATAGCCAAACTTAATTTGCAAAACAAGTAGAATCAGGTAAGATTAGCCTAATCGATGTGGCATCGTCACAATCTGGGGTTCTACAAGACAAATAAGATTCGACCAATGGGTGAATCATCGTTAAAACCTAGAGTTCTACTAGATTAATAAGATTCAAAGGCACTAGAATCTATTAGGAGTTTTTGATGTGCACTTAACAGCTAGAAGGAGCGAACAACACACAAGAAGCAACTAGGCCAAGCTTAACTTGCGAAATAAGTACAATTAGAGAAGATTTGACAAATGGTTGAAGCATCGTCACAGCTTAGAGTTCTAGTAGATTAATAAGATTCAAAGGCACTACAATGTATTAGGACTTTTTTATGTTCACCTCACGACTAGAAGGAGCCAACAACATACAACAAGTAAAAAGGCCAAACTTAACTTACGGAACAAGTAGAATCCGGAAAAGATTAGACCAATGGATTAAACGTCGTCATAATCTAGGGTTGTACAAGTCTAATAAGATTGAAAGGTACTAGAATGTATTAGAAGTTTGTTATGTGCACCATACAGCTATAAGGAGCCAAAAACACAGAACAAGCAACTAGGCCAAACTTAACTTGCGAAACAAATAAAATCGGGGAAGATTAGACCAATGGATGAAGCATCGTCACAACCTAGAGTTGTATGATATTAATAACATACAAAGGCACCAGAATGTATTAGGAGTTTTTGATAAACATCTTACGGCCACAAGGAGCCAACAACACACAACAAGCAACTAAGCCAAACTTAACTTGCAAAACTAGTTGAATCAGGGAAAATTACACCAATGGATGAAGCGTCGTTACAATCTAGAGTTCTACTAGATTAATAAGATTCGAATCCACTAGAATCTATTAGGAGTTTTGATGTACACCATACGACTAGAATAAGCCAACAAAACACAATAAGCAATTAGGCCATACTTAACTTGCGAATCAAGTACTATAAGGGAAGATTAGACCAATCGATGAACTATCGTTACAACCTAGAGTTCTACTAGATTAATAAGATTCAAAGGAACTAGAATATATTAGGAGTATTTGATGTGCACCTTACGGCTATAAGGAGTCAACAACACACAACAAGCAACTAAGCCTAACCTAACTTGCGAAACAAGTAGAATGAGAAGATTAGACCAATGGATGAAGCATCCTCAAAACCGAGACATCTACTAAATTAATAAGATTCAAAGGCACTATAATCAATTAGGAGTTTTTGATGTGCACCTGACGGCATAAGAAGCCAACAACACACACCAAACAACTAAGCCAAACTTAACTTGCGAAACAAGTAGAATCGAAGAAGATTAGACCAATCGCTGAAGCATCCTCACAACCAAGAGTTCTATTATATTAACAAGATTCTATTCCACTATAATCTATTATGAGTTTTTGACGTTCACCTTACTGCTATAACGAGCTAACAATAAACAACAAGAAACTAGGCCAAACTTTACTTGCGAAGCAAGTAGAATCATGGAAGATTAGACCAATGGATAAAACGTCGTCATAACCCGCTGTTCTACTAGATTAATATGATTCAAAGGTACCAGAATGTATTGGGGGTTTTTGATGTGCAACTTATGGCTAGAAGGGCCAACAAGAGACGACAAGCAACTAGGCCAAAATTAACTTGCGAAACTTGTAGGATAAGGGAAGATTAGACAAATGGATGAAATATCGCTAAAACCTAGAGTTCTAATAGATTAATAAGATTCAAAGGAACTAGAATCTATTAGGAGTATTTGATGTGCACCTTACGGCTATAAGGAGTCAACAACACACAACAAGCAACTAAGCCTAACCTAACTTGCGAAACAAGTAGAACTGGAGAAGATTAGACCAATGGATGAAGCATCCTCAAAACCGAGACATCTACTATATTAATAAGATTCAAAGGCACTATAATCAATTAGGAGTTTTTGATGTGCACCTGACGGCATAAGAAGCCAACAACACACACCAAACAACTAAGCCAAACTTAACTTGCGAAACAAGTAGAATCGAAGAAGATTAGACCAATCGCTGAACCATCCTCACAACCAAGAGTTCTATTATATTAACAAGATTCTATTCCACTATAATCTATTATGAGTTTTTGACGTTCACCTTACTGCTATAACGAGCCAACAATAAACAACAAGGAACTAGGCCAAACTTTACTTGCGAAGCAAGTAGAATCATGGAAGATTCGACCAATGGATAAAACGTCGTCATAACCCACTGTTCTGCAAGATTGATATGATTCAAAGGTACCAGAATGTATTGGGAGTTTTTGATGTGCAACTTATGGCTAGAAGGGCCAACAAGAGACGACAAGCAACTAGGCCAAAATTAACTTGCGAAACTTGTAGGAAAAGGAAAGATTAGACAAATGGATGAAATATCGCTAAACCCTAGAGTTCTACTAGATTAATAAGATTCAAAGGAACTAGAATCTATTAGGAGTTTTTGTTGTGCAACTAACGGCTAGAATGAGTCAACAACAGACAACAAGCAACTAGGCAAACTTAACTTGCGAAGCAATTACAATCAGAGAAGATTAGACCAATTGACGAAGCATCGTCACGACCTAGAGTTCTACTATATTAACATGATTCAAAGGCAATTGAATGTACTCGGAATTTTTTATGTGAACCTTACGGCTGTATGGAGGCATCAACAGACAACAAGCAACATGGCCAAACTTAATTTGCAAAACAAGTAGAATCAAGTAAGATTTGCCTAATCGATGTGGCATCGTCACAATCTAGGGTTCTACACGACAAATAAGATTAGACCAATGGGTGATTCATCGTTAAAACCTAGAGTTCTACTAGATTAATAAGATTCAAAGGCACTAGAATCTATTAGGAGTTTTTGATGTGCACCGAACAGCTAGAAGGAGCCAACAACACACAAGAAGCAACTAGGCCAAGCTTAACTTGCGAAATAAGTACAATTAGAGAAGATTTGACAAATGGTTGAAGCATCGTCACAGCTTAGAGTTCTAGTAGATTAATAAGATTCAAAGGCACTACAATGTAGTAGGACTTTTTGATGTTCACCTTACGACTAGAAGGAGCCAACAACACACAACAAGCAACAAGGCCAAACTTAACTTACGGAACAAGTAGAATCAGGAAAGATTAGACCAATGGATTAAACGTCGTCATAATCTAGGGTTCTACAAGACTAATAAGATTGAAAGGTACTAGAATGTATTAGAAGTTTGTTATGTGCACTATACGGCTATAAGGAGCCAAAAACACAGAACAAGCAACTAGGCCAAACTTAACTTGCGAAACAAATAAAATCGGGGAAGATTAGACCAATGGATGAAGCATCGTCACAACCTAGAGTTGTACGATATTAATAACATACAAAGGCACCAGATTGTATTAGGAGTTTTTGATAAACATCTTACGGCCACAAGGAGCCAACAACACACAACAAGCAACTAGGCCAAACTTAACTTGCAAAACTAGTTAAATCAGGGAAAATTACACCAATGGATGAAGCGTCGTTACAATCTAGAGTTCTACTAGATTAATAAGATTCGAATCCACTAGAATCTATTAGAAGTTTTGATGTACACCTTACGACTAGAATAAGCCAACAACACACAATAAGCAATTAGGCCATACTTAACTTGCGAATCAAGTACTATAAGGGAAGATTAGACCAATCGATGAACTATCATTACAACCTAGAGTTCTACTAGATTAATAAGATTCAAAGGAACTAGAATATATTAGGAGTATTTGATGTGCACCTTACGGCTAGAAGGAGCCAACAACACACAACAAGCCACTTGTCGAAATTTAACTTGTAAAACAAGTACAATCAGGGAAGATTAGTCCAATGGATAAAGCACCATGACAACCTCAAGTTCCACTATATTAATATGATTCAAAGGCATTAGAATGTACTAGGAGTTTTTGATGCGCACCTTACGACTGTAAGGAGCCAACAACACAAAACAAGGAACTAGGCCAAAGATAACTTGCAAAACAAGTAGAATTGGAGAAAATTAGACCAATGGATGAAGCATCCTCACAACCAAGTGTTCTACTATATTAATAAGATTCAAATGCACTATAATCTATTGGGAGATTTTGACGTGCACCTTACAGCTATAAGGAGCCAACAACAAACAACAAGAAACTATGCCAAACTTTACTTGCGAAACATGTAGAATCATTGAAGAATACACCAATGGATGAAACATCGTTAAAACCTAATGTTCTACTAGATTAATAAGATTGAAAGGCACTAGAATCTATTAGGAATTTTTTATGTGAACCTAACGGCTAGAAGGAGCCAACAACACACAATAAGCAACTATGTCTAACTTAACTTGCAAAACTTGTTGTATCAGGGAAAATTAGATCAATGGACGAAGCATCATTACAATCTAGAGTTCTACTAGATTAATAAGATTGAAAGGCAGTACATTGTATAAGAAGATTTTCGTGTGCTCCTTACGGCTAGAAGGAGCCAACAACACACAACAAGTAACAAGGCAAAACTTAACTTACGAAACAAGTAGAATAAGGGAATATTAGGCCAATGGATGAAACATTGTCACAACCTAAGGTTCTACTAGATTAATAAGATTCGAAGGCACTTGAATGTATTAGGAGTTTTTGTTGTGGACCGTACGGCTATGTGGAGCCAAGAACACACAACAAGCAACTAGGCAAAACTTAACTCGCGAATCAAATAGAGTCAGAGAAGATTAGACCAATGCATGAAGCATCATCACAACCTAGAGTTCTGCTATATTAATGTGATTCAAAGGCACTAAAATGTCTTTAGAGTTTTTGATGTGCACCTTAAGGCTATAAGGAGCCAATAACACACAACAAGCAACTAAGCCTAACTTAACTTGCGAAACAAGTAGAATTGGAGAAGATTTGACCAATGGATGATGCATCCTCAAAACTGGGACTTCTACTATAATAATAAGATTCAAAGGCACTATAATCAATTTGGAGTTTTTGATGTGCACTTTACAGCATAAGGAGCCAACAACACACACCAAGCAACTAAGCCAAACTTAACTTGCGAAACAAGTAGGATCGAAGAAGATTAGACCAATGGCTGAAGCATCCTCACAACCAAGAGTTCTACTATATTAACAAGATTCTACTGCACTATAATCTATTAGGAGTTTTTGACGTTCACCTTACTGCTATAACGAGCCAATAATAAACAACAGGTAACTAGGCCAAACTTTACTTGCGAAGCAAGTAGAATCATGGAAGATTCGACTAATGGATCAAACGTCGTCATAACAACCTGTTCTACTAGATTAATATGATTCAAAGGTACCATAATGTATTGGGAGTTTTTGATGTGCGACTTACTGCTAGAAGGGGCCAACAAGACACAACAAGCAACTAGGCCAAAATTAACTTGCGAAACATGTAGGATCAGGGAAGATTAGACCAATGGATGAAATATCGTTATAACCTAGAGTTCTACTAGATTAATAAGATTCAAAGGAACTAAAATCTATTAGGAGTTTTTGTTGTGCACCTCACAGCTAGAAGGAGTCAACAACAGACAACAAGCAACTAGGCCAAACTTAACTTGCGAAGCAATTACAATCAGAGAAGATTAGACCAATTGACAAAGCATCGTCACGACCTATAGTTCTACTATATTAAATGATTCAAAGGCAATTGAATGTATTAGGAGTTTTTGATGTGAACCTTACGGCTGTAAGGAGGGATCAACAGACAACAAGCAACATGGCCAAACTTAATTTGTAAAACAAGTAGAATCAGGTAAGATTAGCCCAATTGATGAGTGATCGTCACAATCTAGGGTTCTACAAGACAAATAAGATTAGACCAATGGGTGAATCATTGTTAAAACCTAGAGTTCTACTAGATTAATAAGATTCAAAGGCACTAGAATCTATTAGGAGTTTTAGATGTGCACCTAACGGCTAGAAGGAACCAACAACACACAAGAAGCAACTAGGCCAAACTTAACTTGCGAAACAAGTACAATCAGGGAAGATTTGACCAATGGATGAAGAAACGTTACAACTTAGAGTTCTAGTAGATAAATAAGATTTATAGGTACTACAATGTATTAGGACTTTTTGATGTTCACCTTACGACTAGAAGGAGCCAACAACACACAACAAACAACAGGCCAAACTTAACTTACAGAACAAGTAGAATGAGGAAAGATTAGACCAATGGATGAAACGTCGTCATAATCTTCGGTTCTACAAGACTAATAAGATTGAAAGGTACTAGAATGTATTAGAAGTTTTTCATGTGCACCGTACGGCTATAAGGAGCCAACAACACACAACAAGCAACTGGGCCAAACTTAACTTGCGAAACAAATAGAATCGAGGAAGATTAGACCAATGGATGAAGCATTGTCACAACCTAGAGTTGTACGATATTAATAATCTTCAAAGGCACCAGAATGTTTTAGGAGTTTTTGATATACACCTTACGAGTAGAAGGAGCCAACAACACACAACAATCAACTAGGCCAAACTTAACTTGCGAAACAAGTACAATCAAGGAAGATTAGACCATTGGATAAAGCATCGTCACAACATAGAGTTATAGTAGATTAATAAGATTGAAAGGCAATACAATGTATAAGAAGTTTTTCATGTGCACCTTACGGCTAGAAGGAGCCAACAACACACAACAAGCAACTAGGCCAAACATAACTTGCGAAACAAGTAGAATCAGGGAAGATTAGGCCAATTGATTAAACATCGTCAAAACCTAGGGTTCTACTATATTAATAAGATTCAAAGGAACTTGAATGTATTAGGAGTTTTTGTTATGGACTGTACGGCTATATGGAGCCAAGAACACACAACAAGCAACTAGGCAAAACTTAACTCGCGAAACAACTAGAGTCAGAGAGGATTAGACCAATGGATGAAGCATCATCACAACCTAGAGTTCTGCTATATTAATATGATTCAAAGGAACTAAAATGTCTTCAGAGTTTTTGATGTATACCTTACGGCTATAAGGAGCCAACAACAACAAAACAAGCAACTCAACCTAACTTAACTTGCGAAACAAATAGAACTGGAGAAGATTAGACCAATGGATGAAGCATCCTCAAAACCGAGACTTCTACTGTATTAATAAGATTCAAAGGCACTATAATCAAATAGCAGTTTTGATGTGCATCTTACGGCGTAAGGAGCCAACAACACACACCAAGCAACTAAGCCAAACTTAACTTGCGAAACAAGTAGAATCGAAGAAGATTAGACCAATCGCTGAACTATCCTCACAACCAAGAGTTCTACTATATAAACAAGATTCTACTACACTATAATCTATTAGGAGTTTTTTACGTTCACCTTACCGCTATAACGAGCCAACAATAAACAACAGGGAACTAGGCCAAACTTTACTTGCGAAGCAAGCAGAATTATGGAAAATTCAACGAATGGATAAAACATCGTCATAACCAACTGTTCTACTAGATTAATATGATTCAAAGGTACCAGAATGTATTGGGAGTTTTTGATGTGCCACTTATGGCTAGAAGGGGCCAACAAGACACAACAAGCAACTAGGCCAAAATTAACTTGCGAAACATGTAGGATCACGGAAGATTTGACCAATGAATGAAATATCGTTAAAACCTAGAGTTCTACTAGATTAATAAGATTCAAAGGAACTAGAATCTATTAGGAGTTTTTGTTGTGCACCTAACGGCTAGAAGGAATCAACAACACACAACAAGCAACTAGGCCAAATTTAACTTGTGAAACAATTACAACCAGAGAAGATTAGACCAATTGACGAAGCATCGTCACGACCTAGAGTTCTACTATATTAATATGATTCAAAGTCAATTGAATGTATTAGGAGTTTTTGATGTGAACCTTATGGCTGTAAGGAGGCATTAACAGACAACAAGCAACATGGCCAAACTTAATTTGCAAAACAAGTAGATCAGGTAAGATTAGCCCAATTGATGAGGCATCGTCACAACTAGGGTTCTACAAGACAAATAAGATTAGACCAATGGGTGAATCATCGTTAAAACCTAGAGTTCTTCTAGATTAATAAGATTCAAAGGCACTAGAATCTATTAGGAGTTTTGATGTGCACCTAACAGCTAGAAGGAACCAACTACACACGAAAAGCAACTAGGCCAAACTTAACATGGGAAACAAGTACAATCAGGGAAGATTTAACCAATGGATAGAGCATCGTCACAACTTAGAGTTCTAGTAGATTAATAAGATTCATAGGTACTACAATGTATTAGGACTTTTTGATGTTCACCTTACGACTGGAAGGAGCCAACAACACACAACAAACAACAAGGCCAAACTTAACTTACGGAACAAGTAGAATCAGGAAAGATTAGACCAATGGATGAAACGTCGTCATAATCTTGGGTTCTACAAGACTAATAAGATTGAAAGGTACTAGAATGTATTAGAAGTTTGTTATGTGCACCATACGGCTATAAGGAGCCAAAAACACAGAACAAAGCAACTAGGCCAAACTTAACTTGCAAAACAAATAGAATCGAGGAAGATTAGACCAATGCCTGAAGCATCCTCACAACCAAGAGTTCTACTATATTAACAAGATTCTAATGCACTATAATCTATTAGGAGTTTTTGACGTTCACCTTACTGCTATAACGAGCCAACAATAAACAACAGGGAACTAGGCCAAACTTTACTTGCGAAGCAAGTAGAATCATGGAAGATTCGACCAATGGATAAAACGTCGTCATAACCAATTGTTCTACTAGATTAATATGATTCAAAGGTACCAGAATGTATTGGGAGTTTTTGATGTGCAACTTACGGTTAGAAGGGGCCAACAAGACACAACAAGCAACTAGGCCAAACTTTACTTGCGAAACATGTAGAATCATGGAAGGCACTTGAATGTATTAGGAGTTTTTGTTGTGGACCGTACGGCTATATGGAGCCAAGAACACACAACAAGCAACTGGGCAAAACTTCACTCGCGAAACAATTAGAGTCAGAGAAGATTAGACCAATGGATGAAGCATCATCACAACCTAGAGTTCTGCTATATTAATATGATTCTAAGGGACTAAAATGTCTTCAGAGTTTTTGATATGCACCTTACGGCTATAAGGAGCCAACAACACACAACAAGCAACTAAGCCTACCTTAATTTGCGAAACAAGTAGAACTGGAGAAGATTAGACCAATGGATGAAGCATCCTCAAAACTGAGACTTCTATTATATTAATAAGATTGAAAGGCACTATAATCAATTAGGAGTTTTTGATGAGCACCTTACGACATAAGGAGCCGACAACACACACCAAGCAACTAAGCCAAACTTAACTTGCGAAACAAGTAGAATTGAAGAAGATTAGACCAATGGCTGAAGCATCTTCACAACCAAGAGTTCTACTATATTATCAAGATTCTACTGCACTATAATCTATTAGCAGTTTTTGACGTTCACCTTACTGCTATAACGAGCCATCAATAAACAACAGGGAACTAGGCCAAACTTTACTTGCGAAGCAAGTAGAATCATGGAAGATTCGACCAATGGATAAAACGACGTCATAACCAACTGTTCTACTAGATTAATATGATTCAAAGGTACCAGAATGTATTGGGAGTTTTTGATCTGCAACTTTCGGCTAGAAGGGGCCAACAACAAGACACAACAAGCAACTACGACAAAATTAACTTGCGAAACATGTAGAATCACGGAAGGTTAGACCATTGGATGAAATATCGTTAAAACCTAGAGTTCAGTAGATTAATAAGATTCAAAGGAACTAGAATCTATTAGGAGTTTTTGTTGTGCACCTAACGGCTAGAAGCAGTCAACAACACACAACAAGCAATTAGGCCAAACTTAACTTGCGAAACAGTTACAATTAGAGAATATTAGACCAATTGACGAAGCATCGTCACGACCTACAGTTCTACTATATTAATATGATTCAAAGGCAATTGAATGTATTAGGAGTTTTTGACGTGAACCTTACGGCTATAAGGAGGCATCAACAGACAACAAGCAACATGGCCAAACTTAATTTGCAAAACAAGTACAATCAGGTAAGATTAGCCCAATTGATGAGGCATTGTCACAATCTAGGGTTCTACAGGACAAATAAGATTAGACAAATGGGTGAATCATCGTTAAAACCTAGAGTTCTTATAGATTAATAAGATTCAAAGGCACTAGAATCTATTAGGTGTTTTTCATGTGCACCTAACAGCTAGAAGGAACCAACAACACTCAAGAAGCAACTAGGCCAAACTTAACCTGCGAAACAAGTACAATCAGGATGAAGATTTGACCAATGGATGAAGCATCGTCACAACTTAGAGTTCTAGTAGATTAATAAGATTCATAGGTACTACAATGTTTTAGGACTTTTTGATGTTCACCTTACAACTAGAAGGAGCCAACAACACACAACAAACAACAAGGCCAAACTTAACTTGCAACAAGTAGAATCAAGAAAGATTAGACCAATGGATGAAACGTCGTCATAATCTTGGGTTCTACAAGAGTAAAAAGATTGAAAGGTTCTAGAATGTATTAGAAGTTTCTGATATGCACCATACGGCTATAAGGAGCCAACAACACACAACAAACAACAAGACCAAACTTAACTTACGGAACAAGTAGAATCAGAAAAGATTAGACCAATGGATGAAACGTCGTCATAATCTTGGGTTCTACAAGACTAATAAGATTGAAAGGTAGTAGAATGTATTAGAAGTTTCTGATATGCACCGTACGGCTATAAGGAGCCGACAACACACAACAAGCAACTAGGCCAAACCTAACTTGCGAAACAAATAGAATCGGGGAAAATTAGACCAGTAGAGTAAGCATCGTCACAACCTAGAGTTGTACTATATTAATAATATTCAAAGACACCGGAATGTATTAGGAGTTTTTGATATACACCTTACGACTATAAGGAGCCAACAACACAAAACAAGCAGCTAGGCCAAACTTAACTTGCGAAATAAGTACAATAAGGGAATATTAGACCAATCGAAGAAGTATCGTTACAACCTAGAGTTCTACTAGATTAATAAGATTCAAAGGAAATAGAATCTATTAGGAGTTTTTGATGTGCACCTTACGGCTAGAAGGAGCTAACAGCACACAATAAGCCACTTGGCCAAATTTAACTTGCGAAACAAGTACAATCAGGGAAGATTAGACCAATGGATAAAGCACTATGACAACCTCGAGTTCTACTATATTAATATGATTCAAAGGCATTAGAATGTATTCGGAGTTTTTGATGCGCACCTTACGGCCATAAGTAGCCAACAACACACAACAAGCAACTAGGCAAAAGATAACTTGCAAAACAAGTAGAATCGGAGAAGATTAGACCAATGGATGAAGCATCCTCAGAACCAAGAGTTATACTATATTAATAAGATTCAAATGCACCATAATTTATTGGGAGTTTTTGATGTGCACCTTACGGCTATAAAGAGCCAACAACAAACAACAAGGAACTAGGCCAAACTTTACTTGCGAAACATGTAGAATCATTGAAGAACAGACCAATGGATGAAACATCGTTAAAACCTAGTGTTCTACTAGATTAATAAGATTCAAAGGCACTAGAATCTATTAGGAGTTTTTGATGTGAACATAACAGCTAGAAGGAGCCAACAGCACACACGAAGCAACTAGGCCAAACTTAACTTGCGAAACAAGTAGAATCAGGGACGATTAGACCAATGGATGAAGCATCGTCACAACATAGAGTTATGGTAGATTAATAAGATTGAAAGGCAGTACAATGTATAAGAAGTTTTTCATGTGCACTTTACGGCAAGAAGCAGCCAACAACACACAACAAGCAACTCGGCCAAACTTAACTTGCGAAACAAGTAGAATCAAGGAAGATTAGGCCAATGTTTGAAGCATCCTTACATCCTAGGGTTCTACTAGATTAATAAGATTCAAAGGCACTTGAATGTATTAGGAGTTTTTGTTGTGGACCGTATGGCTATAAGGAGCTAAGAACACAAAACAATCAACTAGGCCAAACTTAACCCGTGAAACAGTTAGACACAGAGGAGATTAGACCAATGGATGAAGCATCATCACAATCTAGAGTTCAGCTTTATTAATATGATTCAAAAGGAACTAGATTGTCTTAGGAGTTTTTTATCTGCACCTTACGGCTATAAGGAGCCAACAACACACAACAAGCAAATAAGACAAACTTAACTTGCGAAACAAGTAGAATTGGAGAAGATTAGGCCAATGGATGAAGCATCCTCAAAACCGAGACTTCTACTATATTAATGAGATTCAAAGGCACTATAATTGATGAGCTCCAAAGATCCCATCATGATAACAACAAAGACAAGAACAATGAAGATCAAGCTGTGAATAATGCTTCTCAAAATGAGACTCTTCTCCACCTCATCCACTTGATGGCATGGCTGGTCCTATGACTCGTTTAAGGAAGAAAAGGATGGAAGAATCTTTGTCTAATTTGATCATTCAAGTCCATGACAAAGAAAGGACCAATGCTACCAAAGTTCAGCCCACTTGTTACAACATTTTGCAAGTCTTGCACCTAGATTCAAAAGGGGATAATTAAGTGAGTTGTTGCTGATTCTTAACCACTTTATTTGGTCCAAAATAATGCAATTTTCGTTCAGCCCAAGTCCCAAAAGTCAGTCAACAAATCTGCCCAAAAACAGCCCACAATTCAAGTCCAAATTCAACCCACCAAGTGATGAATTTTCAAGACAATTCAAGAAGCTTCTACGGATCAAAAGCATGGTGAAATGGACAAAATTATGGAGTATTTTGAAGGTCTCATCTGATTTCCTTGGTCAAAATTCAACTAGCAAGTGAAGGGGTGAAGACTAGTCAAAGAATTAAAGCTAGAAGTTTGAAGGCCATTTTGGGGGCTGAATTTTGGACGAATTTCCAGCCATATTTTGAAGACTTTTCAAGTTGTTTTCTGCATTTTTAATGTTCAGATTAATTGTTTTAAGTTTAAGAGTCTTTTTGGGTCATAGAGCTTTTCTTGGCCAAAGAGAAGATTTAATGCTAGTCTTGACCAAAAAGTTCAGATTTACTACTTTAATCCTTTTGTAATTTTCAACCTTGGTCCCTCTTGAAACACTAAAAGGGACCTTGGTTAAGCATTTTCAATCAGATTGGAGTAATAAACTTTTTAAGGATTTTTCCTTTCTTTACTAGTTTCTTAGTGAGCTAGTTTGAGTCTTGCAAAATTGCTTGCAAAACTTACAAGGCTTATCAACTAAAACTCTTCCTTTTAGTTGTGGCGCCTCTACTCAGCTTTTTCTTTTCCTTTCATAATCCAAAGGTGTTAGGTTCATCCTAGTGTTGTTGGATTTGAAGATTAGAGGGGTTGGGAATAGTGAATTCAATTTAGCCTTATTATGATTCAAAGGTGATAGGTTTCATCCTATTGTTGTTGGTCTAGTTTGGTTAGGTTGTTTTTGCTTGGAAGATTTCAAGACTTCTTTCTCGAAGTATGATTCAAAGGTGATAGGTTCATCCTATTGTTGTTGGGTTCATTTGAGATTGGCGTTTTGCGCTAGATCATTCGGGATTCTACAATTAAATTGACTCCTCCCGGATTCACATCAATAATCAATTACGAGTTTTTGATGTGCACCTTACAGCATACGGAGCCAACAACATACACCAAGAAACTAAGCGAAACTAAACTTGCGAAACAAGTAGAATCGAAGAAGATTAGACCAATGGCTGAAGCATCCTCACAACCAAGAGTTCTACTATATTAACAAGATTCCAATGCAATATAATCTATTAGGAGTTTTTGATGTTCACCTTATTGCTATAATGAGCCAACAATAAACAACAGAGAACTAGGCCAAACTTTACTCGCGAAAGAAGTAGAATCATGGAAGATTAGGGCAATGGATGAAACAACAGGGAACTAGGCCAAAATTAACTTGCGAAACATGTAGAATCAGGGAAGATTAGACCAATGGATGAAATATCGTTAAAACCTAGAGTTCTACTAGATTAATAACATTCATAGGAACTAGAATCTATTAGGAGTTTTTGATGTGCGCCTAACGGCTAGAAGGAGCCAACAACACACAACAAGCAACTAGGCCAAACTTAACTTGCGAAACAATTACAATCAGAGAAGATTAGACCAATTGACGAACCATCGTCACGACGTAGAGTTCTACTATATTAATATGATTCAAAGGCAATTGAATGTATTAGGAGTTTTTGATGTGCACCTTACGGCTCTAAGGAGGCATCAACAGACAACAAGCAACATGGCCAAACTTAACTTGCGAAACAAGTAGAATCAGGGAAGATAAGCCCAATCGATGAGGCATCATCACAATCTAGGGTTCTACAAGACAAATAAGATTACACCAATGGATGAATCATCGTTAAAACCTAGAGTTCTACTAGATTAATAAGATTCAAAGGCACTAGAATCTATTAGGAGTTTTTCATATGCACCTAAAAGCAAGAAGGAGCCAATAACGCACAAGAAGCAACTAGACAAAACTTAACTTGCGAAACAAGTACAAACAGGGAAGATTTCACCAATGGATAAAGCATCGTCACAACTTAGAGTTCTTGTAGATTAATAAGATTCAAAGTAAATACAATGTATTAGGACTTTTTGATGTTCACCTTACGACTAGAAGGAGCCAACAACACACAACAAGCAACAAGGCCAAACTTAACTTACGGAACAAGTAGAATTAGGAAAGATTAGACCAATTGATGAAACGTCGTCATAACCTAGGGTTCTACAAGACTAATAAGATTGAAAGGTAGTAGAATGTATTAGAAGTTTCTGATATGCACCGTACGGCTATAAGGAGCCGACAACACACAACAAGCAACTAGGCCAAACCTAACTTGCGAAACAAATAGAATCGGGGAAGATTAGACCAGTGGAGTAAGCATCGTCACAACCTAGAGTTGTACTATATTAATAAAATTTTAAAGGCACCAGAATGTATTAGAAGTTTTTGATATACACCTTACGACTATAAGGAGCCAACAACACAAAACAAGCAATTAGGCCGAACTTAACTTGCAAAACAAGTACAATAAGGGAAGATTAGACCAATCATTGAAGTATCGTTACAACCTAGAGTTCTACTAGATTAATAATATTGAAAGGAACTAGAATCTATTAGGAGTTTTTGATGTGCACCTTACGGCTAGAAGGAGCCAACAACTCACAACAAGCAACTTGTCCAAATTTAACTTGCAAAACAAGTGCAATCAGGGAAGATTAGACCAATGGATAAAGCACCGTGACAACCTAGAGTTCTACTATATTAATATGATTCAAAGGCATTAGAATGTATTAGGAGTTTTTGATGCGCACCTTACGGCTATAAGGAGCCAACAACAACCAACAAGCAGCTAGGCCAAAGATATCTTGCGAAACAAGTAGAATCGGAGAAGATTATACCAATGGACGAAGCATCCTCACAACCAATAGTTCTACTATATTAATAAGATTCAAATGCACTATAATCTATTGGGAGTTTTTGATGTGCACCTTACGGCTATAAGGAGCCAACAACAAAAAACAAGGTACTAGGCCAAACTTTACTTGCAAAACATGTAGAATCATTGAAGAATAGACCAATGGACGAAACATCGTTAAAACCTAGTGTTCTACTAGATTAATAACATTCAAAGGCACTAGAATCTATTAGGAGTTTTTTATGTGAACCTAACGGATAGAAGGAGCCAACAACACACAATAAGCAACTAGGCCAAACCTAACCTGCGAAACAAGTACAATCAGGGAAGATTAGACCAATGAATGATGCATCGTCACAACATAGAGTTATAGTAGATTAATAAGATTAAAAGTCAGTAGAATGTATAAGAAGTTTTTCATGTGCACCTTACGGCAAGAAAAGCCAACAGCACACAACAAGCAACTAGGCCAAACTTAAGTTGTGAAACAAGTAGAATCAGGGAAGATTAGGCCAATGGATGAAACATCGTCACAACCTAGGGTTCTACTAGATTAATCAGATTCAACGGCACTTAAATGTATTAGGACTTTTTGTTGTGGATCGTACGGCTATATGGAGCCAAGAACACACAACAAGCAACTAGGCCAAACTTAACTCGCGAAACAATTAGACTCAGAGAAGATTAGACCAATGGATGAAGCATCATCACAACCTAGATTTCTGCTATATTAATATGATTCGAAGACACTAGAATGTCTTAGGAGTTTTTGATGTGCACCTTACGGCTATAAGGAGCCAACAACACACAACAGGCAACTAAGCCAAACTTAACTTGCGAAACAAGTAGAATCGGAGAAGATTAGACCAATGGATGAAGCATTCTCCCAACCAAGAGTTCTACTATATTAATAAGATTCAAATGCACTATAATCTATTGGGAGTTATTGATGTGCACCTTACGGCTTTAAGGAGCCAACAACAAACAACAGGGAACTAGGCCAAACTTTACTTGCGAAACATGTAGAATCGAAGAAGATTAAACCAATGGCTGAAACATCCTCACAACCAAGAGTTCTACTATATTAACAAGATTCTAATGCACTATAATCTATTAGGACTTTTTGATGTTTACCTTACTGCTATAACGAGCCAACAATAAACAACTGGGAACTAGGCCAACTTTACTGGCGAAACAAGTAGAATCATGGAAGATTCGACCAATGGATAAAACGTCATCATAACCGACTGTTCTACTAGATTAATATGATTCAGAGGTACCAGAATGTATTAGGAGTTTTTTATATGCAACTTACGGCTAGAAGGGGCCAACAAGATACAACAAGCAACTAGGCCAAAATTAACTTGCGAAGCATGTAGGATCAGGGAAGATTAGACCAATGGATGAACTATCGTTAAAACTTGGGGTTCTACTAGATTAATAAGATTCAAAGGAACTAGAATCTATTAGGATTTTTTGATGTGCACCTAATGATGAGCTCCAAAGATCCCGTCATGATAACAACAAAGACAAGAACAATGAAGATCAAGTTGAGAATAATGCTTCTCAAAATGAGACTCCTTCTCCACCTCATGCACTTGATGGCATGGCTGGTCCTATGACTCGTTTAAGGAAGAAAAGGATGGAAGAATATTTGTCTAATTTGATCATTCAAGTCCATGACAAAGAAAGGACCAATGTTACCAAAGTTCAGCCCACTTGTTACAACATTTTGCAAGTCTTGGACCTAGATTCAAAAGGGGATAATTAAGTGAGTTGTTGCTGATTCTTAACCACTTTATTTGGTCCAAAATAATGCAATTTTCGTTCAGCCCAAGTCCCAAAAGTCAGTCAACAAATCTGTCCAAAAACAGCCCACAATTGAAGTACAAATTCAACCTACCAAGTGATGAATTTTCAAGACAATTCAAGAAGCTTGTAAGGATCAAAAGCATGGTGAAATGGATGAAATTATGGAGTATTTTGAAGGTCTCATCTGATTTCCTTGGTCAAAATTCAACTCGCAAGTGAAGGGGTGAAGACTAGTCAAATATTTAAAGCTAGAAGTTTGAATGCCATTTTGGGGGCTGAATTTTGGACGAATTTCCAGCCATATTTTGAAGACTTTTCAAGTTGTTTTCTGCATTTTTCATGTTCAGATTAATTGTTTTAAGTTTAAGAGTCTTTTTGGGTCATAGAGCTTTTCTTGGTCAAAGAGAAGATTTAACGCTAGTCTTGACCAAAAAGTTCAGATTTACTATTTTAATCCTTTTGTAATTTTCAACCTTGGTCCCTCTTGAAACACTATAAAAAGGGACCTTGATTAAGCATTTTCAATCAGATTGGAGTAATAAACTTTTTAAGGATTTTTCCTTTCTTTACTAGTTTCTTAGTGAGCTAGTTTGAGTCTTGCAAAATTGCTTGCAAAACTTACAAGGCTTATCAACTAAAACACTTCCTTTTAGTTGTGGCGCCTCTACTCAGCTATTTCTTTTCCTTTCATAATCCAAAGGTGTTAAGTTCATCTCAGTGTTGTTGGATTTGAACATTAGAGAGGTTGGGAATAGTGAATTCAATTTAGCCTTATTATGATTCAAAGGTGATAGGTTTCATCCTATTGTTGTTGGGTCTAGTTTGGTTAGGTTGTTTTTGCTTGGAAGATTTTAAGATTCTTTCTCCAAGTATGATTCAAAGGTGATAGGTTCATCCTATTGTTGTTGGGTTCATTTGAGATTGATGTTTTGCACTAGATCATTCAGGGACGATTCTACAATTAAATTGAGTCCCTCCCGGATTCACATCATGTACCTAATGGTTAGAAGGAGACAACACACAACAAGCAAGTTGGCCAAACTTAACTTGCGAAACAATTACAATAAGAGAAGATTAGACCAATGGGTGAAGCATCGTCACAACCTAGAGCTCTGCTATATTAATATGATTCAAAGGCAATTGAATGTATTAGGAGTTTTTGATATGCACCTTATAGCTGTAAGGAGGCATCAACAGACAACAAGCAACACGGCCAAACTTAACTTGCGAAACAAGTAGAATCAGGGAACATTAGCCCAATCGATGTGGTATCGTCACAATCTAGGGTTCTACAAGACAAATAAGATTAGACCAATGGGTGAATCATCTTTAAAACCTAGAGTTCTACTAGATTAATAAGATTCAAAGGCACTAGAATCTATTAGGAGTTTTTCATGTGCACCTAAAAGCAAGAAGGAGCCAACAACACACAAGAAGCAACTAGGCCAAACTTAACTTGCGAAACAAGTACAAACAGGGAAGATTTCACCAATGGATAAAGCATCGTCACAACTTAGAGTTCTAGTAGATTAATAAGATTCAAAGTAACTACAATGTATTAGGACTTTTTGATGTTCACCTTATGACTAGAAGGAGCCAACAACACACAACAAGCAACAAGGCCAAACTTAACTTACGGAACAAGTAGAATTAGGAAAGATTAGACCAATGGATGAAACGTCGTCATAACCTAGGGTTCTACAAGACTAATAAGATTGAAAGGTAGTAGAATGTATTAGAAGTTTCTGATATGCACCGTACGGCTATAAGGAGCCGACAACACACAACAAGCAACTAGGCCAAACCTAACTTGCGAAACAAATAGAATCGGGGAAGATTAGACCAGTGGAGTAAGCATCGTCACAACCTAGAGTTCTACTATATTAATAATATTCAAAGGCACCAGAATGTATTAGAAGTTTTTGATATACACCTTACGACTATAAGGAGCCAACAACACAAAACAAGCAACTAGGCCGAACTTAACTTGCAAAACAAGTACAATAAGGGAAGATTAGACCAATCGTTGAAGTATCGTTACAACCTAGAGTTCTACTAGATTAATAATATTGAAAGAAACTAGAATCTATTAGGAGTTTTTGATGTGCACCTTACGGCTACAAGGAGCCAACAACTCACAACAAGCAACTTGTCCAAATTTAACTTGCGAAACAAGTACAATCAGGGAAGATTAGACCAATGGATAAAGCACCGTGACAACCTAGAGTTCTACTATATTAATATGATTCAAAGGCATTAGAATGTATTAGGAGTTTTTGATGCGCACCTTACAGCTATAAGGAGCCAACAACAACCAACAAGCAGCTAGGCCAAAGATATCTTGCGAAACAAGTAGAATCGGAGAAGATTATACCAATGGACGAAGCATCCTCACAACCAATAGTTCTACTATATTAATAAGATTCAAATGCACTATAATCTATTGGGAGTTTTTGATGTGCACCTTACGGCTATGAGTCAACAACAAACAACAAGGTACTAGGCCAAACTTTACTTGCGAAACATGTAGAATCATTGAAGAATAGACCAATGGACGAAACATCGTTAAAACCTAGTGTTCTACTAGATTAATAAGATTCAAAGGCACTAGAATCTATTAGGAGTTTTTTATGTGAACCTAACGGATAGAAGGAGCCAACAACACACAACAAGCAACTAGGCCAAACCTAACTTGCGAAACAAGTACAATCAGGGAAGATTAGACCAATGGATGATGCATCGTCACAACATAGAGTTATAGTAGATTAATAAGATTAAAAGTCAGTAGAATGTATAAGAAGTTTTTCATGTGCACCTTACGGCAAGAAAAGCCAACAGCACACAACAAGCAACTAGGCCAAACTTAAGTTGTGAAACAAGTAGAATCAGGGAAGATTAGGCCAATGGATGAAACATCGTCACAACCTAGGGTTCTACTACATTAATCAGATTCAACGGCACTTAAATGTATTAGGACCTTTTGTTGTGGATCGTACGGCTATATGGAGCCAAGATCACACAACAAGCAACTAGGCCAAACTTAACTTGCGAAAAAAATAGAATCGATGAAGATGAGACCAATGGATGAAGCATCGCCACAACCTAGAGTTGTACGATATTAATAATCTTCAAAGGCACCAGAATGTGTTAGGAGTTTCTGATATACACCTTACAACTACAAGGAGCCAACAACAAACAACAAGCAACTAGGCCAAACTTAACTTGCAAAACTAGTTGAATCAGGGAAAATTAGACCAGTAGACGAAGCATCGTTACAATCTAGAGTTCTACTAGATTAATAAGATTCGAATCCACTAGAATCTATTAGGAGTTTTTGATGTACACCTTATGACTAGAATGAGCCAACAACGCACAATAAGCAATTAGGCCATACTTAACTTGCGAAACAAGTACTATAAAGGAAGATTAGACCAATCGATGAAGTATCGTTACAGCCTAGAGTTCTACTAGATTAATAAGATTCAAAGGCACAAGAATGTATTAAGAGTTTTTAATGTGCACCTTACGGCTAGATGGAGCCAACAACACATAACAAGCAACTTGTCCAAATTTAACTTGCGAAACAAGTACAATCAGGAAAGATTAGACCAATGGATAAAGCACCGTGACAACCTCAACTTCTACTATGTTAATAAGATTCAAAGGCATTAGAATGTATTAGTAGTTTTTGATGCGCACCTTACGGCTATAAGGAGCCAACAACAAACAGGAAGCAACTAGGCCAAAGATAACTTACGAAACAAGTAGAATCGGAGAAGATTAGACCAATGAATGAAGCATCCTCAAAACCAAAAGTTCTACTATATTAATAAGATTTCAATGCACTATAATCTATTCGGAGTTTTTGATGTGCACCTTACGGGTATAAGGAGCCAACAACAAACAACAAGGTACTAGGCCAAACGTTACTTGGAAACATGTAGAATCATTGAAGATTAGACCAATGGATGAAACATCGTTAAAACCTAGTGTTCTACTAGATTAATAAGATTCAAAGGCACCAGAATCTATTAGGAGTTTTTGATGTGAGCATAACGGCTAGAAGGAGCCAACAACACACAACAAGCAACTAGGCCAAACTTAACTTGCGAAACAAGTACAATCAGGGAAGATTAGACCAATGGATGAAGCATCGTCACAACATAGAGTTATAGTAGATTAAAAAGATTGAAAGGTAGTAGAATGTATAAGAAGTTTTTAATGTGCACCTTACGGCAAGAAGGAGCCAACAACACACAACAAGTAACTAAGCCAAACTTAACTCGCGAAACAAGTAGAATCCGGGAAGATTAGGCTAATGGATGAAACATCGTCACAACCTAGGGTTCTACTAGATTTATAAGATTCAAAGGCACTTGAATGTATTAGGAGTTTTTGTTGTGGACCGTACGGCTATAAGGAGCTAAGAACACACAACAATCAACTTGGCCAAACTTAACTCGCGAAATAGTTAGACTCAGAGGAGATTAGACCAATGGATGAAGCATCATCACAATCTAGAGTTCAGCTTTATTAATATGATTCAAAGAAACTAGAATGTCTTAGGAGTTTTTGATGCGCACCTTACGGCTATAAGGAGCCAACAACACACAGCAAGCAAATAAGCCAAACTTAACTTGCGAAACAAGTAGAATTGGAGAACATTAGACCAATGGATGAAGCATCCTCAAAACCGAGACTTCTACTATATTAATAAGATTCAAAGCCACTATAATCAATTAGGAGTTTTTGATGTGCACCTTACTGCTATAACGAGCTAACAATAAACAATAGGGGACTAGGCCAACTTTAATTGCTAAACAAGTAGAATCATGGAAGATTCAACTAGTGGATAAAACGTCATCATAACCGACTATTTTACTAGATTAATATGATTCAAAGGTACCAGAATGTATTAGGAGTTTTTGATGAGCAACTTACGGGTAGAAGGGGCCAACAAGACACAACAAGCAACTAGGCCAAAATTAACTTGCGAAACATGTAGGATCAAGGAAAATTTGACCAATGAATGAAATATCGTTAAAACCTAAAGTTCTACTAGATTAATAAGATTCAAAGGAAGTAGAATCTATTAGGAGTTTTTGATGTGCACTTAACGGCTAGAAGGATCCAACAACACACAACAAGCAACTAGGCCAAGCTTAACTTGCGAAACAATTACAATTAGAGAAGATTAGGCCAATTGACGAAGCATCGTCACAACCTAGAGTGCTACTATATTAATATGATTCAAAGGCAATTGAATGTATTAGGAGTTTTTGATGTGCAACTTACGGCTGTAAGGAGGCATCAACAGAATACAAGCAACATGGACAAACTTAACTTGCGAAACAAGTAGAATCAGGGAAGTTTTGCCCAATCGATGAGGCATCGTCACTATCTAGGGCTCTACAAGACAAATAAGATTAGACCAATGGGTGAATTATCGTTAAAACCTAGAGTTCTACTAGATTAATAAGATTGAAAAGCAGTAGAATCTATTAGGAGTTTCTGATGTGCACCTAACGGCAAGAAAGAGCCAACAACACACAAGAAGCAACTTAGGCCAATTTTAACTTGCAAAACAAGTACAATCAGGGAAGATTTGACCAATGGATGAAGCATCGTCACAACTTAGAGTTCTAGTAGATTAATAAGATTCAAAGTTACTACAATGTATTAGGACTTTTTGATGTTCACCTTACGACTAGAATGAGCCAACAACACACAACAAGCAACAAGGACAAACTTAACTTATGCAACAAGTAGAATTAGGAAAGATTAGACCAATGGATGAAACGTCGTCATAATCTAGGGTTATACAAGACTAATAAGATTGAAAGGTACCAGAATGTATTAGAAGTTTTTTATGTGCACCGTACGGCTATAAAGAGCCAACAACACACAACTAGCAACTTGGCCAAACTTAACTTGCGAAACAAATAGAATCGGGGAAGATTAGACCAATAGATGAAGCATCGTCACAACCTAGAGTTGTACGATATTAATAACATTCAAAGGCACCAGAATGTATTAGGAGTTTTTGAGAAAAACCTTACGGCCACAAGGAGCCAACAATAAACAACAAGCAACTAGGCCAACCTTAACTTGCAAAACTAGTTGAACCAGGGAAAGTTAGACCAATGGATGAAGCATCGTTACAATCTAGAGTTCTAGTAGATTAATAAGATTCGAATCCACTAGAATTTATTAGGAGTTTTTGATGTACACCATACGACTAGAATGAGCCAACAACACACAATAAGCAATGAGGCCATACTTAACTTGCGAAACAAGTACAATCAGGGAAGATTGGACCAATGGATGAAACATCGTCACAACTTCGAGTTCTAGTAGATTAATAAGACTCAAAGGCACTACAAGGTATTAGGACTTTTTGATGTGCACCTTACGGCAAGAAGGAGCCAACAGCGCACAACAAGCAACTTGGCCAAATTTAACTTGCGAAACAAGTACAATCAGGGAAGATTAAACCAATGGATAAAGCACTGTGACAACCTCGAGTTCTACTCTATTAATATGATTCAAAGGCATTAGAATGTATTAGGAGTTTTTGATGCGCACCTTACGGCCATAAGTAGCCAACAATACACAACAAGCAACTAGGCCAAAGATAACTTGCGAAACAAGTAGAATCGGAGAAGATTAGACCAATGGACGAAGCATCCTCAGAACCAAGAGTTCTACTATATTAATAAGATTCAAATGCACCATAATCTATTGGGAGTTTTTGAAGTGCACCTTACGGCTATAAAGAGCCAACAACAAACAACAAGGAACTAGGCTAAACTTTACTTGCGAAACATGTAGAATCATTGAAGACTAGACCAATGGATGAAACATCGTTAAAACCTAGTGTTCTACTAGATTAATAAGATTCAATGGCACTAGAATCTATTAGGATTTTTTGATGTGAACATAACGGCTAGAAGGAGCCAACAACACACAACAAGCAAATAGGCCAAACTTAACTTGCGAAACAAGTACAATCAGGGAAGATTAGACCAATGGATGAAGCATCGTCACAACATAGAGTTATAGTAGATTAATAAGATTGAAAGGCAGTACAATGTATAAGAAGTTTTTCAAGTGCACCTTACGGCAAGAAGCAGCCAACAACACATAACAAGCAACTAGGCCAAACTTAACTTTCGAAACAATAGAATCAGGGAAGATTAGGCCAATGGATAAAACATCCTCACAACCTAGGGTTCTACTAGATTAATTAGATTCAAAGGCACTTGAATTTATTAGGAGTTTTTGTTGTGGACAGTACGGCTATAAGGAGCTAAGAACACACAACAATCAACTAGGCCAAACTAAACTTGCGAAACAGTTAGACTCAAAGGAGATTAGACCAATGGATGAAGCATCATCACAATCTAGAGTTCAACTTTATTAATATCATTCAAAGGAACTAGAATGTCTTAGGAGTTTTTGATCTGCACCTTACGGCTATAAGAAGCCAACAACACACAACAAGCAAATAAGCCAAACTTAACTTGCGAAACAAGTAGAATTGGAGAAGATTAGGCCAAGGGATGAAGCATCCTCAAAACCGAGACTTCTACTATATTAATAAGATTCAAAGGCACTATAATCAATTAGGAGTTTTTGATGTGCACCTTACGGCATAAGGAGCCAACAACACACACCAAGCAACTAAGCGAAACTAAAGTTGCGGACGAATACAGATAGGATAGCCTGCCATCGTGCAAAAATCTGTTTTGAAACTATATTTTGAACATCTTTTGTTAAGACATCTTTTGCATATTTACAATCAATATGTAATAGAAATTTTTGATAATATAAATCATCTTGAAATTTTGAAATGCATAAAACAATAGATAAAATCTCTTTTTTAATAGTTGAATAATTTTTTCTAGCTCCACTCCAGACACCACTATGAAATCTCACTAGTTGTTCTTGGGAGTATATTTCTAACTTCTATTTGAGAATGCCTCCATATCCGGCATCTGAAGCATTAGTCTCTACAATCATCTTAATTGCTTTTGGATTTGGAATAACTAGACATGGAAGACTTTTTATTTGGCTTTTAATGTCTTGAACTACCTTAGTATGGACTTCTGTCCACGCCGGAGGGGTTTTCTGTAGTCTTTGAAATAGAGGATTACATTTTTGTCTAAGTTTTGGAAAGAAATCAGAAATGTAATTTAAACATCTTAAAAATCTCTGCAATTGATTTTTATCTTTAATCTCATCTGGAAATTTTTCTGTAAATTCTAGACTTCTATTAATTGGAATAATTGTTCCTAAATGAATATTATGACCTAGGAACCTAACATTGGTTTGGAATAATTTCATTTTAGTAGCTGAAACTACTAAACCATTTCTTTTTACTACTTTGAAAAATATTTCTAAGTGTTTAAAGTGTTTATCTATATTTTCTGAAAACACTAATACATCATCAATATAGACAATCATAAAAGTTGAATAAGGATTGAATATATCATTCATAATATTTTGAAATTCTGAAGGAGCATTTTTTAATCCGAAAGGCATAACATTCCATTCATAGTGTCCAAAAGGAACTGTGAATGCAGTCTTATATCTGTCTTTTTCTGCTATTTGAATTTGCCAGTATCCTGACTTCATATCAAATTTTGAAAATATTTTAGCATTGAATAATCGGTTTAATAAATCTCTTTTATTTGGAATAGGGTATCTAAGCCATTTTAATACTTTATTCAATGGCTTGTAATTAATAACTAATCTAGGTACTCCTCTTTCTTTTTCAGCTTGATTCATGACATAGAAAGCTGGACAAGACCAAGGAGACTTTGAGTGTCTTATTAATTTTTTATCTAATAATGTCTTAATTTCTTGCTTGCAGGTTTCTAATAATTCTTGATTCATTTGAATAGGCCTAGCTTTTGTCTTAATATCTTTTTCTAGGAATCCTTCTTCATATGGTAATTCTACCTCATGTTTCTTTCTATCCCAAAAAGCATTAGGTAGATCTGCACAGATTTCCTTTTTAAATTTATCTTCTACTTCAATAATTTTTCTTTTGATACTATTATCTTTTAATTGATCTTCTATTCTAGCATATGAATGTTCTTCTTGTAAAAATCCTATTTGACTCTTAATATGACTGATATTGTTTATTTGTTTAAATATTGAGCACTTTTGAATTAAATCTATTTCTTTTTGTCTTTTGGGAGAAATAAAATTGAATGAAATCTTCCTACCCATGATTTTTGTCTGAATTCCTTCAGTATCTACTTTGATAGGATTAATTTGATGTAAAAATGGTAAACCTAAAATTAAATCTTGAGTTATATCATCAACTACATAACATAAATTTTTAATACAATAATCATCATTGCATACATTTAATATGACTCTATGCTTGACATGTAATCTACTTGAATTTGCTGCTAATAAACTCTCATTAGTTTTTTGACAATACTTTGTAGGAATTATTTCTGTTTTGATATAGTTTGTATCAGCACCACTATCTATCATAGCGTGTACTGTGAGTTGAAAATCATTTATTCCTATGGTAACAAAACAATACCATTTTTGATACTCTATCTTATTTATCATTTGAATATACATTTTATCTGAAACTTGTTCATTATTTATTTGAATAGAACTTAAGTCTTGAATATCAGTTGCAACTTCTTTTCCTTTTGAAGAATTTTCTGGAGTATTTCCATTTTTTATTAAACTTATCTTTGTATCTAATTCTAAATCTTTTGTTTTTAATTCTATTAAATCCTTTTGTAATTTTTTAACTTGTTCTTTTAATGTTTTAATATCTTCTTTAACTTCATTTGGGTATTTATCTAATAATTTTGAAACACTAAATGGTTCTTCAAACTTTTTAGGTTTTTCTTCTTCTAATATTAAATCTCTTAATTTTTTCAAATATTCTTTTCTACATTCTTTATCATCTATTTTTTCTATCATTTCAAATAATGTTTCTTTATTACTTTTTGAAATCACATTAATACACTTACATTTTTCTATGCTTTCTAGGCTTGAATCTGAATCTATGTCATCTTGAATATTATCTTCATCTATATCTGTTTCTTCTATTAATAAAGCTATCATTTTCTTCTTGAAATCTTCTTCTTGAAATATTTCATTTATCTTTTTCTTCATTTTACATTGATTTGCCTTGTGACCAAAGCGACCACATTTCCAGCAAGTTATTGAATTATTTTCATTAGTATCTTTATTTTTATATCCTTTATATTTTTTCTTTTTATATTTTTTATAATATTGACTATTATTATAATTCTTATGTTTCTTAAATTTTGAATGTCTTTTATATTTTTCTAACTTTCTATTTTGAGTTGAAGGAGCTTTAATTCCTTTAATACCAAAAACTTCACAAAAGTTTCCTACTTCTTGTTTTTCTCTACCATATTTATTTTGAATCTTTAATTCTGTATATAATTCTAATCCTTCTTTTTTAATAAAAGCAAATAATTGACCAAAAGATATTGAGTTGAAATCTATGTAATCATTTCCTACCTCTTTTTCTAATTTAGATATTATTCTTTGCGAAAATAAAGTTAGTAATCCTGTAATGAATATTTCTTTCCAAAAGGGAGAATTTGCTTTATTTCTTTTTAATACTTGAGTAAAAAATACATCTTTATACCATCTAAAATCTGACAAAGTTGGACATCTTAAATTACTTAACATAATCTTTGAACTAGCTAAAGTTTCTTTTGGGTTACCTATGAAATGAACTGAAATTGTAACTATTAATTGATCTACTGCATCTGATTGATTTTCTATAACGAATGTTTTTGTTCCATCTGCATTTGTTTTCTCTACTTCTACTTCTACTTCTGTTGAATGATTTAATATTTGTTGTTTTCCTTCTAATGTTAACAAATTATCCCACCAATTTTTTAATTGTCCTGAGAATCCTACTATTAATGCTGTTGCAGTATTAATTTCTGTTAATCCTAATGTTTTGTAGGCCGTCTTAGCCATTCCCATTTTTTGCAATGTATTTAATATTTTATACTCTGATTTTCCATCTATATTCCATTCATAGACAGAATGTCCATCATATGAACTTGTCTTGAATTGCTTTCTTTCTTCATATTGAATATCTGGGGGAGTAGGTCTAGGATAATAATTTCTTGTATTCATTGAATTCCAATTTCTATAATTTTTTTGTCTTTTTATTCTATTGATTTCTAGTTCTGAATTATATCTAAATTCTTGTTCTACATTATTAATTTTTTGCATTTCTGAATTATCTGAATCTTCACTTGAATTATTATCTAATTCTGATTCTGTCATTTTTGTTTCTGTTTCGAAACAATTAATTCTATTTTCTGAAGTACTAGCTTTATCAGCTTGAATACTTTGAGTTATTCTATTTATCAAACTATTTTTCATTTTATTTCTAATTAAATCTTCTTCTAATTCATGAGAAACACTTCTTGTTTTGAAATGAGGACTAGCAATTTCATTTGGAAATTTAGGGGTTTCTTTAGGAATTGAATCTAGCTTAGTTGACAAATGTTCTACTTGATTAGCTATAGTATGTAATATCTGATTTGAATAATTATTTTGTTGATAAACTTTTTTAATATCATCTAATACAATATTTGAATTTCCATCTTCTCTACCTATCTTAAAAGGACTAGCTTCTATTTCTTGTTGGTCAACTTGAATTTTTACAGGTTGTAAGGGTGGATGGATTGAAGTAATAACTTGACTATCATTAATTTTCTATTTTCTATACAAATTACTTTAAACATTAATATAACTTTCTTTGAAAACATTGGAAATACCTTCATTTCTTGAAAACCAATATTCTAACCATGAAAGTAAAAGAATATTACATTTCATCTTTTTCATATAAGAAATCCATTCTTCTTTTAATTTTTCTTGAATAACTTCATTTAATGCTATAAACCAAAATTTCCTTTTACTATTTTCATTTTCAAAAACCTCATTTAAATATTCAAAATCTATCTGAAATTCTTTCTTTTCAAAAGTAATAACATTAATTCCCATTTGTGACCTTGTAGGTGACATAGGGGGTGAAATGGCTATTTCTGGAATAGGAGATTTGAAAACATACTTTGAAGGATTTTCTGATACTATCGATGGTGATGGTTCAGAAAATGATCTTCTAGGTAAATTGAAATTATTTGAAGAACTTGTTCCTTCTCTGAATGAATTAAATCTTAATAAAATTGTTCCATCTTCTTTTTCTATAATATTATTAATTTCTCTTCTAATTATGTTTCTAGAAGGTTGAGTATTTTGAATTTCAAATTGTTCAGGAATTGTAATTTCATTCCATTTTAATCTTTTAGGAATAAAAACTGTTGGATTGTCAACTTCTACATGTAATAAAATTGTTTCTTCTTTTGAAGTTGGTAACATGTTGAATGTAGTATTTATTTGAGAATTCATTAACCTAAAATAAAATCTATAAATAATAGGAAAATTTTTGCAAAATTGTTCAAATTCATCACCTTGTAAATGAATATCTAATACTAATGAATCTAGTATTAATGGATCTGTTAAATCAACAGAAAAGTTTGGACAACAATTGAAATATATTGGACCATTGCAAACATTAGTTTGAATCATACTTAATAAAGAAGTTTTGTATCTTTTTAATCTTTTATCTCTTAATGCTAAGTAAATTGGAGCATCTACACCTATGTGTACTAACGGTTTGATTGCTACTTGAATCATACCATAATGAATATATCTATAACCTTTGTCTATATATTTTTTAATTGAAACTTTATTTAATAAAGGAATTGTTTGAAATTCTTCTTGTAAAGAAATTGTTTCTTCATGAGTTTTAATTGAAAAAGCAGTTTTGAAATCTAAAGAACCTATCTTATAGATGGATTCTATACTTTGTTCTGGAATAGACCAATTTGAGTAATCTAAAGGCATATGCACCTCCTGACTCTGCACGACGTCAGAGTTACCGTTTCTATCTTGAGTATTCAAAAACATTTTTCTAAATCTCACTGCCATGTTTAATATAACATAATCTAATCGTTTACTCTTGATGTCAGACTAAGATCGGAGAACACGGGGAGCACCCTGCCTGGAACACCTCACACTGGGGCTTACCAACGGTCTTATTAGGCTCACCAAACCGCTTGCCAAACCTATCTTAATCTTAATCAAATGTAAATTTTTAAATTAAGGTTATGCTAAACACTTAAGCTTAATTTAAACTAATGCTTTATGAACACCTAAAACAGATGAACAGTTGGCTCTGATACCATTTGGGGGCAGGACCGGTGTCATATCCTAATTAAGCTACAGTGCTTTTTAATTTTGAAAATTAGTGAACAGTAAAAATGAATAGTAATGACATGAATAGTAACGATAAATAGTAATCATGAATAGTAAAGGCGTGAATAGTAATTATGAATAGTAAAAAACGTGAATAGTGAAAAATATTGAATATGATACTCAAAATGATTAGTAAATCGAGATGAATAAAACACTTACTTTATTGAACTTTGATATTGAAATCTGGATATAGAAAAGATCCTTGAAATTAAACCTGAAAAACTTTAAAAATACAAAAGTTGGAAGTTTGGAATGGGATTTTGGCTAGTCTGGACTACAAAGGTTGGACGATGGAAATTTTTGCTTGATTGGAATTCTGTTGTGTTTGCCGATGGATTTTCTGAATGAAATGAAGCCCTTTTATAGTTGAAGTCTTTGAGTCCGTCCAATTCTAGCTTGTTGAATTTTGATAAAGTCTAGTCTTTAGCCTTTTTGACTTTTGCTTTTAGGCTTGAAGACTTTTGTGGTTTTTTGAATGTCTTGCAGATTGAATCCCGTAGCTTTTGTTTTCCTTGGTCTTCAATTTTGACTTGGTGACAATAGTCTTGACTTTGTCTTTTCTTTGCATTATTTGAGTCTTGAATCCTTATCTACTTCCGGCTTTTTGAATGAAGACACCTGTCTAAATACTTTTGAGGTTGATCTTATCCGCTTGGAATCTTTTGAGCTGAGTTGATCTTTTTGAAAGGTTGTTTGTAATTTTGTGCCGACATGGGACCTACTCTGTGTTTTGGAAAACAGAGTTTTCTGACTGTCCCCACTTCACGTGCTTGAATAGCTTTAATCATCTTGCCGTTGCCTACTTTTTGAATAAAGACTGTCCTTGATTGCTTCATGGCGAAGGAAGCTAATCTTCAAAGAAGTCTGGTTCTGGAGGATCCCGGGAGTTAGGTGAGAGAGCTTCGTCTTCAGAAGGAACGCTTGGAAGGAGTAGTATATTTGATGAATCAACAACGTCGGTTTGAGGGATTGAATTGAAGATTTGAGTAGAGGTTGAAGCTTCTGAATCTTGCGTCTTTGAGTACTTGGAATAAAAATTGATAATGGTTGAATCATTTCCCCAACCACAACTAGTATCGTCTTGCCAATGAATCCAATGTTTGATTCCTTCTATGTAAAAGTCGTCTACGATTTCCTTTTCTCTGGGGATGTGAGGGAAAAACAATTTGCGGAATAGGGAAGGTTTAAGCCGTCCAAGTTGCCTTTGTTGAAGAATAGTGTGTACATTTTGACTACTCCAGAGTCTTTTGCAAGCTGTAACGAATCTACGTTTGCCATTGTAAGATTGAACATGATAAACTATAAATTCGTCTTTCTGCATCCTGCAAAACAGAAAATTGTTAGTGTATTAAAGGGTCTTTGAGCTGGTGGTCCGCCAAATGGTTATGAAGATGATCATTTGGATGAATGGCTGCTATTTATAGATATTGCTTGAGCTTGAGGGGCCGTATGTGTTTATTGAGTTGTCTGTCAATTGTGACGAGGAATTGATGGATGATACTTTGAATCTTGTGGGTCAAGGGTATTTTGAGTAGGATAAGGAATGGGGTTTGCAATATTTATCTTGAAATTCCTGTTAGAAATTCACGAGTTAAAAAATCAGGCAAACAATTCTCCTCTCCTTTGATGATTTCAATATCAAAGTTCAATAAAGTAATTGTTTTATTCATCTCGATTTACTAATCATTTTGAGTACCATATTCAATATTTTTTACTATTCACGTTTTACTATTTATCATTACTATTCACGCAGTTACTATTCATGATTACTATTTATGTTTACTATTCACGTTATTACTATTCATTTTTACTGTTCATTAATTTTCAAAATTAAAAAATCACTGTAGCTTTAAGGGGGCAGGACCGGTGTCATATACTAATTAAGCTACAGTGCTTTTTAATTTTGAAAATTAGTGAACAGTAAAAATAAATAGCAATGACGTGAATAGTAAACATGAATAGTAATCATGAATAGTAACTATGTGAATATTAACGATGAATAGTAAAAACGTGAATAGTGAAAAATATTGAATATAGTACTCAAAATGATCAACAAATCGAGATAAATAAAACACTTACTTTATTGAACTTTGATATTGAAATCTGAATACAGAAAAGATCCTTGAAATAAAACTTGAAAAATTGAAAATACAAAGGTTTGAAACTTTCTTAAGGAAATTGGAACGTTGGAATTCTTGGAGAATTTGGAAATTGGCTACAAGGATTCTAAAGGTTTGAAAGATTGTTGTCTAAGCTTGTCTAAGATTTGCTGTGTCTTCTACCGAAGCTTGCATCTGAATTTATAGGAATTTGTCTATCCATATTTGTCCTAGGCTTTTGGACTTTTACACAAGTCTAAAGCTTAGGTTTGATAGCCTTTTGACATTTTGGCCTTTGAAGACTTTTGTGGTTTTTGAATGTCTTACAGATTGAATCTCGTAGCTTTTGTTTTCCTTGGTCTTCAATTTTGACTTTGGTGACAATAGTCTTGACTTTGTCTTTTCTCTTTGTCTTTTCTTTGCATTATTTGAGTCTTGAGTCTTGAATCCTCATCTACTTCCGGCTTTTTGAATGAAGACACCTGTCTGAATACTTTTGAGGCTGATCTTATCCGTTTGGAGACTTTTGAGACTTTTGAGCTGATCTTATCTTCATTTTGAAAAGTTGTTTGTAGTTACGTGCCGACATGGGACCTACTATCCCACTTCACGTGCTTGAATAGCTTTAATCATCTTTCCGTTGCCGACTTTTTGAATGAAGACTGTCCTTGATTGCTTCATGGCGAAGGAAGCTGATGTTCAAAATCTGTTAACCAGGGTTGAATTGGTGTACTTGACGAAGCTTGTAATCTGGCTTGTTCACGAAGTCTCTTGAGATTGTCTTCCAAAGTATTGGAAACCAACAATTTTGGATCTTTAGGCATTGGCTTGAGTGGAGAATAAAAAGGCAAAGCTGGTAGTTTTCCTTTTCGCTTATCAAAATAGCGGTTTTTCTGCTTTTGCTCTTTTTTGGGGCAGGGATTAATACACTTTGGTAATTTCCTTTGCTGAAATGAACCAGTTTCTCGATTTTGAATGATATGAGTGACATTATAAATGCTTGAAAGTCTAGGAACTCTTTCAAGTAGTCCTGTGTTTGAATTATCAGATTCGCCTCGGACTAACCAATATGGCTCTATTTGAGGAACTTTTTTCATTGAATCTTGCAAAACAGAAAATCGTGAGTTTATAAAGCAAAGAATCTTTGAGCTGGTGGTCCGCCAAATGGTTTTGACGATAATCTGTTGGATGAATGGCTGCTATTTATAGATATTGCTTGGGCTTGAGGGGCCGTCTATGTTTATTGAGTTATCTGTCAATTGTGACGAGGAATTGATGTATGATACTTTGAATCTTGTAGGTCAAGGGTATTTTGAGTAGGATAAGGAATGGGGTTTGCAATATTTATCTTAAAATTCCTGTTAGAAATTCACGAGTTAAAAAATCAGGCAAACAATTCTCCGTACCTTTAATGTATTCAATATCAAAATCGAACACAGATAGGATAGCCCGCCATCGTGCAAAAATCTGTTTTGAAACTATGTTTTGAACATCTTTTGTTAAGACATCTTTTGCAGATTTACAATCAATATGTAATAGAAATTTTTGATAATATAAATCATCTTGAAATTTTGAAATACATAAAACAATAGATAAAATTTCTTTTTTAATAGTTGAATAATTTTTTCTAGCTCCACTTTAGACACCACTATGAAATCTCACTAGTTGTTCTGGGGAGTCTATTTCTAACTTCTGCTTGAGAATGCCTCCATATCCTGCATCTGAAGCATCAATCTCTACAATCATCTTAATTGCTTTTGGATTTGGAATAACTAGACATGGAAGACTTTTTATTTGGCTTTTAATGTCTTGAACTACCTTAGTATGGACTTCTGTCCACGCCGGAGGGGTTTTCTGTAGTCTTTGAAATAGAGGATTACATTTCTGTCTAAGTTTTGGAGAGAAATCAGAAATGTAATTTAAACATCCTAAAAATCTCTGCAATTGATTTTTATCTTTAATCTCATCTGGAAATTTTTCTGTAAATTCTAAACTTCTATTAATTGGAATAATTGTTCCTAAATGAATATTATGACCTAAGAACCTAACATTGGTTTGGAATAATTTCATTTTAGTAGCTGAAACTACTAAACCATTTCTTTTTACTACTTTGAAAAATATTTCTAAGTGTTTAAAGTGTTTATCTATATTTTCTGAAAACACTAATACATCATCAATATAGACAATCATAAAAGTTGAATAAGGATTGAATATATCATTCATAATATTTTGAAATTCTGAAGGAGCATTTTTTAATCCGAAAGGCATAACATTCCATTCATAGTGTCCAAAAGGAACTGTGAATGCAGTCTTATACCTGTCTTTTTCTGTTATTTGAATTTGCCAATATCCTGACTTCATATCAAATTTTGAAAATACTTTAGCATTGAATAATCGGTTTAATAAATCTCTTTTATTTGGAATAGGGTATCTAATCCATTTTAATACTTTATTTAATGGCTTATAATTAATAACTAATCTAGGTACTCCTCTTTCTTTTTCAGCTTGATTCATGACATAGAAAGCTGGACAAGACCAAGGAGACTTTGAGTGTCTTATTAATTTTTTATCTAATAATGTCTTAATTTCTTGCTTGCAGGTTTCTAATAATTCTTGATTCGTTTGAATAGGCCTAGCTTTTGTCTTAATATCTTTTTCTAGGAATCCTTCTTCATATGGCAATTCTACCTCATGTTTCTTTCTATCCCAAAAAGCATTAGGTAGATCTGCACAAATTTCCTTTTTAAATTTATCTTCTACTTCAATAATTTTTCTTTTGATACTATTATCTTTTAATTGATCTTCTATTCTAGCATATGAATGTTCTTCTTGTAAAAATCCTATTTGACTCTTAATATGACTAATATTGTTTATTTGTTTAAATATTGAGCACTTTTGAATTAAATCTATTTCTTTTTGTCTTTTGGGAGAAATAAAATTAAATGAAATCTTCCTACCCATGATTTTTGAATGAATACCTTCAGTATCTACTTTGATAGGGTTAATCTAATGTAAAAATGGTAAACCCAAAATTAAATCTTGAGTAATATCCTCAACTGCATAACAGAAATTTTTAATACAATACTCATCATTGCATACATTTAATATGACTCTATGCTTAACAGGTAATCTACTTGAATTTGCTGCTAATAAACTTTCATTAGTCTTTTGACAATATTTTGTAGGAATTATTCCTGTTTTAATACAGTTTGCATCAGCACCACTATCATCATAGCGTGTACTGTGAGTTTGAAATCATTTATTCCTATTGTAACAAAACAATACAATTTTTGATACTCTATTTTATTTATCATTTGAATATACATTTTATCTGAAACTTGTTCATTATTAATTTGAATAGAACCTAAGTCTTGAATATCATTTGCAACTTCTTTTCCTTTTGAAGAATTTTCTGGAGTATTTCCATTTTTTATTAAACTTATCTTTGTATCTAATTCTAAATATTTTGTTTTTAACTTTATTAAATCCTTTTGTAATTTTCTAACTTGTTCTTTTAATGTTTTAATATCTTCTTCGACTTCATCTGGCTTCCTAATTCCTAATAATCCTTCATTTGGATATTTTTCTAATAATTTTGAAATACTAAATAGTTCTTCAAACTTTTTAGGTTTTTCTTCTTCTAATATTAAATCTCTTAATTTTTTTCAAATATTCTTTTCTACATTCTTTATCATCTATTTTTTCTATCATTTCAAATAATGTTTCTTTATTACTTTTTGAAATCACATTAATACACTTACATTTTTCTATGCTTTATAGGCTTGAATCTGAATCTATGTCATCTTAAATATTATCTTCATCTATATCTATTTTTTCTATTAATAAAGCTATCATTTTCTTTTTGAAATCTTCTTCTTGAAATATTTCATTTATCTTTTTCTTCATTTTACATTGATTTGCCTTGTGACCAAAGCGACAACATTTCCAGCAAGTTATTGAATTATTGTCATTAGTATCTTTATTTTTATATCCTTTATATTTTTTTGTTTTTATATTTTTTATAATATTGACTATTATCATAATTCTTATGTTTCTTAAATTTTGAATGTCTTTTATATTTTTCTAACTTTCTATTTTGAGTTGAAGGGGCTTTAATTCCTTTAATACCAAAAACTTCACAAAAGTTTCCTACTTCTTGTTTTTCTCTACCGTATTTATTTTGAATCTTTAATTCTGTACATAATTCTAATCCTTTTTTTTAATAAAACCAAATAATTGACCAAAAGATATTGAGTTGAAATCTATGTAATCATTTCCTACCTCTTTCTGTAATTTAGATATTATTCTTTGTGAAAATAAAGTTGGTAATCCTGTAATGAATTTTTCTTTCCAAATAGGAGAATTAGCATCATTTCTTTTTAATACTTGAGTAAGAAATACATCTTTATACCTTCTAAAATCTGACAAAGTTGGACATCTTAAATTACTTAACATAATCTTTGAACTAGCTAAAGTTTCTTTTGGGTTACCTATGAAATGAACTGAAATTGTAACTATCAATTGATCTACTACATCTGATTGATTTTCTATAACAAATGTTTTTGTTCCATCTGCATTTGTTTTCTCTACTTCTATTTCTGTTGAATGATTTAATATTTGTTGTTTTCCTTCTAAAGTTAACAAATTATCCCACCAATTTTTTAATTGTCCTGAGAATCCTACTATTAATGCTGTTGCAGTCTTAATTTCTGTTAATGCTAATGTTTTGTAGGCCGTCTTAGCCATTCCCATCTCTTGCAATGTATTTAATATTTCATATTCTGATTTTCCATCTATATTCCATTCATAAATAGAATGTCCATCATATGAACTTGTTTTGAATTGTTTTCTTTCTTCATATTGAATATCTGGGGGAGTAGGTCTAGGATAATAATTTCTTGTATTCATTGAATTCCAATTTCTATAATTTTTTTGTCTTTTTATTCTATTAATTTCTTCTTCTGAATTATCTCTAAATTCTTGTTCTACATTATTAATATTTTGTATTTCTGAATTATCTGAATCTTCACTTGAATTATCATCTAATTTTGATTCTGTCATCTTTCTTTCTGTTTCTAAACAATTAATTCGATTTTCTGAAGTACTAGCTTTATCAGCTTGAATACTTTGAGTTATTCTATTTATCAAACTATTTTGCATTTTATTTCTAATTAAATCTTCTTCTAATTCATGAGAAACACTTCTTGTTTTGAAATGAGGACTAGCTATTTCATTTGGAAATTTAGGGGTTTCCTTAGGAATTGAATCTATCTTAGTTGACAAATGTTCTACTTGATTAGCTATAGTATGTAATATCTAATTTGAATAATTATTTTGTTGATAAACTTTTTTAATATCATCTAATACAACATTTGAATTTCCATCTTCTCTACCTATCTTAAAAGGACTAGCTTCTATTTCCTGTTGGTCAACTTGAATTTTTACAGGTTGTAAGGGTGGATGGATTGAAGTAATAACTTGACTATCATTAATTTTCCATTTTCTATACAAATTACTTTGAACATTAATATAGCTTTCTTTGAAAACAATGGAAATACCTTCATTTCTTCAAAACCAATATTCTAACCATGAAAGTAAAAGAATATTACATTTCATCTTTTTCATATATGAAATCCATTCTTCTTTTAATTTTTCTTGAATAACTTCATTTAATGCTAAAAACCAAAATTTCCTTTTACTATTTTCATTTTCAAAAACCTCATTTAAATATTCAAAATCTATCTGAAATTCTTTCTTTTCAAAAGTAATAACATTAATTCCCATTTGTGACCTTGTAGGTGACATAGGGGGTGAAATGGCTATTTCTGGAATAGGAGATTTGAAAATATACTTTGAAGGATTTTCTGATACTATCGATGGTGATGGTTCAGAAAATGATCTTCTAGGTAAATTGAAATTATTTGAAGAACTTGTTCCTTCTCTGAATGAATTAAATCTTAATAAATTTGTTCCATCTTCTTTTTCTATAATATTATTAATTTCTCTTCTAATTATGTTTCTAGAAGGTTGAGTATTTTGAATTTCAAATTGTTCAGGAATTGTAATTTCATTCCATTTTAATCTTTTAGGAATAAAAACTGTTGGATTGTCAGCTTCTACATGTAATAAAACTGTTTCTACTTTTGAAGTTGGTAACATGTTGAATATAGTATTTATTTGAGAATTCATTAACCTAAAATAAAATCTATAAATAATAGGAAAATTTTTGCAAAATTGTTCAAATTCATCACCTTGTAAATGAATATCTAATACTAATGAATCTAGTATTAATGGATATGTTAAATCAACAGAAAAGTTTGGACAACAATTGAAATATATTGGACCATTGCAAACATTAGTTTGAATCATACTTAATAAAGAAGTTTTGTATCTTTTTAATCTTTTATCACTTAATGCTAAGTAAATTAGAGCATCTACACTTATGTGTACTAACGGTTTGATTGCTACTTGAATCATACCATAATGAATATATCTATAACCTTTGTCTATATATTTTTTAATTGAAACTTTATTTAATAAAGGAATTGTTTGAAATTCTTCTTATAAAGAAATTGTTTCTTCATGAGTTTTAATTGAAAAAGCAGTTTTGAAATCTAAAGAACCTATCTTATAGATGGATTCTATACTTTGTTCTGGAATAGACCAATTTGAGTAATCTAAAGGCATATGCACCTCCTGACTCTACACGACGTCAGAGTTACCGTTTCTATCTTGAGTATTCAAAAACATTTTTCTAAATCTCGTTGCCATGTTTAATATAACATAATCTAATCGTTTACTCTTGATGTCAGACTAAGATCGGGGAACACAGGGAGCATCCTGCCTGGAACACCTCACACTGGGGCTTACCAACGGTCTTATTAGGCTCACCAAACCGCTTGCCAAACCTATCTTAATCTTAATCAAATGTAAATTTTTAAATTAAGGTTATGCTAAACACTTAAGCTTAATTTAAACTAATGCTTTATGAACACCTAAAACAGATGAACAGTATGGCTCTGATACCACTGGTTTACTCTCAATCACCATCAATTCCGGATCACTCAGACAAAATTATACAAGAAGCCTCAAGTTCTGCTACTTCAGAGGATTCAACTTCTCCAAGATCTCAGAAACATTTAAAAATAGATTTTACTCAAAAACCTTTATTCCAGAAGGCGACTTCTTTGAAGATTAGCTTCCTTCGCCATGAAGCAATCAAGGACAATCGTTATTCAAAAAGTAGGCAATGGCAAGATGATTAAAGCTATTCAAGCACGTGAAGTGGGGACAGTCAGAAAACTCTGTTTTCCAAAACGCAGAGTAGGTCCCATGTCCGCACAAAATTACAAACAACTTTTCAACAAGAAGATAAGATCAGCTTAAAAGATTCCAACCGGATAAGATCAGCCTCAAAAGTATTCAGACAGGTGTCTTCATTCAAAAAGCCGGAAGTAGACAAGGATTCATTTAAAGACAAAGCTTGCAAGGATAAAGATTCAAAGACAAAGCCATCACAGACACAAAGGAAAAGACAAAGTCAAAATCAAGCACAAAGACAAATTGCAAATTTGAAGTTACGGGCAATTCTTATCAAGACCTAGTCATTCAAGAAAGCAAAAGTCTTCAAAGGCCAAAATGTCAAAAGGCTATCAAACCTAAGCTTTAGACTTGTAAAAAAGTCCAAAAGCCTAGGACAAAGATGGACAGACAAATTCCTATAAATTCAGATGCAAGCTTCGGTGGAAGACACAGCAAATCTTAGACAAGCTTAGACAACAATCTTTCAAGCCTTTACAATCCTTGTAGCCAATTTCCAAATTCTCCAAGAATTCCAACATTGTAACCATTCCAAACCTTCAAACATTTGTATTTTCTATTTTTCAGGTTTAATTTCAAGGATCTTTTCTCTATTTAGATTTCAATATCAAAGTTCAATAAAGTAAGTGTTTTATTCATCTCGATTTGCTGATCATTTTGAGTACCATATTCAATATTTTTCACTATTAACGTTTTTACTATTCATTATTACTATTCACGCAGTTACTATTCATGTTTACTATTCACGTCATTACTATTCATTTTTACTGTTCATTAATTTTCAAAATTAAAAAATCACTGTAGCTTAATTAGTATATGACACCGATCCTACCCCCAAATGGTATCAGAGCCAATTGTTCATCTGTTTTAGGTGTTCATAAAGCATTAGTTTAAATTAACCTTAAGTGTTTAGCATAACCTTAATTTAAGACTTTACATTTGATTAAGATTAAGATAGGTTTGGCAAGCGGTTTGGTGAGCCTAATAAGACCATTGGTAAGCCCCAGTGTGAGGTGTTCCAGGCAGGGTGCTCCCCGTGTTCCCCGATCTTAGTCTGACATCAAGAGTAAACGATTAGATTATGTTATATTAAACATGGCAGCGAGATTTAGAAAAATGTTTTTGAATACTCAAGATAGAAACGGTAACTCTGACGTCGTGCAGAGTCAGGAGGTGCATATGCCTTTAGATTACTCAAATTGGTCTATTCCAGAACAAAGTATAGAATCCATCTATAAGATAGGTTCTTTAGATTTCAAAACTGCTTTTTCAATTAAAACTCATGAAGAAACAATTTCTTTATAAGAAGAATTTCAAACAATTCCTTTATTAAATAAAGTTTCAATTAAAAAATATATAGACAAAGGTTATAGATATATTCATTATGGTATGATTCAAGTAGCAATCAAACCGTTAGTACACATAGGTGTAGATGCTCCAATTTACTTAGCATTAAGAGATAAAAGATTAAAAAGATACAAAACTTCTTTATTAAGTATGATTCAAACTAATGTTTGTAATGGTCCAATATATTTCAATTGTTGTCTAAACTTTTCTGTTGACTTAACAGATCCATTAATACTAGATTCATTAGTATTAGATATTCATTTACAAGGTGATGAATTTGAACAATTTTGCAAAAATTTTGCAATTATTTATAGAGTTTATTTTAGGTTAATGAATTCTCAAATAAATACTAGATTTAACATGTTACCAACTTCAAAAGAAGAAACAGTTTTATTACATGTAGAAACTGACAAGCCAACAGTTTTTATTCCTAAAAGATTAAAATGGAACGAAATTACAATTCCTGAACAATTTGAAATTCAAAATGATCAACCTTCTAGAAACATAATTAGAAGAGAAATTAATAATATTATAGAAAAAGAAGATGGAACAATTTTATTAAGATTTAATTCATTCAGAGAAGGAACAAGTTCTTCAAATAATTTCAATTTACCTAGAAGATCATTTTCTGAACCATCACCATCGATAGTATCAGAAAATCCTTCAAAGTATGTTTTCAAATCTCCTAATCCAGAAATAGTCATTTCACCCCCTATGTCACCTACAAGGTCACAAATGGGAATTAATGTTATTACTTTTGAAAAGAAAGAATTTCAAATAGATTTTGAATATTTAAATGAAGTTTTTGAAAATGAAAATAGTAAAAGGAAATTTTGGTTTATAGCATTAAATAAAGTTATTCAAGAAAAATTAAAAGAAGAATGGATTTCTTATATGAAAAAGATGAAATGTAATATTCTTTTACTTTCATGGTTAGAATATTGGTTTTCAAGAAATGAAGGTATTTCCAATGTTTTCAAAGAAAGTTATATTAATGTTCAAAGTAATTTGTATAGAAAATGGAAAATTAATGATAGTCAAGTTATTACTTCAATCCATCCACCCTTACAACCTGTAAAAATTCAAGTTGACCAACAGGAAATAGAAACTAGTCCTTTTAAGATAGGTAGAGAAGATGGAAATTCAAATATTGTATTAGATGATATTAAAAAAGTTTATCAACAAAATAATTATTCAAATCAGATATTACATACAATAGCTAATCAAGTAGAACATTTGTCTACTAAGCTAGATTCAATTCGTAAAGAAACCCCTAAATTTCCAAATGAAATTGCTAGTCCTCATTTCAAAACAAGAAGTGTTTCTCATGAATTAGAAGAAGATTTAATTAGAAATAAAATGAAAAATAGTTTGATAAATAGAATAACTCAAAGTATTCAAGTTGATAAAGCTAGTACTTCAGAAAATAGAATTAATTGTTTAGAAACAGAAACAAAAATGACAGAATTAGAATTAGATAATAATTCAAGTGAAGATTCAGATAATTCAGAAATGCAAAAAATTAATAATGTAGAACAAGAATTTAGAGATAATTCAGAAGTAGAAATTAATAGAATAAAAAGACAGAAAAATTATAGAAATTGGAATTCAATGAATACAAGAAATTATTATCCTAGACCTACTTCCCCAGATATTCAATATAAAGAAAGAAAACAATTCAAGACAAGTTCATATGATGGACATTCTGTCTATGAATGGAATATAGATGGAAAATCAGAGTATGAAATATTAAATACATTGCAAGAAATGGGAATGGCTAAGACGGCCTACAAAACATTAGGATTAACAGAAATTAATACTGCAACAGCATTAATAGTAGGATTCTCAGGACAATTAAAAAATTGGTGGGATAATTTGTTAACATTAGAAGGAAAACAACAAATATTAAATCATTCAACAGAAGTAGAAGTAGAGAAAACCAATGCAGATGGAACAAAAACATTCGTTATAGAAAATCAATCAGATGCAGTAGATCAATTGATAGTTACAATTTCAGTTCATTTCATAGGTAACCCAAAAGAAACTTTAGCTAGTTCAAAGATTATGTTAAGTAATTTAAGATGTCCAACTTTGTCAGATTTTAGATGGTATAAAGATGTATTTCTTACTCAAGTATTAAAAAGAAATGATGCTAATTCTCCTTTTTGGAAAGAAAAATTCATTACAGGATTACCAACTTTATTTTCGCAAAGAATAATATCTAAATTACAAAAAGAGGTAGGAAATGATTACATAGATTTCAATACAATATCTTTTGGTCAATTATTTGCTTTTATTAAAAAAGAAGGATTAGAATTATGTACAGAATTAAAGATTCAAAATAAATACGGTAGAGAAAAACAAGAAGTAGGAAACTTTTGTGAAGTTTTTGGTATTAAAGGAATTAAAGCTCCTTCAACTCAAAATAGAAAGTTAGAAAAATATAAAAGACATTCAAAATTTAAGAAACATAAGAATTATGATAATAGTCAATATTATAAAAAATATAAAAAGAACAAATATAAAGGATATAAAAATAAAGATACTAATGAAAATAATTCAATAACTTGCTGGAAATGTGGTCGCTTTGGTCACAAGGCAAATCAATGTAGAATGAAGAAAAAGATAAATGAAATATTTCAAGAAGAAGATTTCAAGAAGAAAATGATAGCTTTATTAATGGAAGAAACAGATATAGATGAAGATAATATTCAAGATGACATGGATTCAGATTCAAGTCTAGAAAGCATAGAAAAATGTAAATGTATTAATGTGATTTCAAAAAGTAATAAAGAAACATTATTTGAAATGATAGAAAAAATAGATGATAAAGAATGTAGAAAAGAATATTTGAAAAAATTAAGAGATTTAATATTAGAAGAAGAAAAACCTAAAAAGTTTGAAGAACCATTTAGTATTTCAAAATTATTAGAAAAATATCCAAATGAAGGATTATTAGGAATTAGGAAGCCAGATGAAGTCAAAGAAGATATTAAAACATTAAAAGAACAAGTTAGAAAATTACAAAAGGATTTAATAGAATTAAAAACAAAAGACTTAGAATTAGATACGAAGATAAGTTTAATAAAGAATGGAATTACTCAAGAAAACTCTTCAAAAGGAAAAGAAATTATAATTGATATTCAAGACTTAAATTCTATTCAAATAAATAATGAACAAGTTTTAGATAAAATGTATATTCAAATGATAAATAAGATAGAGTATCAAAAATGGTATTGTTTTGTTACCATAGGAATAAATGATTTCAAACTTACAGTACACGCTATGATAGATAGTGGTGCTGATGCAAACTGTATTAAAATAGGAATAATTCCTACAAAGTATTGTCAAAAAACTAATGAAAGTTTATTAGCAGCAAATTCAAGTAGATTACATGTCAAGCATAGAGTCATATTAAATGTATGCAATGATGATTATTGTATTAAAAATTTATGTTATGTATTTGATGATATAACTCAAGATTTAATTTTAGGTTTACCATTTTTACATCAAATTAATCCTATCAAAGTAGATACTGAAGGTATTCATACAAAAATCATGGGTAGGAAGATTTCATTTAATTTTATTTCTCCCAAAAGACAGAAAGAAATAGATTTAATTCAAAGGTGCTCAATATTTAGGCAAATAAATAATATTAGTCATATTAAGAGTCAAATAGGATTTTTACAAGAAGAACATTCATCTAATAGAATAGACTCTAAGTTTCAGAAAGAAATTTTATCCATTGCTTTATGCATTTCAAAATTTCATGATTTATATTATCAACCATTTCTATTACATATTTTTGCAAAAGATGTTTCAGAACAGATTTTTGCAAGATGGCAAGCTATCCTATCTGTATTCAATTTTGCTATTGAATATCTAAAAGGTAAGAAGAATTGTTTGCCTAAATTTAAACTTGTGAATTTTAGCAGGAATTTTAAAATGAGTTCAGTCAAGAAAGAAGGTGATTCCAAAAAACTTCCACTTATTCATTTAACTTCATCAAACAGATTTCAATCCCTTTCTGATTACCCTCCATTAAATTTTGCTCAAGCTTTAGAAGCCCCTTATCAAAAGACTGCTATTCAAAGGAACACTCCACCAAGTCAAACTCAATATCCACAAGCTACTTCAAGCTCAAATCTTACCTATTTTACTAAAGGAATAATTGAGCCACTTTACCTTACTCGTTTCATTCAAAATCCAGATTTCCAAACCTTTTCAAAATACATTGAACAAACCATTCATCCAGATTGCAATTGGATACCATTCAATGCTGAAAAAGATATTTCACTCTACCTTCTGGTTTTGATTGATTCAGGATCAGTAGATATCAAGCATACTTTAGACCCAAAAGATTCCAATAGAGTTGCTTATTCAAAAGCCATTATCAGAAAGATTTGTTCTTTTGATGAGTGGGGAAGTCATTCTCTGCTTAAATCATTTGCAATAGATACTCAATTTAGAGGATACACGTACCAGGACTATTTGGAGGCTTGGTACAAAGCTTTTTACCTCAGACCATTCAATCATTCATGGTTTCTTACTTTCCATAAAACCTTTTCAACTCAAGTACCTTCTATTCCAATTTGGTTTTATAATTGGTGGATATATCTTGGATGCACTGAAGATATTTATCCCCCAGAAACTCAAATGGCCTACAAATTATTCATTAGAAAAACTGAAGGAAGAATTCCAGATTACATGCAACCTATTCAATTTCATATTATGTTCAAAGTCCCATGGATATTTTGTTGGAGTTACAAAATTCATCCATTCCATCCCAAACCATATCCCATGTCCTTGGTTCGGGAATTCAAAATCAAATGGTGGACTCAAGTCTCAATCACTCAAGAAATGGTGGCGGCCCAGTTCTTTGGTGCGCATCAAATTCCACAAACAGGACAAAAGATTCAATCACCAACAAAGCAGGCTCATGGACCACCCTTGGCGGTACCATTAACTATTGCAAAAGCAAAAGAGACAATTCAAAAACATGAAAAGAAAAAAAGAAAAATTACAAGTAGAATCGAAGAAGATTAGACCAATGGCTGAAGCATCCTCACAACCAAGAGTTCTACTATATTAACAAGATTCTACTGCACTATAATCTATTAGGAGTTTTTGACGTTCACTTTACTGCTATAACGAGCCAACAATAAACAACAAGGAACTAGGCCAAACTTTACTTGCGAAGCAAGTAGAATCATGGAAGATTCGACCAATGAATAAAACGACGTCATAACCAACTGTTCTACTAGATTAATATGATTCAAAGGTACCAGAATGTATTGGGAGTTTTTGATGTGCAACTTTCGGCTAGAAGGGGCCAACAAGACACAACAAGCAACTAGGCTAAAATTAACTTGCAAAACATGTAGAATCACGGAAGGTTAGACCACTGGATGAAATATCGTTAAAACCTAGAGTTCAGTAGATTAATAAGATTCAAAGGAACTAGAATCTATTAGGACTTTTTGTTGTGCACCTAACGGCTAGAAGGAGTCAACAACACACAACAAGCAATTAGGCCAAACTTAACTTGCGAAACAATTACAATTAGAGAAGATTAGACCAATTGACGAAGCATCGTCACGACCTAGAGTTCTACTATATTAATATGATTCAAAGACAATTGAATGTATTAGGAGTTTTTGACGTGAACCTTACGGCTGTAAGGAGGCATCAACAGACAACAAGCAACATGGCTAAACTTAATTTGCAAAACAAGTAGAATCAGGTAAGATTAGCCAAATTGATGAGGCATCGTCACAATCTAGGGTTCTACAAGAAAAATAAGATTAGACAAATGGGTGAAACATCGTTAAAACCTAGAGTTCTTCTAGATTAATAAGATTCAAAGGCGCTAGAATCTATTAGGAGTTTTCCATATGAACCTAACAGCTAGAAGGAACCAACAACACATAAGAAGCAACTAGGCCAAACCTTAACTTGCGAAACAAGTACAATCAGGGAAGATTTGACCAATGGATGAAGCATCGTCACAACTTAGAGTTCTAGTAGATTAATAAGATTCATAGGTATTACAATGTATTAGGACTTTTTGATGTTCACCTTACGACTAGAAGGAGCCAACAACACACAACAAACAACAAGGCCAAACTTAACTTACGGAACAAGTAGAATCAGGAAAGATTAGACGAATGGATGAAACGTCGTCATAATGTTGGGTTCTACAAGACTAATAAGATTGAAAGGTACTAGAATGTATTAGAAGTTTTTGATGTGCACCGTACGGCTACAAAGAGCCAACAACACACAACAAGCAACTAGGCTAAACTTAACTTGCGAAACAAATAGAATCAAGGAAGATTAGACCAATGGATGAAGCATCGTCACAACCTAGAGTTGTACAATGTTAATAATCTTCAAAGGCACCAGAATGTATTAGGAGTTTTTGATATACACCTTACGACTATAAGGAGCCAACAACACACAACAAGCAACTAGGCCAAACTTAACTTGCAACACTAGTTGAATCAGGGAAAATTAGACAAATGGACGAAGCATCGTTACAATCTAGAGTTCTACTAGATTAATAAGATTCAAATCCACTAGAATCCATTAGGCGTTTTTGATGTACATCTTATGACTAGAATGAGCCAACAACACACAATAAGCAATTAGGCCATACTTAACTTGCGAAACAAGTACTATAAGGGAAGATTAGACCAATCGATGAAGTATCGTTACAGCCTAGAGTTCTACTAGATTAATAAGATTCAAAGGAACTAGAATCTATTAAGAGTTTTTGATGTGCACCTTACTGCTAGAAGGAGCCAACAACACACAACAAGCAACTTGTCCAAATTTAACTTGCGAAACAAGTACAATCAGGGAAGATTAGACGAATGGATAAAGCACCGTGACAACCTCGACTTCTACTATATTAATATGATTCAAAGGCATTAGAATGTATTAGGAGTTTTTGATGCGCACCTTACGGCTGTAAGGAGCCAACAACAAACAACAAGCAACTAGGCCAAATATAACTTGCGAAACAAGTAGAATCGGAGAAGATTAGACCAATGGGTGAAGCATTCCTCAGAACCAAGAGTTCTACTATATTAATAAGATTCAAATGCACTATAATCTATTGGGAGTTTTTGATGTGCACCTTACGGCTATAAAGAGCCAACAACAAACAACAAGGAACTAGGCCAAACTTTACTTGCGAAACATGTAGAATCATTGAAGATTAGACCAATGGATGAAACATCGTTAAAACATAGTGTTCTACTAGATTAATAAGATTCAAAGGCACAAGAATGTATTAGGAGTTTTTAATGTGCACCTTACGGCTAGAAGGAGCCAACAACACACAACAAGCAACTTGTCCAAATCTAACTTGCGAAACAAGTACAATCAGGAAAGCTTAGACCAATGGATAAAGCACCGTGACAACCTCGAGTTCTACTAAGTTAATAAGATTCAAAGGCATTAGAATGTAGTAGTAGTTTTTCATGCGCACCTTATGGCTTTATGGAGCCAACAACAAACAGGAAGCAACTAGGCCAAAGATAACTTGCGAAACAAGTAGAATCAGAGAAGATTAGACCAATGGATGAAGCATCCTCACAACCAAGAGTTCTACTATATTAATAAGATTTCAATGCACTATAATCTATTGGGAGTTTTTGATGTGCAGCTTACAGGTATAAGGAGCCAACAACAAACAACAAGGTACTAGGCCAAACGTTACTTGCGAAACATGTAGAATCATTGAAGATTAGACCAATGGATGAAACATCGTTAAAACCTAGTGTTCTACTAAATTAATATGATTCAAAGGCACCAGAATCTATTAGGAGTTTTTGATGTTAACATAACGGCTAGAAGGAGCCAACAACACACAACAAGCAACTAGGCCAAACCTAACTTGCGAAACAAGTACAATCAGGGAAGATTAGACCAATGGATGATGCATCGTCACAACATAGAGTTATAGTAGATTAATAAGATTGAAAGTCAATAGAATGTATAAGAAGTTTTTCATGTGCACCTTACAGCAAGAACGAGGCAACAGCACACAACAAGCAACTAGGCCAAACTTAACTTGTGAAACAAGTAGAATCAGGGAAGATTAAGCAAATGGATGAAACATCGTCACAACCTAGGGTTCTACTAGATTAATAAGATTCAACGGCACTTAAATGTATTAGGAGTTTTTGTTGTGGATCGTACGGCTTTATGGAGCCAAGAACACACAACAAGCAACTAGGCCAAACTTAACTTGCGAAACAAGTACAATCAGGGAAGATTTGACCAATGGATGAAGCATCGTCACAACTTAGAGTTCTAGTAGATTAATAAGATTCATAGGTATTACAATGTATTAGGACTTTTTGATGTTCACCTTACGACTAGAAGGAGCCAACAACACACAACAAACAACAAGGCCAAACTTAACTTACGGAACAAGTAGAATCAGGAAAGATTAGACCAATGGATGAAACGTCGTCATAATGTTGGGTTCTACAAGACTAATAAGATTGAAAGGTACTAGAATGTATTAGAAGTTTTTGATGTGCACCGTACGGCTACAAAGAGCCAACAACACACAACAAGCAACTACGCCAAGCTTAACTTGCGAAACAAATAGAATCGAGGAAGATTGGACCAATGGATGAAGCATCGCCACAACCTAGAGTTGTACGATATTAATAACATTGAAAGGCACAAGAATGTATTAGGAGTTTTTGATAAACACCTTTCGGCCACAACGAGCCAACAACACACAACAAGCAACTAGGCCAAACTTAAGTTGCAAAACTAGTTGAATCAGGGAAAATTAGACCAATGGATGAAGCATCGTTACAATCTAGAGTTCTACTAGATTAATAAGATTCGATTCCACTAGAATCCATTAGGATTTTTTATGTACACCTTACGACTAGAATGAGCCAACAACACACAATAAGCAAGTAGGCCATACTTAACTTGCGAAACAAGTACTATAAGGGAAGATTAGACCAATCGATGAAGTATCGTTACAGCCTAGAGTTCTACTAGATTAATAAGATTGAAAGGAACTAGAATCTATTAGGAGTTTTTGATGTGCACCTTACGGCTAGAAGGAGCCAACAACACACAACAAGCAACTTGTCCAAATTTAACTTGCGAAACAAGTACAATCAGGGAAGATTAGACGAATGGATAAAGCACTGTGACAACCTCTACTTCTACTATATTAATATGATTCGAAGGCATTAGAATGTATTAGGAGTTTTTGATTCGCACCTTACGGCTATAAGGAGCCAACAACAAACAACAAGCAACTAGGCCAAAGATAACTTGCGAAACAAGTAGAATCGGAGAAGATTAGAGCAATGGATAAAGCATCCTCAGAACAAAGAGTTCTACTATATTAATAACATTGAAATGCACTATAATCTATTGGGAGTTTTTGATGTGCGCCTTACGGCTATAAAGTGCCAACAACAAACAACAAGGAACTAGGCCAAACTTTACTTACGAAACATGTAGAATCATTGAAGATTAGACTAATGGATGAAACATCGTTAAAACCTAGTGTTCTACTAGATTAATAAGATTCAAAGGCACTAGAATCTATTAGCAGTTTTTGATGTGAACCTAATGGCTAGATGGAGCCAACAAAACAGAACAAGCAACTAGGCCAAACTTAACTTGTGAAACAAGTACAATCAAGGAAGATTAGACCAATCGATGAAGCATCGTCACAACATAGAGTTATAGTAGATTAATAAGACTGAAAGACAGTACAATGTATAAGAAGTTTTTCATGTGCACCTTAACGCTAGAAGGAGCTAACAACACACAACAAGCAACTAGGCCAAACTTAACTTGCGAAACAAGTAGAATCAGGGAAGATTAGACCAATGGATGAAACATCGTTACAACCTAGGGTTCTACTAGATTAATAAGATTCGAAGGCACTTGAATGTATTAGGAGTTTTTGTTGTGAATCGTACGGCTATATGGAGCCAAGAACACACAACATGCAACTAGGCCAAACTTAACTCGCGAAACAATTAGACTAAGAGAATATTAGACCAATGGATGAAGCATCATCACAACCTAGAGTTCTGCTTTATATTAATATGATTCAAAGGCACTAAAATGTCTTAGGAGTTTTTGATGTGCACCTTACGGCTATATGGAGCCAACAACACACAATAAGAAACTAAGCCTAACTTAAATTGCGAAAGAAGTAGAATTGGAGAAGATTAGACCCATGGATGAAACATCCTCAAAACCGAGACTTCTACTATATTAATAAGATTGAAAGGCACTATAATCAATTAGGAGTTTTTGATGTGCACCTTACGGCATAAGGAGCCAACAACACACACCAAGCAACTAAGCCCAACTTAAACAAAAAGAATCGAAGAAGATTAGACCAATGGCTGAAGCATCCTCACAACCAAGAGTTCTTCTATATTAACAAGATTCTAATCCACTATAATCTATTAGGAGTTTTTGACATTCACCTTACTGCTATAACGAGCCAACAATAAACAACTGGGAACTAGGCCAAACTTTACTTACGAAGCAAGTAGAATCATGGAAGATTCGACCAATAGATAAAACGTCGTCATAACCAATTGTTCTGCTAGATTAATATGATTCAAAGGTACCATAATGTATTGGGAGTTTTTGATGCGCAACTTACGGCTAGAAGGGGCCAACAAGACACAACAAACAAGTAGGCCAAAATTAACTTGCGAAACATGTAGGATCGGGGAAGATTAGACCAATGGATGAAGTATTGTTAAAACCTAAAGTTCTACTAGATTAATAAGATTCAAAGGACCTAGAATCTATTAGCAGTTTTTGATGTGCACCTAACGGCTAGAAGGGGCCAACAAGACACAACAAGCAACGAGGCCAAAATTAACTTGCGAAACATGTAGGATCAGGAAAGATTAGACCAATGGATGAAGTATCGTTAAAACCTGGAGTTCTTCTAAATTAATAAAATTCAAAGAAACTAGAATCTATTACGAGTTTTTGATGTGCACCTAACGGCTAGAAGGAGCCAACAACACACAACAAACAACTAGGCCAAACTTAACTTACGAAACAATTACAATCGGAGAAGATTAGACCAATTGACGAAGCATCGACACGACCTAGAGTTCTACTATATCAATATGATTCAAAGGCAATTGAATGTATTAGGAGTTTTTGATGTGCACCTTACGGCTGTAAGGAGGCATCAACAGACAACCAGCAACATGGCCAAACTTAATTTGCAAAACAAGTAGAATCAGGGAAGATTAGCCCAATCGATGAGGCATCGTCACAATCTAGGGTTCTACAAGACAAATAAAATTAGACCAATGGGTGAATCATCATTAAAACCTAGAGTTCTACTAGACTAATAAGATTCAAAGGCACTAGAATCTATTAGGAGTTTTTGATATGCACCTAACAGCTAGAAGAAACCAACAACACACAAGAAGCAACTAGGCGAAACTTAACTAGTGAAACAAGTACAATCAGGGACGATTTGACCAATGGATGAAGCATCATCACAACTTAGAGTTCTAGTAGATTAATAAGATTCATAGGTACTACATTGTATTAGGACTTTTTGATGTTCACCTTACGACTAGAAGGAGCCAACAACACACAAGAAACAACAAGGCCAAACTTAACTTAAGGAACAAGTAGAATCAGAAAAGATTAGACCAATAGATGAAACGTCGTCATAATCTTGGGTTCTACAAGACTAATAAGATTGAAAGGTACTAGAATGTATTAGAAGTTTTTGATGTGCACCGTACGGCTACAAGGAGCCAACAACACACAACAAGCAACTAGGCCAAACTTAACTTGCGAAACAAATAGAATCGAGGAAGAATAGATCAATGGATGAAGCATCATCACAACCTAGAGTTGTACGATATTAATAATCTTCAAAGGCACCAGAATGTATTAGGAGTTTTTGATATACACCTTACGACTACAAGGAGCCAACAACACACAACAAGGAACTAGGCCAAACTTAACTTGCAAAACTAGTTAAATCAGAGAAAATTAGACCAATGGATGAAGCAACGTTACAATCTAGAGTTCTACTAGATTAATAAGATTCGAATCCACTAGAATATATTAGGAGTTTTTGATGTACACTTTACGACTACAATGAGCCAACAACACACAATAATCAATTAGGCCATACTTAACTTGCGAAACAAGTACTATAAGGGAAGATTAGACCAATCGATGAAGTATCATTACACCTTAGAGTTCTACTAGATTAATAAGATTCAAAGGAACTAGAATCTATTACTAGTTTTTTGATGTGCACCTTACGGCTAGAAGGAGCCAACAACACAAAACAAGCAACTTGTCCAAATTTAACTTGCGAAACAAGTACAATCAGGGAAGATTAGACCAATGGATAAAGCACCGTGACAACCTCGACTTCTACTATATTAATATGATTCAAAGGCATTAGAATGTATTAAGAGTTTTTGATGCGCACCTTATGGCTATAAGGAGCCAACAACAAACAACAAGCAACTAGGCCAAAGATAACTTGCGAAACAAGTAGAATCAGAGAAGATTAGACCAATGGGTGAAGCATTCCTCAGAACCAAGAGTTCTACTATAGTAATAAGATTCAAATGCACTATAATCTATTGGGAGTTTTTGATGTGCACCTTACGGCTATAAAGAGCCAACAACAAACAACAAAGAACTAGGCCAAACTTTACTTGCGAAACATGTAGAATCATTGAAGATTAGACCAATGGACGAAACATCGTTAAAACCTAGTGTTCTACTAGATTAATAATATTCAAAGGCACTAGAATCTATTAGGAGTTTTTGATGTGAACCTAACGGCTAGAAAGAGCCAGCAACACACAACAAGCAACTAGGCCAAACCTAACTTGCGAAACAAGTACAATCTGGGAAGATTAGACCAATGGATGATGCATCGTCACAACATAGAGTTATAGTAGATTAATAAGATTGAAAGTCAATAGAATGTATAAGAAGTTTTTCATGTGCACCTTACAGCAAGAAGGAGCCAACAGCACACAACAAGCAACTAGGCCAAACTTAACTTGTGAAACAAGTAGAATCAGGGAAGATTAGGCAAATGGATGAAACATCGTCACAACCTAGGGTTCTACTAGATTAAAAAGATTCAAAGGCACTTCAATGTATTAGGAGGTTTTGTTGTGGATCGTACGGCTTTATGGAGCCAAGAATACACAACAAGCAACTAGGCCAAACTTAACTCGCGAAACAATTAGAGTCAGAGAAGATTAGACCAATGGATGAAGCATCGTCACAACTTAGAGTTCTAGTAGATTAATAAGACTCAAAGGCACTACAATGTATTAGGACTTTTTGATGTTCACCTTACGACTAGAAGGAACAACCAACACACAACAAGCAACAAGACCAAACTTAACTTACGGAACAAGTAGAATCAGGAAAGATTAGACCAATGGATGAAACGTCGTCATAATCTAGGGTTCTACAAGACTAATAAAATTGAAAGGTACTAGAATGTATTAAAAGTTTGTGATGTGCACCGTACAGCTTTAAGGAGCCAACAACACACAACAAGCAACTACGCCAAGCTTAACTTGCGAAACAAATAGAATCGAGGAAGATTGGACCAATGGATGAAGTATCGCCACAACCTAGAGTTGTACGATATTAATAACATTGAAAGGCACAAGAATCTATTAGGAGTTTTTGAAAAACACCTTTCGGCCACAACGAGCCAACAACACACAACAAGCAACTAGGCCAAACTTAAGTTGCAAAACTAGTTGAATCAGGGATAATTAGACCAATGGATGAAGCATCGTTACAATCTAGAGTTTTACTAGATTAATAAGATTCGATTCCACTAGAATCCATTAGGCATTTTTGATGTACACCTTACGACTAGAATGAGCCAACAACACACAATAAGCAAGTAGGCCATACTTAACTTGCAAATCAAGTACAATAAGGGGAGATTAGACCAACCGATGAAGTATCGTTACAACCTAAAGTTCTATTAGATTAATAAGATTCAAAGGAACTAGAATCTATTAGGACTTTTTGATATGCACCTTACGGCTAGAAGGAGCCAACAACACACCACAAGCAACTAGGCCAATGATAACTTGGGAAACAAGTAGAATCAGAGAAAATTAGACCAATGGGTGAAGCATTCCTCAGAACCAAGAGTTCTACTATAGTAATAAGATTCAAATGCACTATAATCTATTGGGAGTTTTTGATGTGCACCTTACGGCTATAAAGAGCCAACAACAAACAACAAAGAACTAGGCCAAACTTTACTTGCGAAACATGTAGAATCATTGAAGATTAGACCAATGGACGAAACATCGTTAAAACCTAGTGTTCTACTAGATTAATAATATTCAAAGGCACTAGAATCTATTAGGAGTTTTTGATGTGAACCTAACGGCTAGAAAGAGCCAGCAACACACAACAAGCAACTAGGCCAAACCTAACTTGCGAAACAAGTACAATCTGGGAAGATTAGACCAATGGATGATGCATCGTCACAACATAGAGTTATAGTAGATTAATAAGATTGAAAGTCAATAGAATGTATAAGAAGTTTTTCATGTGCACCATACAGCAAGAAGGAGCCAACAGCACATAACAAGCAACTAGGCCAAACTTAACTTGTGAAACAAGTAGAATCAGGGAAGATTAGGCAAATGGATGAAACATCGTCACAACCTAGGGTTCTACTAGATTAAAAAGATTCAACGGCACTTCAATGTATTAAGAGGTTTTGTTGTGGATCGTACGGCTTTATGGAGCCAAGAACACACAACAAGCAACTAGGCCAAACTTAACTCGCGAAACAATTAGAGTCAGAGAAGATTAGACCAATGGATGAAGCATCGTCACAACTTAGAGTTCTAGTAGATTAATAAGACTCAAAGGCACTACAATGTATTAGGACTTTTTGATGTTCACCTTACGACTATAAGGAACCAACAACACACAACAAGCAACAAGGCCAAACTTAACTTACGGAACAAGTAGAATCAGGAAAGATTAGACCAATGGATGAAACGTCGTCATAATCTAGGGTTCTACAAGACTAATAAAATTGAAAGGTACTAGAATGTATTAAAAGTTTGTGATGTGCACCGTACAGCTTTAAGGAGCCAACAACACACAACAAGCAACTACGCCAAGCTTAACTTGCGAAACAAATAGAATCGAGGAAGATTGGACCAATGGATGAAGTATCGCCACAACCTAGAGTTGTACGATATTAATAACATTGAAAGGCACAAGAATCTATTAGGAGTTTTTGAAAAACACCTTTCGGCCACAACCAGCCAACAACACACAACAAGCAACTAGGTCAAACTTAAGTTGCAAAACTAGTTGAATCAGGGATAATTAGACCAATGGATGAAGCATCGTTACAATCTAGAGTTTTACTAGATTAATAAGATTCGATTCCACTAGAATCCATTAGGCATTTTTGATGTACACCTTACGACTAGAATGAGCCAACAACACACAATAAGCAAGTAGGCCATACTTAACTTGCAAATCAAGTACAATAAGGGGAGATTAGACCAACCGATGAAGTATCGTTACAACCTAAAGTTCTATTAGATTAATAAGATTCAAAGGAACTAGAATCTATTAGAACTTTTTGATGTGCACCTTACGGCTAGAAGGAGCCAACAACACACCACAAGCAACTAGGCCAATGATAACTTGGGAAACAAGTAGAATCAGAGAAAATTAGACCAATGGGTGAAGCATTCCTCAGAACCAAGAGTTCTACTATAGTAATAAGATTCAAATGCACTATAATCTATTGGGAGTTTTTGATGTGCACCTTACGGCTATAAAGAGCCAACAACAAACAACAAAGAACTAGGCCAAACTTTACTTGCGAAACATGTAGAATCATTGAAGATTAGACCAATGGACGAAACATCGTTAAAACCTAGTGTTCTACTAGATTAATAATATTCAAAGGCACTAGAATCTATTAGGAGTTTTTGATGTGAACCTAACGGCTAGAAAGAGCCAGCAACACACAACAAGCAACTAGGCCAAACCTAACTTGCGAAACAAGTACAATCTGGGAAGATTAGACCAATGGATGATGCATCGTCACAACATAGAGTTATAGTAGATTAATAAGATTGAAAGTCAATAGAATGTATAAGAAGTTTTTCATGTGCACCTTACAGCAAGAAGGAGCCAACAGCACACAACAAGCAACTAGGCCAAACTTAACTTGTGAAACAAGTAGAATCAGGGAAGATTAGGCAAATGGATGAAACATCGTCACAACCTAGGGTTCTACTAGATTAAAAAGATTCAAAGGCACTTCAATGTATTAGGAGGTTTTGTTGTGGATCGTACGGCTTTATGGAGCCAAGAACACACAACAAGCAACGAGGCCAAACTTAACTCGCGAAACAATTAGAGTCAGAGAAGATTAGACCAATGGATGAAGCATCGTCACAACTTAGAGTTCTAGTAGATTAATAAGACTCAAAGGCACTACAATGTATTAGGACTTTTTGATGTTCACCTTACGACTAGAAGGAACCAACAACACACAACAAGCAACAAGGCAAAACTTAACTTACGGAACAAGTAGAATCAGGAAAGATTAGACCAATGGATGAAACGTCGTCATAATCTAGGGTTCTACAAGACTAATAAAATTGAAAGGTACTAGAATGTATTAAACGTTTGTGATGTGCACCGTACAGCTTTAAGGAGCCAACAACACACAACAAGCAACTACGCCAAGCTTAACTTGCGAAACAAATAGAATCGAGGAAGATTGGACCAATGGATGAAGCATCGCCACAACCTAGAGTTGTACGATATTAATAACATTGAAAGGCACAAGAATGTATTAGGAGTTTTTGATAAACACCTTTCGGCCACAACGAGCCAACAACACACAACAAGCAACTAGGCCAAACTTAAGTTGCAAAACTAGTTGAATCAGGGAAAATTAGACCAATGGATGAAGCATCGTGACAATCTAGAGTTCTACTAGATTAATAAGATTCGATTCCACTAGAATCCATTAGGCATTTTTTATGTACACCTTACGACTAGAATGAGCCAACAACACACAATAAGCAAGTAGGCCATACTTAACTTGCGAAACAAGTACTATAAGGGAAGATTAGACCAATCGATGAAGTATCGTTACAGCCTAGAGTTCTACTAGATTAATAAGATTCAAAGGAACTCGAATCTATTAGGAGTTTTTGATGTGCACCTTACGGCTAGAAGGTGCCAACAACACACAACAAGCAACTTGTCCAAATTTAACTTGCGAAACAAGTACAATCAGGGAAGATTAGACGAATGGATAAAGCACTGTGACAACCTCGACTTCTACTATATTAATATGATTCGAAGGCATTAGAATGTATTAGGAGTTTTTGATTCGCACCTTACGGCTATAAGGAGCCAACAACAAACAACAAGCAACTAGGCCAAAGATAACTTGTGAAAAAAGTAGAATCGGAGAAGATTAGACCAATGGATAAAGCATCCTAAGAACCAAGAGTTCTACTATATTAATAACATTGAAATGCACTATAATCTATTGGGAGTTTTTGATGTGCGCCTTACGGCTATAAAGAGCCAACAACAAACAACAAGGAACTAGGCCAAACTTTACTTACGAAACATGTAGAATCATTGAAGATTAGACCAATGGATGAAACATCGTTAAAACCTAGTGTTCTACTAGATTAATAAGATTCAAAGGCACTAGAATCTATTAGCAGTTTTTGATGTGAACTTAACGGCTAGAAGGAGCCAACAACACACAACAAGCAACTAGGCCAAACTTAACTTGCGAAACAAAAAGAATCAGGGAAGATTAGACCAATGGATGAAGCATCCTCACAACCAAGAGTTCTACTATATTAACAAGATTCTACTGCACTATAATCTATTAGGAGTTTTTGACGTTCACCTTACTGCTATAACGAGCCAACAATAAACAAAAGGGAACTAGGCCAAACTTTACTTTCGAAGCAAGTAGAATCATGGAAGATTCGACCAATGGATAAAACGTCGTAATAACCATTTGTTCTACTAGATTAATATGATTCAAAGGTACCAGAATGTTTTGGGTGTTTTTGATGTGCAACTTTCGGCTAGAAGCGCCAACAAGACACAACAAGCAACTAGGCCAAAATTAACTTGCGAAACATGTAGGATCACGGAAGATTAGACCACTAGATGAAATATCGTTAAAACCTAGAGTTCAGTAGATTAATAAGATTCAAATGAACTAGAATCTATTAGGAGTTTTTGTTGTGCAACTAACGGCTAGAAGGAGTCAACAACACACAACAAGCAATTAGGCCAAACTTAACTTGCGAAACAATTACAATTAGAGAAGATTAGACCAATTTACGAAGCATCGTCACGACCTAGAGTTGTACTATATTAATATGATTCAAAGGCAGTTGAATGTATTAGGAGTTTTTGACGTGAACCTTACGGCTGTAAGGAGGCATCAACAGATAACAAGCAACATGGCCAAACTTAATTTGCAAAACAAGTAGAATCAGGTAAGATTAGCGCAATTGATGAGGCATCGTCACAATCTAGGGTTCTACAAGACAAATAAGATTAGACCAATGGGTGAATCATCATTAAAACCTAGAGTTTTACTAGATTAATAAGATTCAAAAGCAGTAGAATCTATTAGGAGTTTTTGATGTGCACCTAACAGCTAGAAGGAACCAACAACACACAAGAAGCAACTAGGCCAAGCTTAACTTGCGAAACAAGTACAATCAGGAAAGATTTGACCAATGGATGAAGCTTCGTCACAACTTAGAGTTCTAGTAGATTCATAAGATTCATAGGTACTACAATGTATTAGGACTTTTTGATGTTCACCTTACGACTAGAAGAAGCCAACAACACACAACAAACAACAAGGCCAAACTTAACTTACGGAACAAGTAGAATCAACAAAGATTAGACCAATGGATGAAACGTCGTCAGAATCTTGGGTTCTACAAGACTAATAAGATTGAAAGGTACTAGAATGTATTAGAAGTTTTTGATGTGCACCATACGGCTACACGGAGCTAACAACACACAACAAGCAACAAGGCCAAACTTAACTTGCGAAACAAATAGAATCGAGGAAGATTAGACCAATGGATGAAGCATCATCACAACCTAGAGTTGTACGATATTAATAATCTTCAAAGGCACCAGAATGTATTAGGAGTTTTTGATATACACCTTACGACTACAAGGAGCCAACAACACACAACAAGCAACTAGGCCAAACTTAACTTGCAAAACTAGTTGAATCAGGGAAAATTAGACCAATGGATGAAGCATCGTTGCAATCTAGAGTTCTACTAGATTAATAAGATTCGAATCCACTAGAATCTATTAGGACTTTTTGATATACACCTTACGACTAGAATGAGCCAACAACACACAATAAGCTATTAGACCATACTTAACTTGCGAAACAAGTACTATAAGGGAAGATTAGACCAATCGTTAAAGTATCGTTACAACCTAGAGTTCTACTAGATTAATAAGATTCAAAGGAACTAGAATCTATTAGGAGTTTTTGATGTGCACCTTACGGCTAGAAGGAGCCAACAACACACAATAAGCAACTTGTCCAAATTTAACTTGCGAAACAAGTACAATCAGGGAAGATTAGACCAATGGATAAAGCACCGTGACAACCTCGACTTCTACTATATTAATATGATTCAAAGGCATTAGAATGTATTAGGAGTTTTTGATGTGCACCTTATGGCTATAAGGAGCCAACAACAAATAACAAGCAACTAGGCCAAAGATAACTTGCAAAACAAGTAGAATCGGAGAAGATTAGACCAATGGGTGAAGCATTCTTCAGAACCAAGAGTTCTACTATATTAATAAGATTCAAATGCACTATAATCTATTGGGAGTTTTTGATGTGCACCTTACGGCTATAAAGAGCCAACAACAAACAACAAGGAACTAGGCCAAACTGTACTTGCGAAACATGTAGAATCATTGAAGATTAGACCAATGGATGAAACATCGTTAACACCTAGTGTTCTACAAGATTAATAAGATTCAAAGGCACAAGAATGTATTAGGAGTTTTTAATGTGCACCTTACGGCTAGAAGGAGCCAACAACACACAACAAGCAACATGTCCAAATTTAACTTGCGAAACAAGTACAATCAGGAAAGATTAGACCAAAGGATAAAGCACCGTGACAACCTCGAGTTCTACTATGTTAATAAGATTCAAAGGCATTAGAATGTAGTAGTAGTTTTTGATGCGCACCTTATGGCTATATGGAGCCAACAACAAACAGGAAGCAACTAGGCCAAAGATAATTTGCGAAAGAAATAGAATCGGAGAAGATTAGACCAATGGATGAAGCATCCTCACAACCAAGAGTTCTACTATATTAATAAGATTTCAATGCACTATAATCTATTGGGAGTTTTTGATGTGCAGCTTACAGGTATAAGGAGCCAACAACAAACAACAAGGTACTAGGCCAAACGTTACTTGCGAAACATGTAGAATCATTGAAGATTAGACCAATGGATGAAACATCGTTAAAACCTAGTGTTCTACTAGATTAATACGATTCAAAGACACTAGAATCTGTTAGGAATTTTTTATGTGAACCTAACGGCTACAAGGAGCCAACAAGCAACTAGGCCAAACTTAACTCACGAAACAAGTAGAATCAGGGAAGATTAGGCCAATGTATGAAACATCGTCACAACCTAGGGTTCTACTAGATTAATAAGATTCAAAGGCACTTGAATGTATTAGGAGTTTTTGTTGTGGACCGTACAGCTATAAGGAGCCAAGAATAGACAACAATCCACTTGGCCAAATTTAACTCACGAAACAGTTAGACTCAAAGGAAATTAGACTAATGGATGACGCATCATCACAATCTAGAGTCCAGCTTTATTAATATGATTCAAACAAACAAGAATGTCTTAGGAGTTTTGATGTGCACCTTACGGCTATAAGGAGCCAACAACACACAACAAGCAAATAAGCCAAACTTAACTTGCGAAACAAGTAGAATTGGAGAAGATTAGACCAATGGATGAAGCACCTTCAAAACCGAGACTTCTACTATATTAATAAGATTCAAAGCCATTATAATCAATTAGGGGTTTTTGATGTGCACCTTACTGCTATAAGGAGCCAACAATAAACAATAGGGAACTACGCCAGCTTTAATTGTGAAACAAGTAGAATCATGGAAGATTCGACCAGTGGATAAAACGTCGTCATAACCGATTGTTTTACTATATTAATATGATTCAAAGGTACCAGAATATATTAGGAGTTTTTGATGAGCAACTTACGGCTAGAAGGGGCCAATAAGACACAACAAGCAACTAGGCCAAAATTAACATGGGAAACATGTAGGATCAGGGAAGATTTGACCAATGGATGAAATATCGTTGATGAGAATCAAATATTCATAAACTTAGATATGTGTTTTTCATGCTTTAGCATAGATTTCATTGAGATATGCCATGTTTATTAGATAAATCACATTATATTTGTGATTCTCATATTTTATGTGTTTTGTAGGAAAAAGGGATAAAAACCACTTATCTTCTAAAGTTCATAACTTTTGATGCAAATGTCCAAATGAGATGACTGAAGATGATATGGAAAGATGAGAAAGAGATAGAAAACTTTTATGAACAAATGTTTCTCAAATTCCGAAAGAAAATGGACCAAAACTGGGCAAAAGCAGAACAAGGCAGAACCGAAGAAGAGGAAAACAGGGAGAAAAATCAGCCATCTTCCGGAGGCCATAACTCTTGATTCAGACGTCCAAATGAGATGATTCAAGATGATATGGAAATCTGAAAAAGAGAGGAAAAACTTTTATGCATAGAGTTTTGTCAAAATCCGGACGAAAAGGGACCAAAATGGGACGAAATCAGTACGACGCCTGAATCCTGAAATTTGCAAATTTCGTCCCTAATGTTTTGGAAGCTTTACATTTTCTCCCCAACGCCCCTAGCTGTATTAATATCCCATTTTCTTCAGAAAAACACAAGTAGGAAGTAGTAGGAGAAACATGGAGACATAGAATAAAGTAGGATAGGGTTAGGGTTAGTTTTTGTTTATTTGCACATTTTCCCCAATCTTGAGGAGATTTTCCAAGAGGCTAGGGTTTGGCATTTTGTGGCTCTTCAACACTTCAATCTTTGGATTTTCTTTGGCTTGCTAAGTGTGGAATTTGTTGGATTCACCAATCTTTTGATTAAGGGAAGTATTTCTTACAAATTTCTTATGCTTTCAATGGTTAATTCTCTTTGTGATTGTTGGTTGTTTGAAGCCATGAGAGGCTAAATTATATTGGGTGATTCTTGGTGTTTGATGTATGGATTAGGTTTATTTTGATTCCTTGTGGGTTGTAGAGTGATGGGCTTGCATTAATTGAAGTTTTCCTACTTGTATTTAATGATTAGCATGCATTGAATTGTGGCCACATTTAGTGTGTGTTCTTGGTGTTCGTGTGTGTTTTAGAATATACATGAATTTGGACCAAAAGTAGGAAAAACTACCTAACATTCTTTAGATTTAGGTGTTTGAGAAAAGAAACAACTACCATATAAGCTTAATTGTGCACTAAAATTGTGTGGAAGCCATAGGTTTTAGTGTGCAAAGGCACCAACCTGTCCGAAAGGAGATCTTCTATTCTTTAATTCCATTGTGTCCGAAACGAGATGTGGTGCGAAAGATAGGTGCGTTCCTTAGATTAAACACTTGAATTAGGGAATGAAGTAGTTGGCTAAAACATCTAGGGCTAGAATTGTGCATTAGAGTTGTGTGGAAGCCATAGGCGCTAATGTGCTCTAGGTGGGGATGAGACCGAAAGGAGATTCCTCATTCTATAATTCCGATGAGACCGAAAGGAGATTTGGAGTGAATGGATGTAGCCACTTAGTTAAGATGCCCTACACTCGGTTGCCCTTAGGAGTCAAAGTAGCCGACCCCTTGCATTGAACCCAAGGATCACCCTCCTTCCTCGATTGTGTGTTTCTTTTATGTGCATACTTTTATTTATGATTCTTAGCTAAATATCACTCTTTTTATCACTCTTTAGCAAATAATTAGTTGCACTTAGATTTTGGTTTTGTCCCCTTCCCTGTGGAAAATGATCCCTATACTTTACTACAATTGATTAAGTGAGGTTTAGGTGTATATTTGTGTGAGTTTGAGCTATATTTTGACACTTTTGCACACACCGATTCCGCTCACCAATCGTTACGTAGAGTTCTACTAGATTAATAAGATTCAAGTGAAGTAGAATCTATTAGGAGTTTTTGATGTGCACCTAACGGCCAACAACACACAACAAGCAACTAGGCCAAGCTTAACTTGCGAAACAATTACAATTAGAGAAGATTAGACCAATTGACGAAGCATCGTCACAACCTAGAGTTCTACTATATTAATATGATTCAAAGGCAATTGAATGTAATAGGAGTTTTTGATGTGCAACTTACGGCTGTAAGGAGGCATCAACAGACAACAAGCAACATGGCCAAACTTAACTTGCGAAACAAGTAGAATCAGGGAAGATTAGCCTAATCGATGAGGCATCGTCACTATCTAGGGTTCTACAAGACAAATAAGATTAGACCAATGGGTGAATCATCGTTAAAACCTAGAGTTCTACTAGATTAATAAGATTAAAAAGCAGTAGAATCTATTAGGAGTTTTTGTTGTGCACCTAACAGCAAGAAAGAGCCAACAACACACAAGAAGCAACTAGGCCAATTTTAACTTGCGAAACAAGTACAATCGGGGAAGATTTGACCAATGGATGAAGCATCGTCACAACTTAGAGTGTAGTAGATTAATAAGATTCAAATTTACTACAATGTATTAGGACTTTTTGATGTTCACCTTATGACTAGAAGGAGCCAACAACACACAACAAGCAACAAGGACAAACTTAACTTATGCAACAAGTAGAATCAGGAAAGATTAGACCAATGGATGAAACGTCGTCATAAAATAAGGTTCCACAAGACTAATAAGATTGAAATGTACCAGAATGTATTAGAAGTTTTTTATGTGCACCGTACGGCTATAAGGAGCCAACAACACACAACTAGCAACTTGGCCAAACTTAACTGGCGAAACAAATAGAATCGGGGAAGATTAGACCAATGGATGAAGCATCGTCACAACCTAGAGTTGTACGATATTAATAACATTCAAAGGCACCATAATTTGAACACAATATCTTTTGGTCAGTTATTTGCTTTTATTAAAAAAGAGGGATTAGAATTATGTACAGAATTAAAGATTCAAAATAAATATGGTCGAGAAAAACAAGAAGTAGGAAACTTTTGTGAAGTTTTTGGCATTAAAGGAATTAAAGCCCCTTCAACTCAAACTAGAAAATTAGAAAAATACAAAAGACATTCAAAATTTAAGAAACATAAGGATTATGATAATAGTCAATATTATAAAAAATATAAAAAGAAGAAATATAAAGGATATAAAAATAAAGATACTAATGAAAATAATTCAATAACTTGCTGGAAATGTGGTCGCTTCGGTCACAAGGCAAATCAATGTAAAATGAAGAAAAAGATAAATGAAATATTTCAAGAAGAAGATTTCAAAAAGAAAATGATAGCTTTATTAATAGAAGAAACAGATATAGATGAAGATAATATTCAAGATAACATAGATTCATATTCAAGTCTAGAAAGCATAGAAAAATGTAAGTGTATTAATGTAATTTCAAAAAGTAATAAACAAACATTATTTGAGATGATATAAAAAATAGATGATAAAGAATGTAGAAAAAAATATTTGAAAAAATTAAGAGATTTAATATTAGAAGAAGGAAGCCCTAAAAAGTTTGAAGAACCATTTAGTATTTCAAAATTATTAGAAAAATATCCAAATGAAGGATTATTAGGAATTAGAAAGCCAGACGAAATTAAAGAAGATATTAAAACATTAAAAGAACAAGTTAGAAAATTTCAAAAGGATTTAATAGAATTAAAAACAAAAGATTTACAATTAGATACAAAGATAAGTTTAATAAAAAATGAGAATACTTCAGAAGATTCTTCAAAAGGAAAAGAAGTTATAACTGATATTCAAGACTTAAATTCTATTCAAATAAATAATGAACAAGTTTCAGATAAAATGTATATTCAAATGATTAATAAGATAGAGTATCAAAAGTGGTATTGTTTTGTTACCATAGGAATAAATGATTTCAAACTCACAGTACACGCTATGATAGATAGTGGTGCTGACGCAAACTGTATTAAAACAGGAATAATCCCTACAAAGTATTGTCAAAAGACTAATGACCGGTGTCATATACTGTAGCAAAACAATATACTATTATCGTCACCTTGTAAAAATCTTTAGATTTCAAAACTTACATTTTAAAATGAACAGTATATGAGTTGTTCATTTGTTCCAGGCAGGGTGCTCCCCGTGTTCCCCGATCTTAGTCTGAAGTCAAGAGTAAACGATTAGATTATGTTATATTAAACATGGCAGCGAGATTTAGAAAAATGTTTTTGAATACTCAAGATAGAAACGGTAACTCTGACGTCGTGCAGAATCAGGAGGTGCATATGCCTTTAGATTACTCAAGTTGGTCTATTCCAGAGCAAAGTATAGAGTCAATATATAACATAGGTTCGTTAGATTTCAAAATGGTATCAGAGCCATCTGTTCACTGTTTTAGGTGTTCAAAAGCATTAGTTTAAATTAAGCTTAAGTGTTTAGCATAACCTTAATTTAAGCCTTTACCTTTGATTAAGATTAAGGTAGGTTTGGCAAGCGGTTTGGTGAGCCTAGTAAGACCGTTGGTAAGCCCGAGTGTGAGGTGTTCCAGGCAGGGTGCTCCCCGTGCTCCCCGATCTTAGTCTGAAGTCAAGAGTAAACGATTAGATTATGTTATATTAAACATGGCAGCAAGATTTAGAAAAATGTTTTTGAATACTCAAGATAGAAACGGTAACTCTGACGTCGTGCAGAGTAAGGAGGTGCATATGCCTTTAGATTACTTAAATTGGTCTATTCCAGAACAAAGTATAGAATCCATCTATAAGATAGGTTCTTTAGATTTCAAAACTGCTTTTTTAATTAAAACTCATGAAGAAACAATTTCTTTGTAAGAAGAATTTCAAACAATTCCTTTATTAAATAAAGTTTCAATTAAAAAATATATAGGCAAAGGTTATAGATATATTCATTATGGTATGATTCAAGTAGCAATTAAACCTTTAGTACACATAGGTGTAGATGCTCCAATTTACTTAGCATTAAGAGATAAAAGATTAAAAAGATACAAAACTTCTTTATTAAGTATGATTCAAACTAATGTTTGTAATGGTCCAATATATTTCAATTGTTGTCCAAACTTTTACATTGATTTAATGATCCATTAATACTACATTCATTAGTATTAGATATTCATTTACAAGGTGATGAATTTGAACAATTTTGCAAAAATTTTGCTATTATATACAGAGTTTATTTTAGATTAATGAATTCTCAAATAACTACTAGATTCAACATGTTACCAATTTCAAAAGAAGAAACAGTCTTATTACATGTAGAAACTGATAATCCAAGTTTTTATTCCTAAAAGATTAAAATGGAACGAAATTACAATTCAAAATGCTCAACCTTCTAGAAACATAATTAGAAGAGAAATTAACAATATTATAGAAAAAGAAGATGGAACAATTTTATTAAAATTCAATTCATTCAGAGAAGGAACAAGTTCTTCAAATAATTTCAATTTACCTAGAAGATCATTTTCTGAACCATCACCATCGATAGTATCAGAAAACCTTTCAAAATATGTTTTCAAATCTCCTATTCCAGAAATAGTCACTTCACCCCCTATGTCACCTACAAAGTCACAAATGGGAATTAATGTTATTACTTTTGAAAAGAAAGAATTTCAAATAGATTTTAAATATTTAAATGAAGCTTTTGAAAATGAAAATAGTAAAAAGAAATTCTGGTTTATAGCATTAAATGAAGTTATTCAAGAGAAATTAAAAGAAGAATGGATTTCATATATGAAAAAGATGAAATGTAATATTCTTTTAATTTCATGGTTAGAATACTGGTTTTCAAAAAATGAAGGTATTTCCAATGTTTTTAAAGAAAGTTATATTAATGTTCAAAGTAATTTGTATAGAAAATGGAAGATTAATGATTATCAAGTTATTACTTAAATCCATCCACCCTTACAACCAATAAAAATTCAAGTTGACCAAGAGGAAATAGAAGCTAGTCCTTTTAAGATAGGTAGAGAAGACGGAAATTCAAATGTTGTATTAGATGATATTAAAAAAGTTTATCAACAAAATAATTATTCAAATCAGATATTACATACTATAGCTAATCAAGTAGAACATTTGTCTACTAAGATAGATTCAATTCCTAAGGAAACCCCTAGATTTCCAAATGAAATAGCTAGTCCTCATTTCAAAACAAGAAGTGTTTCTCATGAATTAGAAGAAGACTTAATTAAAAATAAAATGCAAAATAGTTTGATAAATAGAATAACTCAAAGTATTCAAGCTGATAAAGCTAGTACTTCAGAAAATAGAATTAATTGTTTAGAAACAGAAAGAAAAATGACAGAATCAGAATTAGATGATAATTCAAGTGAAGATTCAGATAATTCAGAAATACAAAAGATTAATAATGTAGAACAAGAATTTAGAGATAATTCAGAAGTAGAAATTAATAGAATAAAAAGACAGAAAAATTATAGAAATTGGAATTCAATGAATACAAGAAATTATTATCCTAGACCTACTCCCCCAGATATTCAATACGAAGAAAGAAAACAATTTAAAACAAGTTCATATGATGGAAACTCTGTCTATGAATGGAACATAGATGGAAAATCAGAATATGAAATATTAAATACATTGCAAGAAATGGGAATGGCTAAGACAGCCTACAAAACATTAGGATTAACAGAAGTTAATACTGCAACAGCATTAATTGTAGGATTTTCAGGACAATTAAAAAATTGGTGGGATAATTTGTTAACTTTAGAAGAAAAACAACAAATATTAAATCATTCAACAGAAGTAGAAGTAGAGAAAACAAATGCAGATGGAACTAAAACATTTGTTACAGAAAAACAATCAGATGCAGTAGATCAATTGATAGTTACAATTTCAGTTCATTTCATAGGTAACCCAAAAGAAACTTTAGCTAGTTCAAAAATTATGTTAAGTAATTTAAGATGTCCAACTTTGTCAGATTTTAGATGGTATAAAGATGTATTTCTTACTCAAGTATTAAAAAGAAATGATGCTAGTTCTCCTTTTTGGAAAGAAAAATTCAGTACAGGATTACCAACTTTATTTTCGCAAAGAATAATATCTAAATTACAAAAAGAGGTAGGAAATGATTACATAGATTTCAATAGAATATCTTTTGGTCAGGTATTTGCTTTTATTAAAAAAGAAGGATTAGAATTATGTATAGAATTAAAGATTCAAAATAAATACGGTAGAGAAAAACAAGAAGTAGGAAACTTTTGTGAAGTTTTTGGTATTAAAGGAATTAAAGCCCCTTCAACTCAAAATAGAAAGTTAGAAAAATATAAAAGACATTTAAAATTCAAGAAACATAAGAATTATGATAACAGTCAATATTACAAAAGATATAAAAAGAAGAAATATAAAGGAAATAAGAATAAAGATACTAATGAAAATACTTCAATAACTTGCTGGAAATGTGGTCGCTTCGGTCACAAGGCAAATCAATGTAAAATGAAGAAAAAAGATAAATGAAATATTTCAAGAAGAAGATTTCAAAAAGAAAATGATAGCTTTATTAATAGAAGAAACAGATATAGACGAAGATAATATTCAAGATGACATAGATTCAGATTCAAGTATAGAAAGCATAGAAAAATGTAAGTGTATTAATGTAATTTCAAAAAGTAATAAAGAAACACTATTTGAGATGATAGAAAAAATAGATGATAAAGAATGTAGAAAAGAATATTTAAAAAAATTAAGAGATTTAATATTAGAAGAAGAAAGCCCTAAAAAGTTTGAAGAACCATTCAGTATTTCAAAATTATTAGATAAATATCCAAATGAAGGATTATTAGGAATTAGGAAGCCAGATGAAGTCAAAGAAGATATTAAAACATTAAAAGAACAAGTTAGAAAATTACAAAAGGATTTAATAGAATTAAAAACAAAAGATTTAGAATTAGATACAAAGATAAGTCTAATTAAAAATGGGATATCCTTAGACTTAGATAGTAATTCAAAAGGAAAAGAAGTTGCAATTGATATTCAAGACTTAAGTTCTATTCAAATAAATAATGAACAAGTTTCAGATAAAATGTATATTCAAATGATTAATAAGATAGAGTATCAAAAATGGTATTGTTTTGTTACCATAGGAATAAATGATTTCAAACTCACAGTACACGCTATGATAGATAGTGGTGCTGATGCAAACTGTATTAAAACAGGAATAATTCCTACAAAGTATTGTCAAAAGACTAATGAGAGTTTATTAGCAGAAAATTCAAGTAGATTACATGTCAATCATAGAGTCATTTTAAATGTATGCAATGATGAGTATTGCATTAAAAATTTATGTTATGTAGCAGACGATATAACTCAAGATTTAATTTTAGGATTACCATTTTTACATCAAATTAACCCTATTAAAGTAGATAATGAAGGTATTCATACAAAAATCATGGGTAGGAAGATTTCATTTAATTTTATTTCTCCTAAAAGACAAAAACAAATAGATTTAATTCAAAAGTGCTCAATATTTAAACAAATAAATAATATTAGTCATATTAAGAGTCAAATAGGATTTTTACAAGAAGAACATTCATCTGACTCTAAGTTTCAGAAAGAAATTTTATCCATTGTTTTATGCATTTCACAATTTCATGTTCAATCAGTTCTATTACATATTTTTGCAAGAACACAGAATTTTGCAAAATGGCAAGCTATCCTATCTATATTCAATTTTGCTATTGAATATCTCAAAGGTAAGGAGAGTTGTTTGCCTAATTTTAAACTTGTGAATTTTAGCAAGAATTTCAAAATGAGTTCAATCAAGAAAGAAGGTGATTCCAAAAAACTTCCACTTATTCATTTAACCTCATCAAATAGATTTCAATCCCTTTCTGATTACCCTCCATTAAATTTTGCTCAAGCTTTAGAGGCCCCTTATCAAAAGAATGCCATTCAAAGGAACACTCCATCAAGTCAAACTCAATCTCCACCAGCCACTTCAAGCTCCAATCTTACCTATTTTACTAAAAAAATAATTGAGCCACTTTACCTTACTCGTTTTATTCAAAATCCAGACTTCCAAACCTTTTCAAAATACATTGAACAAATCATTCATCCATATTGCAACTGGATACCATTCAATGCTGAAAAAGATATTTCATTCTATCTTCTGGTTTTGATTGATTCAGGCTCAGTAGATATCAAGCATAATTTAGATCCAAAAGATTCCAATAGAGTTGCCTATTCAAAAGCCATTATCAAAAAGATTTGTTCTTTTGATGAGTGGGGAAGTCATTCTCTGCTTAAATCATTTACAACAGAATTCCAACGTCCCAACTCCATTCAGAATACAAAATTTTGTACTATTCATATTTTCCACTTTCATTTTAAGGATCTTTTCTGTAATCAGATTCCAATATCCAAGTTCAATAAAGTAAGTGTTTTATTCATCTCGATTTGCTGATCATTTTGAGTACCATATTCAATATTTTTTACTATTCACGTTTTTACTATTCATCATACTATTCACAATTGCTATTCATAATTACTATTCATGTTTACTATTTACGTCATTACTATTCATTTTTACTGTTCATAATTTTTCAAAATTAAAAATTACTGTAGCTTAATTAGTATATGACACCGGTCCTGCCCCCAAATGGTATCAGAGCCATCTGTTCACTATTTTAGGTGTTCATAAGCATTAGTTTAAATTAAGTTTAAGTGTTTAGCATAACCTTAATTTAAGCCTTTACCTTTGATTAAGATTTAGGTAGGTTTGGCAAGTGGTTTGGTGAGCCTAGTAAGACCGTTGGTAAGCCCGAGTGTGAGGTGTTCCAGGCAGGGTGCTCCCCGTTGATAACTCTATTTTATATAGGGTTTTCTTATTCATTTTGGTTAGAAATTGGCTAGTGTTTTAATTTGTTTTTACATATTTTGGCCAAATTATCCTTTGATTTTATGATTTCTAAGTTTTCTAATATTTTTCGAACTTTTAAGTTCAATCTTAAATTTTCTCCAAAATTGTAGATCAAAGAACTAACCAATTTTCTAAGGACTATTTTATTACTTTATAGCCAAGAAGCCGCACAAGGAGAAGGCACCAAAAGTCCAAGTCGGACAATTCAAGGAGAAAACAATTGAATGAGAAAAAATTGGTTTGAGTTTTCAGCCCCACACAAACAAAACCAATTTACTTGATCAAAGAAAGCTTATCAAAACTTGCCGCACAATTGGGAAACAAGCAACAAGGAAACAGTGAGCTTGCACACAAAAAGAAAAGGCAGCAACCTACACTAGCTTTACATCCATTTGATCATAAATCGATAACCAAGCAACAAATCGGACAACAAAGAAGCAAAAGAAAAGAGACAAATGAGCAACACACAAAAGAAAGAAAGAAGCAGTAGCACATGCAAAGGGAAAAACCAGTGCCATTCTTTTCTTTTTCAAGAAAGAATTGCATGAGGACAGCAAGAAAGTCTCTCCAAAATGCAGTCTCACATGGGCAAAAGAAAGGCAAAAGAAGAAAAGAAAGAAAGAAAGCTTGGTAGAAGGAAAAGCAGTAGAAGGAAAGAAGAAAAAGATTAGGCGAGAAGAATGACATGTGAAAAGCAAAGCTTGGCTGCTTTCTTTCTTTGTAAAGATGACAAGCACATGGAAGACCACAACACATGTTTGTGGCTGAACAAAGAAAGAAACAAGAAAAGAAAAAAATCTGGACAAAGCCTTGCCTATAAATAGCACAGCTTGGAACGGAGGAATGATATCCCATTTTCATCCATTCAGCCGAGCAGCATTTTTTTCTTTCTTTAGATTAGATTTAGTTTAGCCAAGCTATTTTTCTTTCTGTTTTCCTGCAGTAGTTTAGAGCAGCTAGCTTTCTTCATTCTTTTGTTTTCTTTTCTTTTCAGTAGTTTAGCAGAATTGCATTTCACGCTACGGGTTTTCCATTTCGCTCACGGTTTTCTTGTAGCTTCTCAGTTTTTCTTCGATTTTCGATTGATGTTCATGTGGTTTTTATTCTACAAATTCCAGTTAGTGTTTTCAATAATCTTTAGCAGAATTGCAGCTTCATACTCACGGTTTTCTTCAGTAAAAATCAGTAGCAGCTTACGGGTTTTCTACAAAATTTTTGCAGCTTCTCTCGGTTTTTATGCAGCACATTTTTCAGCCATCCTTTTGTTGTTTTCTTCAGTCTTTCTTCATTGTTTTGTTCTTGTTGTTTGCAGTAATTTAGCAATTAGAATCAGCTGCCAACTTGTACTGGAAAAGAAATGAAGCAATTTGTTGTTTTTGCTCTTTGCAAGTCTCGGAGAAGAAACAAAGCGTGAATTATGATTGCTTGGTCTTCAAGTCTACGGGTTTTATCTTTTCTTATTTCATTTAATTTAGTTTAGTTTAGTTTAGTTTAGTTTAGCAAATTTAGCTTTCTTTCCTTGTTTTTCTTTAGTTTCATTTAACAATTTAAGTTCTTGTGTTTTGATAAGAATTTCTAATTGTGTTTTATTTTCAAGTATTAAGTATTTTATAGCCTTTATATTTTATATTGTTTACTTTAATTTTCAGAATTTATTTTAATTTTAATTATGTCTATTTCTATTTTTGTTGTTAGTTTAAATTTCATTATGTTCTAATTTCTTTTGTTAGAGATTAGATGGATCTTAATCATGAATAATTAATTCTTAAGACTTGTTCATGCAATTTATATTTCAATTATGAGTTTAATATCATGTTATTAATGCTTTTAGGTGATTGATCACCACTTAATTGATTGTTGATGCTTGTTTGATACCGTGTGGAGATAACATGCATGTGCTCATGTGATATTAAACCATGAATTCAATTTAGACCGTAATAATCTAGGTTGTTCATGTGGTTTCGGTAGTAGAACTAAGTAATGGCTACTTAGATTGAATCCGAATTTCCATAGTTCCTAATGCATTTAGAAATCTAAATTCACCTAGACCAAGTGTGAGTTGATTTTAATCTAAATAGGGTTATTAGACCGATGTCGGCTATTAATTTACATTAGGGAAATTTCACCATCATAATTTGGAATTTAAGTTAATTGCATGACAAGTTAAGAGAGTTAATTAGGATTGATTAAGTGAAGTCGAAATCTCTAACATCTTTGTTAATTTGGTAAATTTTTAGCATTTGGTTATTGTTATAAAATTTTCATTCTTTGTTAAGTTTAGTTAAAATTGCATGAAATTAATTTAATTGGCTAGCTTGTTCTCGAATTAGTCAATTTGGTAAGTAATTGGTTAAATTAAAACAATCCTCGTGGGAACGATACTCTACTTACTACTATATTACTTGTTGATATTGTATGCTTGCAATTCACTGAACACCCGTGTTCCCCGATCTTAGTCTGAAGTCAAGAGTAAACGATTAGATTATGTTATATTAAACATGGCAGCAAGATTTAGAAAAATGTTTTTGAATACTCAAGATAGAAACTGTAACTCTGACGTCGTGCAGAGTCAGGAGATGCATATGCCTTTAGATTACTCAAGTTGGTCTATTCCAGAGCAAAGTATAGAGTCAATATATAAGATAGGTTCGTTAAATTTCAAAACTGCTTTTTCAATTAAAACTCATGAAGAAACAATTTCTTTGCAAGAAGAATTTCAAACAATTCCTTTATTAAATAAAGTTTCAATTAAAAAATATATAGACAAAGGTTATAGATATATTCATTATGGTATGATTCAAGCAGCAATTAAACCATTAGTACACATAGGTGTAGATGCTCCAATTTATTTAGCATTAAGAGATAAAAGATTAAAAAGATACAAAACTTCTTTATTAAGTATGATTCAAACTAATGTTTGTAATGGTCCAATTTATTTCAATTGTTGTCCAAACTTTTCTGTTGATTTAACAGATCCATTAATACTAGATTCATTGGTATTAGATATTCATTTACAAGGTGATGAATTTGAACAATTTTGTAAAAATTTTGCAATTATTTACAGAGTTTATTTTAGATTAATGAATTCTCAAATAAATACTAGATTCAACATGTTACTAACTTCAAAAGAAGAAACAGTTTTATTACATGTAGAAGCTGATAATCCAACAGTTTTTATTCCTAAAAGATTAAAATGGAACGAAATTACAATTCCTGAACAATTTGAAATTCAAAATGCTCAACCTTCTAGAAACATAATTAGAAGAGAAATTAATAATATTATAGAAAAAGAAGATGGAACAATTTTATTAAGATTTAACTCATTCAGAGAAGGAACAAGTTCTTCAAATAATTTCAATTTACCTAGAAGATCATTTTCTGAACCATCACCATCGATAGTATCAGAAAACCCTTCAAAATATGTTTTCAAATCTCCTATTCCAGAAATAGTCAATTCACCCCCTATTTCACCTACAAGGTCACAAATGGGAATTAATGTTATTAATATTGAAAAGAAAGAATTTCAAATAGATTTTGAATATTTAAATGAAGTTTTTGAAAATGAAAATAGTAAAAGAAAATTTTGGTTTATAGCATTAAATGAAGTTATTCAAGAAAAATTAAAAGAAGAATGGATTTCATATATGAAAAAGATGAAATGTAATATTCTCTTACTTTCATGGTTAGAATATTGGTTTTCAAAAAATGAAGGTATTTCCGATGTTTTCACAGAAAGTTATATTAATGTTCAAAGTAATTTGTATAGAAAATGGAAGATTAATGATTATCAAGTTATTACTTCAATCCATCCACCCTTACAACCAATAAAAATTCAAGTTGACCAAGAGGAAATAGAAGCTAGTCCTTTTAAGATAGGTAGAGAAGACGGAAATTCAAATGTTGTATTAGATGATATTAAGAAAGTTTATCAACAAAATAATTATTCAAATCAGATATTACATACTATAGCTAGTCAAGTAGAACATTTGTCTACTAAGATAGATTCAATTCCTAAGGAAACCCCTAGATTTCCAAATGAAATAGCTAGTCCTCATTTCAAAACAAGAAGTGTTTCTCATGAATTAGAAGAAGATTTAATTAAAAATAAAATGCAAAATAGTTTGATAAATAGAATAACTCAAAGTATTCAAGCTGATAAAGCTAGTACTTCAGAAAATAGATTTAATTGTTTAGAAACAGAAAGAAAAATGACAGAATCAGAATTAGATGATAATTCAAGTGAAGATTCAGATAATTCAGAAATACTAAAGATTAATAATGTAGAACAAGAATTTAGAGATAATTCAGAAGCAGAAATTAATAGAATAAAAAGACAGAAAAATTATAGAAATTGGAATTCAATGAATACAAGAAATTATTATCCTAGACCTACTCTCCCAGATATTCAATACGAAGAAAGAAAACAATTTAAAACAAGTTCATATAATGGACATTCTATCTATGAATGGAACATAGATGGAAAATCAGAATATTAAATATTAAATACATTGCAAGAAATGGGAATGGCTAAGACGGCCTATAAAACATTAGGATTAACGGAGATTAATACTGCAACAGCATTAATTGTAGGATTTTCAGGACAAATAAAAAATTGGTGGGATAATTTGTTAACTTTAGAAGAAAAACAACAAATATTAAATCATTCAACAGAAGTAGAAGTAGAGAAAACAAATGTAGATGGAACTAAAACATTTGTTACAGAAAAACAATCAGATGCAGTAGATCAATTGATAGTTACAATTTCAGTTCATTTCATAGGTAACCCAAAAGAAACTTTAGCTAGTTCAAAAATTATGTTAAGTAATTTAAGATGTCCAACTTTGTCAGATTTTAGATGGTATAAAGATGTATTTCTCACTCAAGTATTAAAAAGAAATGATGCTAATTCTCCTTTTTGGAAAGAAAAATTCATTACAGGATTACCAACTTTATTTTCGCAAAGAATAATATCTAAATTACAAAAAGAGGTAGGAAATGATTACATAGATTTCAAAAGAATATCTTTTGGTCAGTTATTTTCTTTTATTAAAAAAGAAGGATTAGAATTATGTACAGAATTAAAGATTCAAAATAAATACAGTAGAGAAAAACAAGAAGTAGGAAACTTTTGTGAAGTTTTTGGTATTAAAGGAATTAAAGCCCCTTCAACTCAAAATAGAAAGTTAGAAAAAAATAAAAGACATTCAAAATTCAAGAAACATAAGAATTATGATAACAGTCAATATTACAAAAGATATAAAAAGAAGAAATATAAAGGAAATAAGAATAAAGATACTAATGAAAATACTTCAATAACTTGCTGGAAATGTGGTCGCTTCGGTCACAAGGCAAATCAATGTAAAATGAAGAAAAAGATAAATGAAATATTTCAAGAAGAAGATTTCAAAAAGAAAATGATAGCTTTATTAATAGAAGAAACAGATATAGACGAAGATAATATTCAAGATGACATAGATTCAGATTCAAGTATAGAAAGCATAGAAAAATGTAAGTGTATTAATGTAATTTCAAAAAGTAATAAAGAAACATTATTTGAGATGATAGAAAAACTAGATGATAAAGAATGTAGAAAAGAATATTTGAAAAAATTAAGAGATTTAATATTAGAAGAAGAAAGCCCTAAAAAGTTTGAAGAACCATTTAGTATTTCAAAATTATTAGATAAATATCCAAATGAAGGATTATTAGGAATTAGAAAGCCAGATGAAGTCAAAGAAGATATTAAAACATTAAAAGAACAAGTTAGAAAATTACAAACGGATTTAATAGAATTAAAAACAAAAGATTTAGAATTAGATACAAAGATAAGTCTAATTAAAAATGGGATATCCTTAGACTTAGATAGTAATTCAAAAGGAAAAGAAATTGCAACTGATATTCAAGACTTAAGTTCTATTCAAATAAATAATGAACAAGTTTCAGATAAAATGTATATTCAAATGATTAATAAGATAGAGTATCAAAAATGGTATTGCTTTGTTACCATAGGAATAAAAGATTTCAAACTTACAGTACACGCTATGATAGATAGTGGTGCTGACGCAAACTGTATTAAAACAGGAATAATCACTACAAAATATTGTCAAAAGACTAATGAAAGTTTATTAGCAGCAAATTCAAATAGATTGCATGTCAAGCATAGTGTCATATTAAATGTATGCAATGATGAGTATTGTATTAAAAATTTATGTTATGTAGTTGGCGATATAACTCAAGATTTAATTTTAGGTTTACCATTTTTACATCAAATTAACCCTATCAAAGTAGATACTGAAGGTATTCATACAAAAATCATGGGTAGGAAGATTTCATTTAATTTTATTTCTCCTAAAAGACAAAAAGAAATAGATTTAATTCAAAAGTGTTCAATATTTAAGCAAATAAATAATATTAGTCATATTAAGAGTCAAATAGGATTTTTACAAGAAGAACATTCATCTGACTCTAAGTTTCAGAAAGAAATTTTATCCATTGTTTTATGCATTTCACAATTTCATGTTCAATCAGTTCTATTACATATTTTTGCAAGAACAAAGAATTTTGCAAAATGGCAAGCTATCCTATCTATATTCAATTTTGCTATTGAATATCTAAAAGGTGAGGAGAGTTGTTTGCTTAATTTTAAACTTGTGAATTTTAGCAGGAATTTCAAAATAAGTTCAATCAAAAAAGAAGGTGATTCCAAAAAACTTCCACTTATTCATTTAACCTTATCAAATAGATTTCAATCCCTTTCTGATTACCCTCCATTAAATTTTGCTCAAGCATTAGAGGTCCCTTATCAAAAGAATGCCATTCAAAGGAACACTCCACCAAGTCAAACTCAATCTCCACCAACCACTTCAAGCTCCAATCTTACCTATTTTACTAAAAAAATAATTGAGCCACTTTACCTTACTCGTTTTATTCAAAATCCAGACTTCCAAACCTTTTCAAAATACATTGAACAAATCATTCATCCAGATTGCAACTGGATACCATTCAATACTGAAAAAGATATTTCATTCTATCTTCTGGTTTTGATTGATTCAGGCTCAGTAGATATCAAGCATAATTTAGATCCAAAAGATTCCAATAGAGTTGCCTATTCAAAAGCCATTATCAAAAAGATTTGTTCTTTTGATGAGTGGGGAAGTCATTCTCTGCTTAAATCATTTACAACAGATACTCAATTTAGAGGATACACGTACCAGGATTACTTAGAGGCTTGGTACAAAGCTTTTTACCTTAGACCATTCAATCATTCATGGTTTTTTGCTTTCCATAAAACCTTTTCAACTCAAGTACCTTCTATTCGAATTTGGTTTTATAATTAGTGGATATATCTTGGATGCACTGAAGATATTTATCCCCCAGAGACTCAAATGGCTTACAAATTATTCATTCGAAAAACTGAAGGAAGAATCCAGACTACATGCAACCCATTCAATTTCATATTATGTTTAAAGTCCCATGGATATTTTGCTAGAGTTACAAAATTCATTCATTCCATCCCAAACCATATCCCATGTCCTTGGTTCGGGAATTCAAACTATTTTGCATTTTATTTTTAATTAAGTCTTCTTCTAATTCATGAGAAACACTTCTTGTTTTGAAATGAGGACTAGCTATTTCATTTGGAAATCTAGGGGTTTCCTTAGGAATTGAATCTATCTTAGTAGACAAATGTTCTACTTGATTAGCTATAGTATGTAATATCTGATTTGAATAATTATTTTGTTGATAAACTTTTTTAATATCATCTAATACAACATTTGAATTTCCGTCTTCTCTACCTATCTTAAAAGGACTAGCTTCTATTTCCTGTTGATCAACTTGAATTTTTATTGGTTGTAAAGGTGGATGGATTGAAGTAATAACTTGATAATCATTAATTTTCCATTTTCTATACAAATTACTTTGAACATTAATATAACTTTCTTTAAAAACATTGGAAATACCTTCATTTTTTGAAAACCAGTATTCTAACCATGAAAGTAAAGGAATATTACATTTCATCTTTTTCATATATGAAATCCATTCTTCTTTTAATTTTTCTTGAATAACTTCATTTAAAGCTATAAACCAAAATTTCCTTTTACTATTTTCATTTTCAAAAACTTCATTTAAATATTTAAAATCTATTTGAAATTCTTTCTTTTCAAAAGTAATAACATTAATTCCCATTTGTGACTTTGTAGGTGACATAGGGGGTGAATTGACTATTTCTGGAATAGGAGATTTGAAAACATATTTTGAAGGGTTTTCTGACACTATCGATGGTGATGGTTCAGAAAATGATCTTCTAGGTAAATTGAAATTATTTGAAGAACTTGTTCCTTCTCTGAATGAGTTAAATCTTAATAAAATTGTTCCATCTTCTTTTTCTATAATATTATTAATTTCTCTTCTAATTATGTTTCTAGAAGGTTGAGCATTTTGAATTTCAAATTGTTCAGGAATTGTAACTTCGTTCCATTTTAATCTTTTAGGAATAAAAACTGTTGGATTATCAGCTTCTACATGTAATAAAACTGTTTCTTCTTTTGAAGTTGGTAACATGTTGAATCTAGTATTTATTTGAGAATTCATTAATCTAAAATAAACTCTATAAATAATTGCAAAATTTTTACAAAATTGTTCAAATTCATCACCTTGTAAATGAATATCTAATACCAATGAATCTAGTATTAATGGATCTGTTAAATCAACAGAAAAGTTTGGACAACAATTGAAATAAATTGGACCATTACAAACATTAGTTTGAATCATACTTAATAAAGAAGTTTTGTATCTTTTTAATCTTTTATCTCTTAATGCTAAATAAATTGGAGCATCTACACCTATGTGTACTAATGGTTTAATTGCTGCTTGAATCATACCATAATGAATATATCTATAACCTTTGTCTATATATTTTTTAATTGAAACTTTATTTAATAATGGAATTGTTTGAAATTCTTCTTGCAAAGAAATTGTTTCTTCATGAGTTTTAATTGAAAAAGCAGTTTTGAAATCTAAAGAACCTATCTTATAGATGGATTCTATACTTTGTTCTGGAATAGACTTCCCCACTCATCAAAAGAACAAATGTCCCCACTTCACGTGCTTGAATAGCTTTAATCATCTTGCCGTTGCCGACTTTTTGAATGAAGACTGTCCTTGATTGCTTTATGGCGAAGGAAACTACTCCCACCCAGGTCCTTAAGAGCACTCCCAGGAGGGGCGCAGTGCACCCGCTGGGATTTTCGTAGCTTTCAATCTTGAATTTGCTTTTGATTTCTTTAATTTTGACTTGTCGGCACGTAATTACAAACAAATTTTCAACAAGAAGATAAGATTAGCTCAAAAGATTCCAAACAGATAAGATCAACCTCAACAGTCAGACAGGTGTCTTCATTCAAAAAGCCGGAAGTAGATAAGGATTCAAAAGGTTCAAAGACAAAGTCTGCAATGCCAATCCAAGACCAAGTAATCTATTTAGCCTTAAGAGATAAAAGATTAAAGGAATGATATGGTTTGGGATGGAATGAATGAATATATGCACCTCCTGACTCTGCACGACGTCAGAGTTACCGTTTCTTTTTATTCTCCACTCAAGCCAATGCCTCAAGATCAAAAATTGTTGAAGAAATGTTGAGTTCCAAGACTTAGCATACTAATTAAGCTACAGTGATTTTAAATTTTGAAAATTAATGAACAGTAATCGTGAATAGTAATGACGTGAATAGTAAAAATGAACAGTAATCATGAATAGTAATTATGAATAGTAACTGCGTGAATAGTGAAAAATAATGAATATGGTACTCAAAATGATCAGCAAATCTAGATGAATAAAACACTTACTTTATTGAACTTTGATATTGAAATCTTATTACAGAAAAGATCTTTGAAGTAAAGCTGGAAAATATGAATAGTACAAAAGTTTGAAACTTTCTAAGGAAATTTGGACGTTGGAATTCTAAGGGAATTACAAAGGCTTGAAAGGAATTGAGGATGGAATTGTCTAAGCTTTGCTACGTTTGTATATGATTTGCTGTCTAAGCTTGAAAGATTTGCTGTGTTTGCCGATGCCTTTTCTGTATGGAATGGAGTCCTTTTATAGTTGAAATCTGAGAATCCGTCCAATTCAAGCTGTTGAAATTTGATAAAGGCTAGTCTTAGCCTTTTTGACTTTGTCTACTAGGCTTGAAGACTTTTGTGGTCTTGAATTTGTGTTGCAGATTCTCGTAGCTTCCAATCTTGAATTTGCTTTTGATTTCTTTAATTTTGACTTGGTCTTGGATTGGCATTGCAGACTTTGTCTTTGAACCTTTTGAAACCTTATCTACTTCCGGCTTTTTGAATGAAGACACCTGTCTGACTGTTGAGGTTGATCTTATCTGTTTGGAATCTTTTGAGCTGATCTTATCTTCTTGTTGAAAAGTTGTTTGTAATTACGTGCCGACAAGGGACCTACTCTGCGTTTTGGAAAACAGAGTTTTCTGACTGTCCCCACTTCACGTGCTTGAATAGCTTTAATCATCTTGCCGTTGCCGACTTTTTGAATGAAGACTGTCCTTGATTGCTTCATGGCGAAGGAAGCTGATCTTCAAAGAAGTCGTCCTCTGGAATAAAGGTTTTGGAGTAAAATCTATTTTGAAATCTTTCTTGAGATCTTGGAGAAGTTGAATCCTCTGGAGTAGCAGAACTTGAGGCTTCTTAATCTGGAATTGGTGATTGAGAGTAAACTGGTGGTTTTTCGCTGAGTCTCGGAACCCAGTTTTCCATGAATTCTTGAATTGCTTGCCATTGATTATGTTCTTTGATTGCTCTTCTTAATCTTTGAACATAATCTCGATTTTGCTTCTTTTGAGATTCGTCACCGAAAGGGTAAATGCATTTGGATAAATTGGCTGGTTGAAATGATCCAATCTCTCGATTTTGAATGATATGAGTGATATTATAAATGCTTGAAAGTCTAGGAACTCTTTCAAGTAGTCTTGTGTTTGAATTATCAGATTCGCTTCGGACTAACCAATATGGCTCTATTTGAGGAACCATTTTCATTGAATCCTGCAAAACAGAAAATCGTGAGTTTTTAAAACAAAGAATCTTTGAGTTGGTGGTCCGCCAAATGGTTCGGAAGATAATCCTTTGGATGAATGACTGCTGTTTTTGAGTTGTCTGTCAATTGTGACGAGGAATGGATGGATGATACTTTGAATCTTGTAGGTTCAGAAGTCAAGGGAATATTGAGTAGGATGGGGTTTTTAATATTGCATTGAATTTATTTTGAAATCCCTGTTAGAAATTCACGAGTTAAAAAACAGGCAAACAATTCTCCTCACCTTTGATGTATTCAATATCAAAATCAAATACAGATAGGATAGCCTGCCATCGTGCAAAAATCTATTTTGAAACTATGTTTTGAACATCTTTTGTTAAGACATCTTTTGCAGATTTGCAATCAATACGTAATAGAAATTTCTGATAATATAAATCATCTTGAAATTTTGAAATACATAAAACAATAGATAAAATCTCTTTTTTAATTGTTGAATAATTCTTTCTAGCTCCACTCCAGACTCCACTATGAAATCTCACTAGTTGTTCTGGGAGTCTATTTCTAACTTCTGCTTGAGAATGCCTCCATATCCTGCTTCTGAAGCATCAGTCTCTACTATCATCTTAATGGCTTTTGGATTTGGAATAACTAGACACAGAAGACTTTTTATTTGTCTTTTAATGTCTTGAACTACCTTAGTATGGACTTCTGTCCACACTGGAGGGGTTTTCTGTAGTCTTTGAAATAGAGGATTGCATTTCTGTCTAAGTTTTGGAAAGAAATCAGAAATGTAATTTAAACATCCTAAAAATCTTTGCAATTGATTTTTATCTTTAATTTCATCTGGAAATTTTCTGTAAATTCTAGACTTCTATTAATTGGAATAATTGTTCCTAAATGAATATTATGACCTAAAAACCTAACATTGGTTTGAAATAATTTCATTTTAGTAGCTGAAACTACTAAACCATTTCTTTTTACTACTTTGAAAAATATCTCTAAGTGTTTAAAGTGACCGGTGTCATATACTAATTAAGCTGCAGTGATTTTAAATTTTGAAAATTAATGAACAGTAATGACGTGAATAGTAAATGTGAATAGTAATTGTGAATAGTAACGATTAATAGTAAAAACGTGAATAGTAAAAAATATTGAATATGGTACTCAAAATGATCAGCAAATCGAGATGAATAAAACACTTACTTTATTGAAATCTGATATTGAAATCTCTTAATTTTTTCAAATATTCTTTTCTACATTCTTTATCATCTATTTTTTCTATCATCTCAAATAATGTTTCTTTATTACTTTTTGAAATCACATTGATGCACTTACATTTTTCTATGCTTTCTAAACTTGAATCTGAATCTATGTCATCTTGAATATTATCTTCGTCTATATCTGTTTCTTCTATTAATAAAGCTATCATTTTCTTTTTGAAATCTTCTTCTTGAAATATTTCATTTATCTTTTCCTTCATTTTACATTGATTTGCCTTGTGACCGAAGCGACCACATTTCCAGCAAGTTATTGAATTATTCTCATTAATATCTTTATTTTTATATCCTTTGTATTTCTTCTTTTTATATTTTTTATAATATTGACTATTATCATAATTCTTATGTTTCTTGAATTTTGAATGTCTTTTATATTTTTCTAACTTTCTATTTTGGGTTGAGGGAGCTTTAATTCCTTTAATATCAAAAACTTCACAAAAGTTTCCTACTTCTTGTTTTTCTCTACCATATTTATTTTGAATCTTTAATTCTGTACATAATTCTAATCCTTCTTTTTTAATAAAAGCAAATAACTGACCAAAAGATATTGAATTGAAATCTATGTAATCATTTCCTACCTCTTTTTGTAATTTAGATATTATTCTTTGCAAAAATAAAGTTGGTAATCCTGTAATGAATTTTTCTTTCCAAAAAGGAGAATTTGCATCATTTCTTTTTAATACTTGAGTAAGAAATACATCTTTATACCATCTAAAATCTGATAACGTTGGACATCTTAAATTACTTAACATAATCTTTGAACTAGCTAAAGTTTCTTTTGGGTTACCTATGAAATGAACTGAAATTGTAACTATCAATTGATCTACTGCATCTGATTGTTTTTCTGTAACAAATGTTTTAGTTCCATCTACATTTGTTTTCTCTACTTCTACTTCTGTTGAATGATTTAATATTTGTTGTTTTTCTTCTAAAGTTAACAAATTATCCCACCAATTTTTTAATTGTCCTGAAAATCCTACAATTAATGCTGTTGCAGTATTAACTTCTGTTAATCCTAATGTTTTGTAGGCTGTCTTAGCCATTCCCATTTCTTGCAATGTATTTAATATTTCATATTCTGATTTTCCATCTATGTTCCATTCATAGACAGAGTTTCCATCATATGAACTTGTTTTAAATTGTTTTCTTTCTTCGTATTGAATATCTGGGGGAGTAGGTCTAGGATAATAATTTCTTGTATTCATTGAATTCCAATTTCTATAATTTTTCTGTCTTTTTATTCTATTAATTTCTACTTCTGAATTATCTCTAAATTCTTGTTCTACATTATTAATCTTTTGTATTTCTGAATTATCTGAATCTTCACTTGAATTATCATCTAATTCTGATTCTATCATTTTTCTTTCTATTTCTAAACAATTAATTCTATTTTCTGAAGTACTAGCTTTATCAGCTTGAATACTTTGAGTTATTCTATTTATCAAACTATTTTGCATTTTATTTTTAATTAAGTCTTCTTCTAATTCATGAGAAACACTTCTTGTTTTGAAATCAGGACTAGCTATTTCATTTGGAAATCTAGGGGTTTCCTTAGGAATTGAATCTATCTTAGTAGACAAATGTTCTACTTGATTAGCTATAGTATGTAATATCTGATTTGAATAATTATTTTGTTGATAAACTTTTTTAATATCATCTAATACAACATTTGAATTTCCATCTTCTCTACCTATCTTAAAAGGACTAGCTTCTATTTCCTGTTGGTCAACTTGAATTTTTATTGGTTGTAAGGGTGGATGGATTGAAGTAATAACTTGATAATCATTAATCTTCCATTTTCTATACAAATTACTTTGAACATTAATATAACTTTCTGTGAAAACATCGGAAATACCTTCATTTTTTGAAAACCAATATTCTAACCATGAAAGTAAGAGAATATTACATTTCATCTTTTTCATATATGAAATCCATTCTTCTTTTAATTTTTCTTGAATAACTTCATTTAATGCTATAAACCAAAATTTTCTTTTACTATTTTCATTTTCAAAAACTTCATTTAAATATTCAAAATCTATTTGAAATTCTTTCTTTTCAATATTAATAACATTAATTCCCATTTGTGACCTTGTAGGTGAAATAGGGGGTGAATTGACTATTTCTGGAATAGGAGATTTGAAAACATATTTTGAAGGGTTTTCTGACACTATCGATGGTAATGGTTCAGAAAATGATCTTCTAGGTAAATTGAAATTATTTGAAGAACTTGTTCCTTCTCTGAATGAGTTAAATCTTAATAAAACTGTTCCATCTTCTTTTTCTATAATATTATTAATTTCTCTTCTAATTATGTTTCTAGAAGGTTGAGCATTTTGAATTTCAAATTGTTCAGGAATTGTAATTTTGCCCATTTTAATCTTTTAGGAATAAAATCGTTGGATTATCAGCTTCTACATGTAATAAAACTGTTTCTTCTTTTGAAGTTGGTAACATGTTGAATCTAGTATTTATTTGAGAATTCATTAATCTAAAATAAACTCTATAAATAATTGCAAAATTTTTACAAAATTGTTCAAATTCATCACCTTGTAAATGAATATCTAATACCAATGAATCTAGTATTAATGGATCATTAAATCAACGTAAAAGTTTGGACAACAATTGAAATAAATTGGACCATTACAAACATTAGTTTGAATCATACTTAATAAAGAAGTTTTGTATCTTTTTAATCTTTTATCTCTTAATGCTAAATAAATTGGAGCATCTACACCTATGTGTACTAATGGTTTAATTGCTGCTTGAATCATACCATAATGAATATATCTATAACCTTTGTCTATATATTTTTTAATTGAAACTTTATTTAATAATGGAATTGTTTGAAATTCTTCTTGCAAAGAAATTGTTTCTTCATGAGTTTTAATTGAAAAAGCAGTTTTGAAATCTAACGAACCTATCTTATATATTGACTCTATACTTTGTTTTGGAATAGACCAATTTGAGTAATCTAAAGGCATATGCACCTCCTGACTCTGCACGACGTCAGAGTTACCGTTTCTATCTTGAGTATTCAAAATCATTTTTTTAAATCTCGCTGCCATGTTTAATATAACATAATCTAATCGTTTACTCTTGACTTCAGACTAAGATCGGGGAACACGGGGAGCACCCTGCCTGGAACAGCTCACATTCGGGCTTACCAACGGTCTTACTAGGCTCACCAAACCGCTTGCCAAACCTACCTTAATCTTAATCAAAGGTAAAGTCTTAAATTAAGGTTATGCTAAACACTTAAGCTTAATTTAAACTAATGCTTTATGAACACCTAAAATAGTGAACAGATGGCTCTGATACCATTTGGGGGCAGGACCGGTGTCATATACTGATTAAGCTACAGTGATTTTTTTAATTTTGAAAAATTATGAACAGTAAAAATGAATAGTAATGACGTAAATAGTAAATGTGAATAGTAATCATGAATAGTAATTGTGAATAGTAACGATGAATAGTAAAAACGTGAATAGTAAAAAATATTGAATATGGTACTCAAAATGATCAGCAAATCGAGATGAATAAAACACTTACTTTATTGAACTTTGATATTGAAATCTGATTACAGAAAAGATCTTTGAAGTAAAGCTGGAAAATATGAATAGTACAAAAGTTTGAAACTTTCTAAGGAAATTTGGACGTTGGAATTCTAAGGGAATTACAAAGGCTTGAAAGGAATTGAGGATGGAATTGTCTAAGCTTTGCTACGTTTGTATATGATTTGTTGTCTAAGCTTGAAAGATTTGCTGTTATTTGCCGATTTTTTGAATGAAGACTGTCCTTGATTGCTTCATATAGTATGGAAAAGGCCTTATCTTGGTGCAGGAATGACCACCAATTAACTACTCCCACCCAGGTCCTTAAGACCACTCCCAGGAGGGGCGCAATGCGCCCGCTGGGATTCGAAATCGGGACTTATCTTGGTGCAGGAACGACCACCAATTAACTACTATAGTAATAAGATTCGAAGGCACTAGAATGTATTAGGAGTTTTCGATGTGCACCTTACGGTTATGAGGAGCCAACAACACACAACAAGCAACTAGGCCAAACTTAACTTGCGAAACAAGTAGAATCAGGGAAGATTACACCAATGGATCAAACATCGTTAAAAGCTAGAGTTGTACTAGATTAATAAGATTCAAAGGCACCCGAATATATTAGGAGTTTTTGATGTGCACCTAACTGTTAGAAGGAGCCAAAAACAGACAACAAGCAACAAAGCCAAAGTTAACTTGCGTAACAAATTGAATGAGAGAAGATTAGACTAATGGATAAGGCATCGTCATAACCTAGAGTTCTACTATTATTAATATAATTCAAAGGCACTAGAATGTTTGAGGAGTTTTTGATGTGCACCTTAAGGCTATAAGGAGCCGACACAACACACAACAATCAACAAGGCCAAACTTAACTTGCGAAACAAATATAATCATGGAAGAGTAGCCCAAGGGATGAACCATCGTATCAACCTAGGGTTCTACACGACAAAAAAGATTCAAAGGCACTAGAATGTAATCGGAATTTTTGATATACACCGTACGACTACAAGTAGCCAACAACACACAACAAGCAACTAGGCCAAACATAACTTGTAATACTAGTTGAATCAGGGAAAATTAGACCAATGGATGAAGCATCGTTACAACCTAGAATTCTACAAGATTAATAAGATTCAAAGCCACTAGAATCTATTAGGAGATTTTTATGTACACCTTACGACCAGAAGGATCCAACAACACACAATAAGCAACCATGCCATACTTAACTTGCGAAACAAGTACAATAAGCGAAGATTAGACCAATGGATGATGTATCGTCACAACCTAGAGTTCTAGTAGATTGATAAGATGGAAAGGCAATAGAATGTATTAGAAGTTTTTGATGTGCACCTTATCGCCAGAAGGAGCCAAGAACACACAACAAGCAACTAGGGCAAACTCAACTTGTGAAACAAGTAGAATCAGGGAAGATTAGGCCAGTGGATAAAACATTGCCACAACCTAGGGTTCTACTAGATTACTAAGATTCAAAGGCACTTCAATGTATTCGGAGTTTTTGTTGTGGACCGTACTGCTAGGAGGAGCCAAGAACACACAACAAGCAAGTAAGCTAAACTTAACTTGCGAAACAAGTAGAATCTGCGAAGATTAGGGCAACGAATGAAACGACGTCACAACCTAAGGTTCTACTAGATTAATAAGATTCAAAGGCACGTGTATGTATTAGGAGTTTTTAATGTGCACCGTACGGTTATAAGGAGCCGAGAACACACAACAAGCAACTAGGCCAAATTTAACTTGCGAAACAATTAGAATCAGAGAAGATTAGACCAATGGATGAAGCATCGTCACAACCTTGACTTCTACTATATTAACATGATTAAAGGCATTAGAATGTGTTAGGAGTTTTTCATGCGCACCATACGGCCATAAGGAGCCAACATCACACAACAAGCAACAAGGCCAAACTTAATTTGCGAAACATGTAGAATTGGGGAAAATTAGACCAATGGATAAAGCATCCTCAAAACCAAGAGTTCTACTATATTCATAAGATTCAAATGCACTAAAATGTATTAGGAGTTTTTGAGGTGCACCTTACAACTAGAAGGAGCAACCAACACACAACAAACAACTTGGCCAAACTTAACTTGTGAAACAAGTAGAATCAGGGAAGATTAGCCCAAAGAATGAAACATCGTCAGACCCTGGGGTTCTACTAGATTAATAAAATTCTAAGGCACTATAATGTATTAGGAGTTTTTGATGTTCACTTTACCACTATAAGGAGCCAACAATAAATAAGAAGGAACTAGGCCAAACTTTATTTGCGAAACAAGTTGAATCATGGAAGATTCAACTAATGGATAAAACGTCGTCACAATCGAGTGTTCTACTATATTAATATGATTCAAAGATAACAGAATGTATTAGGAGTTTTTGATGTGCACCTTATGGCTAGAAGGGGCCAACAAGACACAAGAAGCAACTAGGCCAAACTTAAGTTGCGAAAAATATAGGATCAGGGAAGGTTAGACCAATGGATGAAATATTGTTAAAACCTAGAGTTCTACTAGATTAATAAGATTCAAAGGCACTAGAATATATTAGGAGTTTTTGATGTGCACCTAACGGCTAGAAGCAGCCAACAACACAACAAGCAACTAGGCCAAAACTTAACTTGAGAAACAAGTACAATCAGGGAAGAGCTGACCAATGGATGAAGCTTCGTCACAACATAGAATTCTAGTAGATTAATAAGATTCAAAGGCACTACAACGTTCTAGGACTTTTTGATGTTCACCTTACGACTAGAAGGAGCCAACAACACACAACCAGCAACAAGGCAAAACTTGACTTACGGAACAAGTAGAATCAGGAAAGATTAGACCATTGGATGAAACGTCGTCATAATCTAGGGTTCTACAAGACTAATAAAATTGAAAGGTACTAGAATGTATTAGAAGTTTTTGAGTACGGCTACAAGGAGCCAACAACATACAAGAAGCAACTAGGCCAAATATAACTTGCGAAACAAGTACAATCATGGAAGATTAGCCCAATGGATGAAACGTCGTCATAATTCAAGGGTTCTACAAGACTAATAAGACTGAAAGGTACTAGAATGTATTGGAAGATTTTGAAGTGCACCGTATGGCTATAAGCAGCCAAAAACTCACAATAAGCAATTAGGCCAAACTTAACTTGGGAAACAAATAGAATCAGGGAAGATTATACGAATGGATGAAGCATCGTCACAACCCAGAGTTGTACTATATTAACAATAATCAAAGGCACTAGAATGTATTAGGAGTTTTTGATATACATCTTACGGCTACAAGGAGCCAACAACACACAACAAGCAACTAGGCCGAACTTAACTTACAAAACTAGTTGAATTATAGAAAATTAGAACAATGGATGAGGCATAGTTACAACCTAGAGTTCTACAAGATTAATAAGATTCAAAGCCACTAGAATCTTGTAGGAGTTTTTTATGTACACCTTACGACTAGAAGGAGCCAACAACATACAATAAGCAACTAGGCCATACTTAACCTACTAAACAAGTAGCATAAGGAAAGATTAGACCAATGTATGAAGCATCATCACAACCTAGACTCCTACTATATTAATAAGATTCAAAGGCACTAGAACGTATTAGTAGTTTTTGAGGTGCACCTTACGGCTATAAGGAGCCAACAACACCCAACAAGCAATTAGGCCAAATTTAACTTGCAAAACAAGTAGAATTATGGAAGAGTAGCCCAATGGATGAACCATCGTCAAAACCTAGGGTTCTACATGACAAATAAGATTCAAATGCAGCAGAATGTGTTAGGAGTTTTTGAGGTCCACCTTATGGCTCTAACGAGCCAACAACACACATCAAGCAACTAGGCCAAGCTTAACTTGCGAAACAAGTACAATCAGGGAAGATTTGACCAATGAATGAAGCATCGACACAACTTAGAGTTCTACTAGATTAATAAGATTCAAAGGCACTACAATGTATTAGGACTTTTTGATGTTCACCTTACGACCAGAAAGAGCCAACAACACCCAACAATCAACAAGGCCAAACTTAACTTACGGAACATGTGTAATCAGGAAAGATTAGACCAATGGACGAAATGTCATCATAATCTAGGGTTCAAGAAGAGTATTAGGATTGAATGGTGCTAGAATATATTAGAAGTTTTTGATGTGCACCGTACAGCTATAAGGAGCCAGGAACTCCAAACAAGCAACTAGGCCAAGCTTAACTAACGAAACAAATAGAATCGGGGAAGATTAGACCAATGGATGAAGCATCGTCAAAACCTAGAGTTGTACTACATTAATAATATTCAAAGGCACTAGAATGTATTCGGAATTTTTGATATACACTTTACGACTAAAAGGAGCCAACAACACACAACAAACAACTAGGCCAAACTTAACTTGCGAAACAAGTAGAATCAGGGAAGATTAGGCCAATGGATGAAACATCGTCACAACCTAGGGTTCTACTAGATTAATAATATTCTAAGGCACTATAATCTATTAGGAGTTTTTGATGTTCACCTTACCGCTATAAAGAACCAACAATAAACAACATGCAACTAGGCCAAACTTAAGTTGCGAAACAATTTGAATCAGAGAAGATTAGACCAATGGATGAAGGATCGTCACAACCTAGAGTTCTACTATATTAATATGATTCGAAGGCACTAGAATGTTTGAGGAGTTTTTGATGTGCACCTTACGGCTATAAGGAGGCAACAACACACAACAAGCAACTAGGCCAAACTTAACTTGCGAGACAAGTAGAATCAAGGAAGATTACCCCAATGGCTGAAACGTCATTGAAACCTAGAGTTCTACTAAATTAATAGGATTCAAAGGAACTAGAATCTATTAGGAGTTTTTGATGTGCACCTTACGGCTATAAGCAGCCAACAACACAAAAAAAGTAACTAGGCCAAATTTAACATGCGAAAGAATTGGAATCAGAGAAGATTAGACCAATGGATGAAAAATCGTCACAACCTCGAGTTCTACTGTATTAATAGGATTCAAAGCTATTAGAATGTACTAGGAGTTTTTGATGCGCACCTTACGGCTATAAGGAGCCAACAACACACAACAAGCAACTAGGCCGAACATAACTTGCGAAACAAGTAGAATCAGAGAAGATTAGACCAATGGATGAAGCATCCCCGCAAGCAAGAGTTCTACTATATTAATAAGATTCAAATGCACTACAATCTGTTAGGAGTTTTTGATTTGCACCTTACGGCTATAAGGAGCCAACAACAAACAACAAGGAAGTAGGGCAAACTTGCGAAATATGTGGAATCATGGAAGATTAGACAAATGGATGAAACATAGTTAAAACCAAGAGTTCTACTAGATTAATAAGATTCAATGGCACTACAATCTATTAGATGTTTTCGATGTGCACCTAACGGCTAGAAGGAGCCAACAACACACAACGAGTAACTAGGCCAAACTTAACTTGCAAAACACGTACAATCAGGGAAGATTAGAGCAATGGATGAAGTATCGTCACAACCTAGAGTTATAGCAGATTAATAAGATTGAAAGGCAGTAGAATGTATTAGAAGTTTTTGATGTGCACCTTAGAGCTAGAAGGAGCCAACAACACATAACAAGTAACTCGGCCAAACTTTACTTGCGAAACATGTAGATTAATGGAAGATTAGACCAATGGATGAAACATCGTTAAAACTTAGAGTTCTACTAGATTAATAAGATTCAAAGACACTAGAATCTATTAGGAGTTTTTGGTATACACCTAACGGCTAGAAGGAGCAAACAACACACAACAAGCAATTAGGCCAAACTTAACTTGCGAAACATGTGAAATTATGGAAGATTAGACCAATGGATGAAACATAGTTAAAACCTAGAGTTCTACTAGATTAATAACATCAAAGGCACTACAATCTATTAGGTGTTTTTGAAGTGCATCTAACGGCTAGAAGGAGCCGACAACACACAACAAGTAACTACGCCGAACATAACTTGCGAAACAAGTAGAATCGGAGAAGAATAGACCAATGGATGAAGCATCCCCGCAAGCAAGAGTTCTACTTTATTAATAAGATTCAAATGCACTACAATCTGTTAGGAGTTTTTGATTTGCACCTTACGGCTATAAGGAGCCAACAACAAACAACAACGAATTAGGCCAAACTTTAGTTGCGAAACATGTGGAATCATGGAAGATTAGACCAATGGATGAAACATAGTTAAAACCAAGAAGTCTACTAGATTAATAAGATACAAAGGCACTACAATCTATTAGGTGTTTTTGATGTGCACCTAACGGCTAGAAGAAGCCAACAACACACAACTAGTAACTAGGCCAAACTTAACTTGCAAAACAAGTAGAATCAGGGAAGATTAGAGCAATGGATGAAGCATCGTCACAACCTAGAGTTATAGCAGATTAATATGATTGAAAGGCAGTATAATGTATTAGAACTTTTTGATGTGCACTTTACAGCTAGAAGGAGCCAACAACACACAACAAGTAACTTGGCCAAACTTTACTTGCGAAACATGTAGATTCTTGGAAGATTAGACCAATGGATGAAACATCGTTAAAACCTAGAGTTCTACTAGATTAATAAGATTCAAAGGCACTAGAATCTATTAGGAGTTTTTGTTGTACACGTAACGGCTAGAAGGAGCAAACAACACCCAACAAGCAACTAGGCCAAACTTAACTTGCGAAACATGTGGAATCATGGAAGATTAGACCAATGGATGAAACATAGTTAAAACCTAGAGTTCTACTAGATTAATAAGATTCAAAGGCACTATAATCTATTAGGTGTTTTTGAAGTGCATCTAACGGCTAGAAGGAGCCGACAACACACAACAAGTAACTACGCCAAACATAACTACCGAAACAACGACAATCAGGGAAGATTAGACCAATGGATGAAGTATCGTCACAACCTAGAGTTATTGTAGATTAATAAAATTTAAAGGCAGTAGAATGTATTAGAAGTTTTGGATGTGTAACATACGGCTAGAAGGAGCCAACAACACACAACAAGCAACTAGGCCAAACTTTACTTGTGAAACATGTAGATTCATGGAAGATTAGACCAATGGATGAAACATCGTTAAAACCTAGAGTTCTACTAGATTAATAAGATTCAAAGGCACTAGAATCTATTAGGAGTTTTTGTTCTACACCAAACGGCTAGAAGGAGCAAACAAAATACAACAAGCAACTAGGCCAAACTTAACTTGCGAAACAAATATAATCATGGAAGAGTAGCCCAATGAATGAACCATCGTAGCAACCTAGGGTTCTACACGACAAAAATGATTCAAAGGCACTAGAATGTATTCGGAATTTTTGATATACACCTTACGACTACAAGTAGCCAACAACACACAACAAGCAACTAGGCCAAACTTAACTTGCAATACTAGTTGAATCAGGGAAAATTAGGCCAATGGATGAAGCATCGTTACAATCTAGAATTTTCTACAAGATTAATAAGATTCAAAGCCACTAGAATCTATTAGGAGATTTTTATGTACACCTTACGACCAGAAGGAGCCAACAACACACAATAAGCAACCAAGCCATACATAACTTGCGAAACGAGTACAATAAGCGAAGATTAGACCAATGGATGATGTATCGTCACAACCTAGAGTTCTAGTAGATTAATAAGATTGAAAGGCAATAGATTGTATTAGAAGTATTTGATGTGCACCTTACCGCCAGAAGGAGCCAACAACACACAACAAGCAACTAAGCCAAACTTGACATGTGAAACAAGTAGAATCAGGGAAGATTAGGCCAATGGATGAAACATTGCCACAACCTAGGGTTCTACTAGATTACTAAGATTCAAAGGCACTTCAATGTATTCGGAGTTTTTGTTGTGGGCCGTCCTGCTATGAGGAGCCAAGAACACACAACAAGCAAGTAAGCTAAACTTAACTTGCGAAACAAGTAGAATCTGCGAAGTTTAGGCCAACGAATGAAACGACGTCACAACCTAGGGTTCTACTAGATTAATAAGATTCAAAGGCACGTGTATGTATTAGGAGTTTTTAATGTGCACCGTACGATTATATGGAGCCGAGAACACACAACGAGCAACTAGGCCAAACTTAACTTGCGAAACAAGTGGAAGCAGGGAAGATTAGACCAATGGATTAAAAATTGCCACAACCTAGGGTTCTACTAGATTAATAAGTTTCAAAGCCACTTCAATGTATTCGGAGTTTTTGTTGTGAACCGTACAGCTATAAAGAGCCAAGAATACACAACTAGCAACTAGGCCAAACTTAACTCGCAAAACAATTAAAATCAGAGAAAAGTAGACCAACGTATGAAGCATCGTCACAACCTAGAGTTCTACCATGTTAATATTATTCAAAGGCACCAGAATATTTTAGGAGTTTTTGATTTACACCTTACGGTTATAAGGAGCCAACAACACACAACAAGCAACTAGGCCAAACTGAACTTGAAAAACAAGTAGAATCATAGAAAATTAGACCAATGGATGAAGCATTCTCACAACCAACAGTTGTACTATATTAAAAAGATTCAAAGGCACTACAATGTATTCGGAATTTTTGATATACACCTTACGACTACAAGGAGCCAACAACACACAACAAGTAATTAGGCCAAACTTAACTTGCAATACTAGTTGAATCAGGGAAAATTAGACCAATGGATGAGGCATCGTTACAACCTAGAATTCGACAAGATTAATAAGATTCAAAGCCACTAGAATCTATTAGGAGTTTTTTATGTACACCTTATGACCAGAAGGAGCCAACAACACACAATAAGCAACCAAGCCATACTTAACTTGCGAAACAAGTACAATAAGCGAAGATTAGACCAATGGATGAAGTATCGTCACAACCTAGACTTCTACTATATTAATAAGATTCGAAGGTACTAGAATGTATTAGGAGTTTTTGATGTAAACCTTACAACTAGAAGGAGCCAACAACACACAACAAACAACAAACAACTAGGCCAAACATAACTTGTGAAACAAGTAGAATCATGGAAGATTAGCCCAATGGATGAAACATCGTCAGACCCTAGGGTTCTACTAGATTAATAAGATTCTAAGGCACTATAATCTATTAGGAGTTTTTGATATTCACTTTACCACTATAAGGAGCCAACAATAAACAAGAAGGAACTAGGCCAAACTTTACTTGCGAAACAAGTTGAATCATGGAAGATTCAACTAATGGATAAAACGTCGTCACAACCGAGTGTTCTACTAAATTAATATGATTCAAAGGTACCAAAATGTATTATGACTTTTTGCTGTGCACCTTACGGCTAGAAGGGGCCAACAAGACACAAGAAGCAACTAGGCCAAACTTAGCTCACAAAACAATTACAATCAGAGAAGAGTAGACCAACATATGAAGCATCGTCACAACCTAGAGTTCTACCATGTTAATATTATTCAAAGGCACCAGAATGTTTTAGGAGTTTTTGATTTACACCTTACGGTTATAAGGAGCCAACAACACACAACAAGCAACTAGGCCAAACTGAACTTGAGAAACAAGTAGAATCATAGAAAATTAGACCAATGGATGAAGCATTCACACAACCAAGAGTTGTACTATATTAAAAAGATTCAAAGGCACTACAATGTATTCGGAATTTTTGATATACACCTTACGACTACAAGGAGCCAACAACACACAACAAGTAATTAGGCCAAACTTAACTTGCAATACTAGTTGAATCAGGGAAAATTAGACCAATGGATGAGGCATCGTTACAACCTAGAATTTGACAAGATTAATAAGATTCAAAGCCACTAGAATGTATTAGGAGTTTTTTATGTACACCTTATGACCAGAAGGAGCCAACAACACACAATAAGCAACCAAGCCATACTTAACTTGCGAAACAAGTACAATAAGCGAAGATTAGACCAATGGATGAAGTATCGTCACAACCTAGACTTCTACTATATTAATAAGATTCGAAGGTACTAGAATGTATTAGGAGTTTTTGATGTAAACCTTACAACTAGAAGGAGCCAACAACACATAACAAACAACAAACAACTAGGCCAAACATAACTTGTGAAACAAGTAGAATCAGGGAAGATTAGCCCAATGGATGAAACATCGTCAGACCCTAGGATTCTACTAGATTAATAAGATTCTAAGGCACTATAATCTATTGGGAGTTTTTGATATTCACTTTACCACTATAAGGAGCCAACAATAAACAAGAAGGACTAGGCCAAACTTTACTTGCGAAACAAGTTGAATCATGGAAGATTCAACTAATGGATAAAACGTCGTCACAACCGAGTGTGCTACTAGATTAATATGATTCAAAGGTACCAGAATGTATTAGGACTTTTTGCTGTGCACCTTACGGCTAGAAGGGGCCAACAAGACACAAGAAGCAACTAGGCCAAACTTAACTTGCGAAACATATAGGATCAGGGAAGATTAGACCAATGGATGAAATATCGTTAAAACCTACAGTTCTAATAGATTAATAAGATTCAAAGGCACTAGAATATATTAGGAGTTTTTGATGTGCACCTAACGGCTAGAAGCAGCCAACAACACAACAAGCAACTAGGCCAAACTTAACTTGCGAAACAAGTACAATCAGGGAAGAGTTGACCAATGGATGAAGCTTCGTCACAACATAGAATTCTGGTAGATTAATAAGATTCAAAGGCGCTACAATGTATTAGGACTTTTTGATGTTCACCTTACAACTAGAAGGAGCCAACAACACACAACCATCAACAAGGCCAAACTTAACTTACGGAACAAGTAGAATCAGGAAAGATTAGACCAATGGATGAAACGTCGTCATAATCTAGGGTTCTACAAGACTAATAAGATTGAAAGCTACTAGAATGTATTAGAATTTTTTGAGTACAGCTACAAGGAGCCAACAACACACAAGAAGCAACTAGGCCAAACATAACTTGCGAAACAAGTACAATCATGGAAGATTGGCCCAATGGATGAAACGTCGTCATAATTCATGGGTTCTACAAGACTAATTAGATTGAAAGGTACTAGAATGTATTGGAAGATTTTGAAGTGCACCGTATGGCTATAAGGAGCCAAAAACTCACAATAAACAATTAGGCAAAACTTAACTTGGGAAACAAATAGAATCGGGGAAGATTAGACGAATGGATGAAGCATCGTCACAACCCAGAGTTGTACTATATTAATAATAATCAAAGGCACTAGAATGTATTAGGAGTTTTTGATATACATCTTACGGCTACAAGGAGCCAACAACACACAACAAGCAACTAGGCCGAACTTAACTTGCAAAACTAGTTGAATTATGGAAAATTAGAACAATGGATGAGGCAAAGTTACAACCTAGAGTTCTACAAGATTAATAAATTTAAAAACCACTAGAATCTTGTAGGTGTTTTTTATGTACACCTTACGACTTGAAGGAGCCAACAACATACAATAAGCAACTAGGCCATACTTAACCTGCTAAACAAGTACAATAAGGGAAGATAATACCAATGTATAAAGCATCGTCACAACCTAGACTCCTACAATATTAATAAGATTCAAAGGCACTAGAACATATTAGTAGTTTCTGATGTGCACTTTACGGCTATAAAGAGCCAAGAACACCCAACAAGCAACTAGGCCAAATTTAACTTGCAAAACAAGTAGAATTATGAAAGAGTAGCCCAATGGATGAACCATCGTCAAAGCCTAGGGTTCTACATGACAAATAAGATTCAAATGCAGTAGAATGTATTAGGAGTTTTTGAGGTGCACCTTACGGCTATAAGGGGCCAACAACACACATCAAGCAACTAGGCCAAACTTAACTTGCGAAACAAGTACAATCAGGGAAGATTTGACCAGTGGATGAAGCATCGTCAAAACTTAGAGTTCTAGTAGATTAATAAGATTCATAGGCACTACAATGTTTAGGACTTTTTGATGTTCACCTTACGACCAGAAAGAGCCAACAACACCCAACAAGCAACATGGCCAAACTCAACTTACGGAACATGTGGAATCAGGAAAGATTGGACCAATGGATTAAATGTCGTCATAATCTAGGGTTCAAGAAGAGTATTAGGATTGAATGGTGCTAGAATATATTAGAAGTTTTTTGATGTGCACCGTATGGCTATAAGGAGCCAGGAACTCCAAACAAGCAACTAGGCCGTGCTTAACTAACGAAACAAATAGAATCGTGGAAGATTAGACCAATGGATGGAGCATCGTCAAAACCTAGAGTTGTACTACATTAATAATATTCAAACGCACTAGAATGTATTCGGAATTTTTGATATACACCTTACGACTACAAGGAGCCAAGAAACAACTAGGCCAAACTTAACTTGCGAAACAAGTAGAATCAGGGAAGATTAGGCCAATGGATGAAACATCGTCACAACCTAGGGTTCTACTAGATTAATAAGATTCTAAGGCACTATAATCTATTAGGAGTTTTTGATGTTCACCTTACCGCTATAAGGAACTAACAATAAACAACATGCAACTAGGCCAAACTTAAGTTGCGAAACAATTTGAATCAGAGAAGATTAGACCAATGGATGAAGGATCGTCACAACCTAGAGTTCTACTATATTAATATGATTCAAAGGCACTAGAATGTTTGAGGAGTTTTTGATGTGCACCTTACGGCTATTAGGAGGCAACAACACACAACAAACAACTAGGCCAAACTTAACTTGAGAGACAAGTAGAATCAAGGAAGATTACCCCAATGGCTGAAACATCATTGAATCCTAGTGTTTTACTGAATTAATAGGATTCAAAGGAACTAAAATCTATTAGGAGTTTTTGATGTGCACCTTACGGCTACAAGGAGCCAACAACACACAAAAAGCAACCAGCCCAAATTTAACATGCGAAACAATTGGAATCAGAGAAGATTAGACCAATGGATGAAAAATCGTCACAACCTCGAGTTCTACTAGATTAAGATGATTCAAAGGCATTACAATGTATTAGGAGTTTTTGATGCGCACCTTACGACTATAAGGAACCAACAACACACAACAAGCAACTAGACCATACATAACTTGCGAAACAAGTAGAATCGGAGAAGATTAGACCAATGGATGAAGCATCCCCGCAAGCAAGAGTTCTATTATATTAATACGATTCAAATGCACTACAATCTGTTAGGAGTTTTTGATTTGCACCTTGCGGCTATAAGAAGCCAACAACAAACAACAAGAAACTAGGCCAAACTTTACTTGCGAAAATGTGGAATCATGGAAGATTAAACCAATGGATGAAACATAGTTAAAACCAAGAGTTCTACAAGATTAATAAGATTCAAAGGCAATACAATCTATTAGGTGTTTTTGATGTGCACCTAATGGCTAGAAGGAGCCAACAACCCACAACGAGTAACTAGGCCAAACTTAACTTGCAAAACAAGTACAATCCGGGAAGATTAGAGCAATGGATGAATCACCGTCACAACCCAGAGTTATAGCAGATTAATAAGATTGAAAAGCAGTAGAATGTATTAGAAGTTTTTGATGTGCACCTGACAGCTAGAATGAGCCAACAACACACAACAAGTAACTAGGCCAAACTTTACTTGCGAAACATGTAGATTCATGGAAGATTAGACCAATGGATGAAACATCATTAAAACATAGAGTTCTACTAGATTAATAAGATTCAAAGTTACTAGAATCTATTAGGAGTTTTTGTTGTACACCTAATGGCTAGAAGGAGCAAACAACAAACAACAAGCAACAAGGCCAAACTTAACTTGCGAAACATGTGGAATCATGGAAGATTAGACCAATGGATTAAACATAGTTAAAACCTAGAGTTCTTCTAGATTAATAAGATTCAAAGGCACTATAATCTATTAGGTGTTTTTGAAGTGCATCTAACGGCTAGAAGGAGCCAACAACAAACAACAAGTAACTACGCCAAACATAACTTTCGAAACAACTACAATCAGGGAAGATTAGACCAATGGATGAAGCATCGTCACAACCTAGAGTTATAGTAGATTAATAAAATTGAAAGGCAGTAGAATGTATTAGAAGTTTTGGATGTGCACCTTACGGTTAGAAAGAGCCATCAACACACAACAAGCAACTAGGCCAAACTTTAATTGCGAAACATGTAGATTCATGGAAGATTAGAGCAATGGATGAAACATCGTTAAAACCTAGAGTTCTACTAGATTAATAAGATTCAAAGGCACTAGAATCTATTAGGAATTTTTGTTCTACACCAAACGGCTAGAAGGAGCAAACAACATACAACAAGCAACTAAGCCAAACTTAACTTGTTAAACAAGTAGAATCAAGGAAGATTAGTCCAATGGATGAAACATTGCCACAACCTAGGGTTCTACTAGATTACTAAGATTCAAAGGCACTTCAATGTATTCGAAGTTTTTGTTGCGGACCGTACTGCTAGGAGGAGCCAAGAACACACAACAAGCAAGTAAGCTAAACTTAACTTTTGAAACAAGTAGAATCTGCGAAGATTAGGCCAACGAATTAAACGACGTCACAACCTAGGGTTCTACTAGATTAATAAGGTTCAAAGACACGTGTATGTATTAGGAGTTTTTAATGTGCACCGCATTTTATAAGGAGCCGAGAACACACAAAAAGCAACTAGGCCAAATTTAACTTACAGAACAATTAGAATCAGAGAAGATTAGACCAATGGATGAAGCATCGTCACAACCTCGAGTTCTACTATATTAACATGATTAAAAGGCATTAGAATGTGTTAGGAGTTTTTCATGCGCACCTTACGGCCATAAGGACCAACATCACACAACAAGCAACAAGGCAAAACTTAATTTGCGAAACATGTAGAATCGGGGAAGATTAGACCAATGGATGAAGCATCCTCACAACCAAGAGTTCTACTATATTCATAAGATTCAAATGCACTATAATATATTAGCAGTTTTTGACGTGCACCTTATGGCTATAAGCAACCAACAACAAACAACAAGAAACTTGGCCAAACTTTACTTACGAAACATGTACAATCATGGAAGATTTGACCAATGGATGAAACATCGTTAAAACCTACAGTTCTACTAGATTAATAAGATTCAAAGGCACTATAATCTATTAGGAGCTTTTGATGTGCACCTAACAGCTGGAAGGAGCCAACAACACACAACAAACAACTATGCCAAACTTAATTTGCGAAACATGTACAATCTGGGAAGATTAGAGCAATGGATTAAGCATCGTCACAACCTAGAGTAATAGTAGATTAATAAGATTGAAAGGCAGTAGAATGTATTAGAAAATTTTGATGTGCACCTGGTGAGCAGATTCGGTGTGTGCAAAAGTGCGTCAAATTATAGCTCAAACTCACACAAATTACACCTAAACCTCACTTAATCAATTGTAGTAAAGCTTAGGGATCATTCTCCACAGGGAAGGGGACAAAACCAAAATTTAAGTGCAACTAATTATTTGCTATCTATGTTAACTAATGCAATGATTTAGAGAGTGACATTTAACTAACTAAAACAACACCATTGAAACAAAGAGAAAAACACACAAATGATGAAGGAGGGTGATCCTTGGGTTCAATGCAAAGGTCGGCTATTTTGACTCCTAAAGGCAACCGAGTGTAGGGCATCTTAACTAAGTGACTACATCCATTCACTCCGAATCTCCTTTCGGTCTCATCGAAATTATAGAATGAGGAATCTCCTTTCGGTCTCATCCCCACCTAGAGCACATTAGCGCCTATGGCTTCCACACAACTCTAATGCACAATTCTTGCCCTAGATGTTTTAGCCAACTACTTCACACTCCCTAGTTCAAGTGTTTAATTCAAGAAAACCACCTATTTTTCACTCCACATCTCCTTTCGGTCTCAATGGAATTAAAGAATAGAAGATCTCCTTTCGGTCTCACTTCTACCTTTGCACACTAAAACCTATGGCTTCCACACAATTTTAGTGCACAATTAAATTCATATGGTAGTTGTTTCTTGTCTCAAACACCTAAATCTAGAGAATGCTAGGTAGTTCTTCCTACTTTTGGTCTAAATTTATGTATATTCTAAAACACACACAAACACCAAGAACACACACTAAATGTGGCCACCATTCAATGCATGTCAATTCATTAAATACAAATAGGAAAACTTCAATTAATGCAAGCCCATTACTCTACAACCAACAAGAAATCAAAATAAACCTAACCCATACATCAAACACCAAGAATCACCCAAGATAGTTTAGCCTCTCATGGCTTCAAACAACCAACAATCACAAGGAAATATAGCCATTAAAAGCACAAGGAATTGAAAGAAAATACTCCCCTTAATCAAAAGAGTGATGATTCCAACCAAATCCAAACACCTTACAAGCCAAAACAACTCCAAGGATTCCAGTTTTCAAGCCACAAAAAGAACCAAACCCTAGCTTCCAATGAAACTCACGGGTGTGAGTTGAGGAAAATGTGCAAAAAATGTAAAAACTAACTTTAACCCTACAATCTATTCTACTCTAACCTATTCTATGTTCCTCATCTACTTCCTACTTGTGTTTTTCTGCAGAAAATGGGATATTAATACAGCTAGGGGCGTTGGGGAGAAAATGTAAAGCTTCCAAAACATTAGGGACGAAATTTGCAAATTTCAGGATTCAGGCAACGTACTGATTTCGTCCCATTTTTATCCCTTGCCGTCCGGATTTTGACAAAACTCTCTGCATAAAAGTTTTTCCTCTATTTTTCAGCTTTCCATAGCATCTTGAATCATCTCATTTGGACGTCTGAATCAAGAGTTATGGCCTCCAGAAGATGGCTGATTTTTCTCCCTGTTTTCCTCTTCTTCGGTTCTGCCTTGTTCTGCTTTTGCCCAGTTTTGGTCCATTTTCTTTCGGAATTTGAGAAACCTTTGTTCATAAAAGTTTTCTATCTCTTTCTCATGTTTCCATAGCATTTTCAGTCATCTCATTTGGACATTTGCATCAAAAGTTATGAACTTTAGAAGATAAGTGGTTTTTATCCCTTTTTCCTACAAAACACATAAAATATGAGAATCACAAATATAATGTGATTTATCTAATAAACATGGCATATCTCAATGAAATCTATGCTAAAGCATGAAAAACACATATCTAAGTTTATGAATATTTGATTCTCATCAGCACCTTACGGCTAGAATGAGCCAACAACACACAACAAGTAACTAGGCCAAACTTTACTTGCGAAACATGTAGATTCATGGAAGATTAGACCAATGGATGAAACATCATTAAAACATAGAGTTCTACTAGATTAATAAGATTCAAAGTTACTAGAATCTATTAGGAGTTTTTGTTGTACACCTAATGGCTAGAAGGAGCAAACAACAAACAACAAGCAACAAGGCCAAACTTAACTTGCGAAACATGTGGAATCATGGAAGATTAGACCAATGGATTAAACATAGTTAAAACCTAGAGTTCTTCTAGATTAATAAGATTCAAAGGCACTATAATCTATTAGGTGTTTTTGAAGTGCATCTAACGGCTAGAAGGAGCCAACAACAAACAACAAGTAACTACGCCAAACATAACTTTCGAAACAACTACAATCAGGGAAGATTAGACCAATGGATGAAGCATCGTCACAACCTAGAGTTATAGTAGATTAATAAAATTGAAAGGCAGTAGAATGTATTAGAAGTTTTGGATGTGCACCTTACGGTTAGAAAGAGCCATCAACACACAACAAGCAACTAGGCCAAACTTTAATTGCGAAATATGTAGATTCATGGAAGATTAGAGCAATGGATGAAACATCGTTAAAACCTAGAGTTCTACTAGATTAATAAGATTCAAAGGCACTAGAATCTATTAGGAATTTTTGTTCTACACCAAACGGCTAGAAGGAGCAAACAACATACAACAAGCAACTAAGCCAAACTTAACTTGTTAAACAAGTAGAATCAAGGAAGATTAGTCCAATGGATGAAACATTGCCACAACCTAGGGTTCTACTAGATTACTAAGATTCAAAGGCACTTCAATGTATTCGAAGTTTTTGTTGCGGACCGTACTGCTAGGAGGAGCCAAGAACACACAACAAGCAAGTAAGCTAAACTTAACTTTTGAAACAAGTAGAATCTGCGAAGATTAGGCCAACGAATTAAACGACGTCACAACCTAGGGTTCTACTAGATTAATAAGGTTCAAAGACACGTGTATGTATTAGGAGTTTTTAATGTGCACCGTACGGTTATAAGGAGCCGAGAACACACAAAAAGCAACTAGGCCAAATTTAACTTACAGAACAATTAGAATCAGAGAAGATTAGACCAATGGATGAAGCATCGTCACAACCTCGAGTTCTACTATATTAACATGATTAAAAGGCATTAGAATGTGTTAGGAGTTTTTCATGCGCACCTTACGGCCATAAGGACCAACATCACACAACAAGCAACAAGGCAAAACTTAATTTGCGAAACATGTAGAATCGGGGAAGATTAGACCAATGGATGAAGCATCCTCACAACCAAGAGTTCTACTATATTCATAAGATTCAAATGCACTATAATATATTAGCAGTTTTTGACGTGCACCTTATGGCTATAAGCAACCAACAACAAACAACAAGAAACTTGGCCAAACTTTACTTACGAAACATGTACAATCATGGAAGATTTGACCAATGGATGAAACATCGTTAAAACCTACAGTTCTACTAGATTAATAAGATTCAAAGGCACTATAATCTATTAGGAGCTTTTGATGTGCACCTAACAGCTGGAAGGAGCCAACAACACACAACAAACAACTATGCCAAACTTAATTTGCGAAACATGTACAATCTGGGAAGATTAGAGCAATGGATTAAGCATCGTCACAACCTAGAGTAATAGTAGATTAATAAGATTGAAAGGCAGTAGAATGTATTAGAAAATTTTGATGTGCACCTGGTGAGCAGATTCGGTGTGTGCAAAAGTGCGTCAAATTATAGCTCAAACTCACACAAATTACACCTAAACCTCACTTAATCAATTGTAGTAAAGCTTAGGGATCATTCTCCACAGGGAAGGGGACAAAACCAAAATTTAAGTGCAACTAATTATTTGCTATCTATGTTAACTAATGCAATGATTTAGAGAGTGACATTTAACTAACTAAAACAACACCATTGAAACAAAGAGAAAAACACACAAATGATGAAGGAGGGTGATCCTTGGGTTCAATGCAAAGGTCGGCTATTTTGACTCCTAAAGGCAACCGAGTGTAGGGCATCTTAACTAAGTGACTACATCCATTCACTCCGAATCTCCTTTCGGTCTCATCGAAATTATAGAATGAGGAATCTCCTTTCGGTCTCATCCCCACCTAGAGCACATTAGCGCCTATGGCTTCCACACAACTCTAATGCACAATTCTTGCCCTAGATGTTTTAGCCAACTACTTCACACTCCCTAGTTCAAGTGTTTAATTCAAGAAAACCACCTATTTTTCACTCCACATCTCCTTTCGGTCTCAATGGAATTAAAGAATAGAAGATCTCCTTTCGGTCTCACTTCTACCTTTGCACACTAAAACCTATGGCTTCCACACAATTTTAGTGCACAATTAAATTCATATGGTAGTTGTTTCTTGTCTCAAACACCTAAATCTAGAGAATGCTAGGTAGTTCTTCCTACTTTTGGTCTAAATTTATGTATATTCTAAAACACACACAAACACCAAGAACACACACTAAATGTGGCCACCATTCAATGCATGTCAATTCATTAAATACAAATAGGAAAACTTCAATTAATGCAAGCCCATTACTCTACAACCAACAAGAAATCAAAATAAACCTAACCCATACATCAAACACCAAGAATCACCCAAGATAGTTTAGCCTCTCATGGCTTCAAACAACCAACAATCACAAGGAAATATAGCCATTAAAAGCACAAGGAATTGAAAGAAAATACTCCCCTTAATCAAAAGAGTGATGATTCCAACCAAATCCAAACACCTTACAAGCCAAAACAACTCCAAGGATTCCAGTTTTCAAGCCACAAAAAGAACCAAACCCTAGCTTCCAATGAAACTCACGGGTGTGAGTTGAGGAAAATGTGCAAAAAATGTAAAAACTAACTTTAACCCTACAATCTATTCTACTCTAACCTATTCTATGTTCCTCATCTACTTCCTACTTGTGTTTTTCTGCAGAAAATGGGATATTAATACAGCTAGGGGCGTTGGGGAGAAAATGTAAAGCTTCCAAAACATTAGGGACGAAATTTGCAAATTTCAGGATTCAGGCAACGTACTGATTTCGTCCCATTTTTATCCCTTTCCGTCCGGATTTTGACAAAACTCTCTGCATAAAAGTTTTTCCTCTCTTTTTCAGCTTTCCATAGCATCTTGAATCATCTCATTTGGACGTCTGAATCAAGAGTTATGGCCTCCGGAAGATGGCTGATTTTTCTCCCTGTTTTCCTCTTCTTCGGTTCTGCCTTGTTCTGCTTTTGCCCAGTTTTGGTCCATTTGCTTTCGGAATTTGAGAAACCTTTGTTCATAAAAGTTTTCTATCTCTTTCTCATCTTTCGATAGCATCTTCATTCATCTCATTTGGACATTTGCATCAAAAGTTATGAACTTTAGAAGATAAGTGGTTTTTATCCCTTTTTCCTACAAAACACATAAAATATGAGAATCACAAATATAATGTGATTTATCTAATAAACATGGCATATCTCAATGAAATCTATGCTAAAGCATGAAAAACACATATCTAAGTTTATGAATATTTGATTCTCATCAAATACCCCCAAACTTAAACCATTGCTTGTCCCCAAGCAATTTTCTACGTATAGCAACAATATGTGGAATGTATTCATTGAGACATGCATATTCAGATTCTCATCTACATTTTTTTTATATATATATATTTTTTTTATTTTTTATTTTTGATAATGGCAAGTATTAGCTTAATTAGGCAACCACTCGTCGCCCCATTCTACCGAACAATGCATATTGAGAGTTTTAAGAAATGAAAACATCTTCACGTCTCGGAGTTGGACAATTTCGGCACGTACTAATGCAATGCATGACCCTCTTCTTTCTTGTTTTTCTGTACTAATCTTCACACATTAAATGATGTGTGTGTGTGTGTGATGGAGGTAAATGTTCATGAACAATGCAATGCAAGAACTGAGTAGAGGTCACAAAATCATGCCACTAGTGTGCCCTACAGTTGCATAGAAAAATTTCACTTCCTTGAAATCCTTAAGACTTTTTATTCCCTCTTTCCCCTAAGTTGTCATGCTACCATCTAGGCAATTTTCATCACATTTAAGCAACCATCATGACATTATACTTAGGGTACTTCCTCACTCATTTACAAATTTATTTTTTTTCGTTTTTTTTTTTTTTTTTTTTGCCAAGAGTTTTTTCGGCTTTTTATACTTCTACCACTCATACGAGTTCACTTAAGGGACATCCCCTAAGAGCATTCTCATAGCGGAGTGGCAATTATTCAACAAAACTGTAAATCTCATAAGCAAAACTAATAACAAGCCTAAGTCATTTTCCAAGTTTGTGAAGTGAAATGCTATAACTTTAGGGTGGACTAGGGACACTACATTTACTCGCAACCGCATCATAATCAATACACTACATCTCACAAACACTCCTCTTTGACGTGCACTGTAACAACACCATTTAACATGCAAAACTTTCCTCCAAATACAAGGAATCAAAAGACATGCATTACAAATTCCATGCCTATTCAGTCCAACATTTTTCATCATTGACTAATGCTTTCATTTCACATTTCTCGCATGTATTTATTCAGTAAAATGTTTCTTAAGTGGTGCATATTTCAGCCATTACTTGCCAACCATTCAAAAGTTCCAAAAAAAACAAAACAAGCAACATCTTGAATATTTCAATAAAAGCCTCACTTTAAGCCAATTTCACCCATGAAATCTCATGTATTTTCTTCCTATAAACACCCCCAAACTTAGGTTACATCAAAAACTTTAAACTTCCACCCCCAAACTTAAGATGAGCATTGCCCTCAATGCTTCAAGAATGCATGCATGAAGGGTGGGGCGGGTGGGAAAGAAGAAATACATGTTTTCGGTTGCAAAATTGTGAAATAACTTAAAGCATGTTGCATGATTGCGTATTCACACCTCCCCCAAACTTAAGATATGTTGCATGTTAAGCACTAAAACTAGGGGGTGCAAGTGTGTGATAGGCATAATTTACCAAAACTAATTAAAGAAAATAAATTAACAAAATGCAGAAAAATAAACTTTAAACCTAAATGCAATAACATAAAATAGAAAAGAGAATATTTACAAACTTCACGTCGTCCAAACTCAACTCAAGTGTCAAAACATCTAAACTAAGGATTGCATTTAAGAAGATAATGCCACATGAGAAAATTGCACACAATGGTTTAGGCATTGACATTTGATTACTCAATGTGTGCATGATGCTAGGCTTCAAAACTCATCAAGTTTTTTTTTTTCACTTAAAACTCAGTTTTATATGCAACATCATGTTAAGATTCATCAATGAATTTCTAGGATTTCAAATGAATACAAAAAGTTGACAATTCATCCAAAATAACTCATTGAGGCATTTTGTCAAACACATGATGTGCATGGTGAAAAACTTGAAATTTCACAAAATTAGCAAGCACCCTAGCCTAAAAATTTAACAAACAGCCCAAACAATCCCAATTACACAATATTTCATCAAATATCATCCATAGAAATCATATTTAAAGAAATTCAAAATCATCATTGTAATGAAATTTGAAAGGTTCAACCATACATACCTTGGATTCTTGGATGAATTTGATGGTGGAAATGTGTTTACAAAGGTGTTTGGATCACTTAAGATGGATTGGACTTGAAGAAGAATGTAAAATGCAAAATGTGGATGAAAGGTTTTGAGAGAAAATTGCAAAAACAAAGGTAAGAAATGAAGAAAATGAGTTGGAAATGATAAGTGCGCCAACGGGTATAAAATGCGCCAAAAGACCGCCTCTGCCAAAGAGATCACAAGTGTGTAATGCTCATGAGGACTGGCCACAAGTTAAAAAGACCGGCCACAAGTGTCAAAAGTTTCTGTCCGCGCGGAATTTTTTTTTTTTTTTTTTTTTACATTTCATCCCTTGTCTTAGCAAACATGCAAACTACATGCATCAACCTCTTAATCCACAAGAAACAAAACAAACAAAACAAACAAAACAAACAAAACAACACAAAACAAAACAACACAAAACAAAACCAAAACCAAAACCAAAACCAAGACCAAAACCAAAACCAAAACAAACCAACACAAAACAAAATGAAACAAAATGGACTAAACTAAAACAAAAGGATACGCTTGGGTTGCCTCCCAAGAAGCGCTTGGTTTTAACGTCGCCGGCTCGACTCAATGCATTTCATCCTATTCCTTCCTTTAGTCTTTTCCTAACATGTTTGACTTTCTCTTCCAACAACATTTTTTTCAAACAAGTTGATGGCCTAATACCCTTAATATCCTCAAGGGTACACCCAATGGCCTCTTTAAGATTGCTTAACCCCAAAAGCTTTCCTTCTTGTTTAGATTCCATATAAGATGATATCTCCACTGGCAACATTTCATGCTCTCCCAAGAATGTATATTCCAATTGAGGAAGTAAAGGCTTCAACTCAAGCTTGGGCGGCTCATCGACGGACGGTTTTAGCTTATCTTCACCATCACACCGGCAACACTTGGTCGATTTCAACCAATTCAAATTCTTCCCCTGTTATCTCATAAATGGACTCACCTAGAAAACAATTTTCAACCATCTCACTAAGTTGTCCATCTATTCTTTTATCTTCTTCATCAAACTCAAGGGGAACGTTGGAGGGAATATTTGTCTCCATTGTTTGAATATCATTAGCTAGCTGCCCCAGCTTCACCTCAATATTTTTCATCATGGTCTCATGCAAGTTCAACCTCATGGAATGGTCTTCTAAAAGCTTTTCTGTCTTATTTGTGGAACTTTCCATCTTAAGCTGCATTTCATCCATCTTTTTCATCAAGAGTTCTTCAAAATTTGGGTTTCTGTCCATGGGATTATTCATTTGATTCCCAAATCCTGAAGTTTGCCATGATGTGTTAGAAAACGATGGCCCCAAATTGTCCCAACTTTGATTGCTTTGATTATTCCAATTTTGACCACCTCCTTGGTTGTTCCAACCTTGATTTTCTGCTTGGTAGCTTCCATTGTTGCCCCAGTTTTGGTTGAAATTTTCTTGCCCCAAAATGATTCATGAAGTTGAGGGGTTCACCCTGCCCACCACATTGATCCGTATGGTGGTTTCCTTGGCAAAGTCCACATATTAAGACCGGATTCCAGTTCATCCTCTCCTCCCATGAATTAATCCTATCGGTTAATGCAGCCAATTGAGCCCCAATGTTTGGGCCGATATCAATCTCTAGGAATCCCTCTTGTTGAAATTGGTAGCTCTCAGCTTCAACCGGGTAAGCACTTATACGGTTGTTGAACCATGGCTCTAATGCAAAAGCATTGAAATTAGGCTCTAAGAATTCCCCAAACAACCGTTCTCTTTGTTTTCCCTGTTCGGCCATTGAAAGTTAAAAATGAAAATATATACAACACAAACAACTCTTTCTAAATATATACAAAAACATAAAACTAACAAACAATTAGAACACTTAAAAAAAACTAGTTTCGTTGCCCTTCCCCGGCAACGGCGCCAAAATTTGGTGAGCGGATTGGGTGTGTGCAAAAGTGTCAAAATATAGCTCAAACTCACACAAATATACACCTAAACCTCACTTAATCAATTGTAGTAAAGTATAGGGATCATTTTCCACAGGGAAGGGGACAAAACAAGAATTTAAGTGCAACTAATTATTTGCTATCTATGTTAACTAATGCAATGATTTAGAGAGTGACATTTAACTAACTAAAACAACACCATTGAAACAAAGAGAAAAACACACAAATGATGAAGGAGGGTGATCCTTGGGTTCAATGCAAAGGTCGGCTATTTTGACTCCTAAAGGCAACCGAGTGTAGGGCATCTTAACTAAGTGACTACATCCATTCACTCCGAATCTCCTTTCGGTCTCATCGAAATTATAGAATGAGGAATCTCCTTTCGGTCTCATCCCCACCTAGAGCACATTAGCGCCTATGGCTTCCACACAACTCTAATGCACAATTCTTGCCCTAGATGTTTTAGCCAACTACTTCACACTCCCTAGTTCAAGTGTTTAATTCAAGAAAACCACCTATTTTTCACTCCACATCTCCTTTCGGTCTCAATGGAATTAAAGAATAGAAGATCTCCTTTCGGTCTCACTTCTACCTTTGCACACTAAAACCTATGGCTTCCACACAATTTTAGTGCACAATTAAATTCATATGGTAGTTGTTTCTTGTCTCAAACACCTAAATCTAGAGAATGCTAGGTAGTTCTTCCTACTTTTGGTCTAAATTTATGTATATTCTAAAACACACACAAACACCAAGAACACACACTAAATGTGGCCACCATTCAATGCATGTCAATTCATTAAATACAAATAGGAAAACTTCAATTAATGCAAGCCCATTACTCTACAACCAACAAGAAATCAAAATAAACCTAACCCATACATCAAACACCAAGAATCACCCAAGATAGTTTAGCCTCTCATGGCTTCAAACAACCAACAATCACAAGGAAATATAGCCATTAAAAGCACAAGGAATTGAAAGAAAATACTCCCCTTAATCAAAAGAGTGATGATTCCAACTAAATCCAAACACCTTACAAGCCAAAACAACTCCAAGGATTCCAGTTTTCAAGCCACAAAAAGAACCAAACCCTAGCTTCCAATGAAACTCACGGGTGTGAGTTGAGGAAAATGTGCAAAAAATGTAAAAACTAACTTTAACCCTACAATCTATTCTACTCTAACCTATTCTATGTTCCTCATCTACTTCCTACTTGTGTTTTTCTGCAGAAAATGGGATATTAATACAGCTAGGGGCGTTGGGGAGAAAATGTAAAGCTTCCAAAACATTAGGGACGAAATTTGCAAATTTCAGGATTCAGGCAACGTACTGATTTCGTCCCATTTTTGTCCCTTTCCGTCCGGATTTTGACAAAACTCTCTGCATAAAAGTTTTTCCTCTATTTTTCAGCTTTCCATAGCATCTTGAATCATCTCATTTGGACGTCTGAATCAAGAGTTATGGCCTCCAGAAGATGGCTGATTTTTCTCCCTGTTTTCCTCTTCTTCGGTTCTGCCTTGTTCTGCTTTTGCCCAGTTTTGGTCCATTTTCTTTCGGAATTTGAGAAACCTTTGTTCATAAAAGTTTTCTATCTCTTTCTCATGTTTCCATAGCATTTTCAGTCATCTCATTTGGACATTTGCATCAAAAGTTATGAACTTTAGAAGATAAGTGGTTTTTATCCCTTTTTCCTACAAAACACATAAAATATGAGAATCACAAATATAATGTGATTTATCTAATAAACATGGCATATCTCAATGAAATCTATGCTAAAGCATGAAAAACACATATCTAAGTTTATGAATATTTGATTCTCATCAGCACCTTACGGCTAGAAGGAGCCAACAACACACAACAAGCAACTAGGCCAAACTTAACTTGCGAAACTAGTGGAAGAAGGGAAGAATAGGCCAATGGATTAAACATTGCCACAACCTAGGGTTCTACTAGATTAATAAGCTTCAAAGCCAATTCAATGTATTCGGAGTTTTTGTTGTGGACCGTACAGCTATAAAGAGCCAAGAATACACAACTAGCAACTAGGCCAAGCTTAACTCGCAAAACAATTAGAATCAGAGAAGAGTAGACCAACGTATGAAGCATCGTCACAACCTAGAGTTCTACCATGTTAATATTATTCAAAGGCACCAGAATGTTTTAGGAGTTTTTGATTTACACCTTACGGTTATAAGGAGCCAACAACACACAACAAGCAACTAGGCCAAACTGAACTTGCGAAACAATTAGAATCAGAGAAAATTAGAACAATGGATGAAGCATTCTCACAACCAAGAGTTTAAAAAGATTAAAAAGGCACTACAATGTATTCGGAATTTTTCATATACACCTTACGACTACAAGGAGCCAACAACACACAACAAGTAACTAGGCCAAACTTAACTTGCAATACTAGTTGAATCAGGGAAAATTAGACCAATGGATGAGGCAGCGTTACAACCTAGAATTCTACAAGATTAATAAGATTCAAAGCCAATAGAATCTATTAGGAGTTTTTTATGTACACCTTACGACCAGAAGGAGCCAACAACACACAATAAGCAACTAAGCCATACTTAACTTGCGAAACAAGTACAATAAGCGAAGATTAGACTAATGGATGAAGTATCGTCACAACCTAAACTTCTACTATATTAATACGATTCGAAGGCACTAGAATGTATTAGGAGTTTTTGATGTGCACCTTACAACTAGAAGGAGCCAACAACACACAACAAACAACTAGGCCAAACTTAACTTGTGAAACAAGTAGAATCAGGGAAGATTAGCCCAATGGATGAAACATCGTCAGACCCTAGGGTTCTACTAGATTAATAAGATTCTAAGGCACTATAATATATTAGTTGTTTTTGATGTTCACTTTACCACTATAAGGAGCCAACAATAAAACAGAAGGAACTAGGCCAAACTTTACTTGCGAAACAGGTTGAATCATGGAAGATTCAACTAATGGATAAAACGTCGTCACAACCGAGTGTTCTACTAGATTAATATGATTCAAAGGTACCAGAATGTATTAGGACTTTTTGCTGTGCACCTTACGGCTAGAAGGGGCCAACAAGACACAAGAAGCAACTAGGCCAAACTTAACTTGCGAAACATATAGGATCAGGGAAGATTAGACCAATGGATGAAATATCGTTAAAACCTACAGTTCTAATAGATTAATAAGATTCAAAGGCACTAGAATATATTAGGAGTTTTTGATGTGCGCCTAACGGCTAGAAGCAGCCAACAACACAACAAGCAACTAGGCCAAACTTAACTTGCGAAACAAGTACAATCAGGGAAGAGTTGACCAATGGATGAAGCTTCGTCACAACATAGAATTCTGGTAGATTAATAAGATTCAAAGGCGCTGCAATGTATTAGGACTTTTTGATGTTCACCTTAAGACTAGAAGGAGCCAACAACACACAACCAGCAACAAGGCCAAACTTAACTTACGGAACAAGTAGAATCAGGAAAGATTAGACCAATGGATGAAACGTCGTCATAATCTAGGGTTCTACAAGACTAATAAGATTGAAAGCTACTAGAATGTATTAGAAGTTTTTGAGTACAGCTACAAGGAGCCAACAACACACAAGAAGCAACTAGGCCTAACATAACTTGCGAAACAATTACAATCATGGAAGATTGGCCCAATGGATGAAACGTCGTCATAATTCATGGGTTCTACAAGACTAATAAGATTGAAAGGTACTAGAATGTATTCGAAGATTTTGAAGTGCACCGTATGGCTGTAAGGAGCCAAGAACTCACAATAAGCAATTAGGCCAAACTATACTTGGGAAACAAATAGAATCGGGGAAGATTAGACGAATGGATGAAGCATCGTCACAACCCAGAGTTGTACTATATTAATAATAATCAAAGGCACTAGAATGTATTAGGAGTTTTTGATATACATCTTACGGCTAGAAGGAGCCAACAACACACAACAAGCAACTAGGCCGAACTTAACGTGCAAAACTAGTTGAATTATGGAAAATTAGAACAATGGATGAGGCATAGTTACATCCTAGAGTTCTACAAGATTAATAAGATTCAATGCCAATAGAATCTTGTAGGAGTTTTTTATGTACACCTTACGACTAGAAGGAGCCAACAACATACAATAAGCAACTAGGCCATACTTAACCTGCTAAACAAGTACAATAAGGGAAGATTAGACCAATGTATGAAGTATCGTCACAACCTAGACTCCTACTATATTAATAATATTCAAAGGCAATAGAGCGTATTAGTAGTTTTGATGTGCACCTTATGGCTATAAGGAGCCAACAACAGTCAACAAGCAACTAGGCCAAATTTAACTTGCAAAACAAGTAGAATTATGGAAGAGTAGCCCAATGGATGAACCATCGTCAAAGCCTAGGGTTCCACATGACAAATAAGATTCAAATGCATTAGAATGTATTAGGAGTTTTTGAGGTGCACCTTACGGCTATAAGGGGCCAACAACACACATCAAGCAACTAGGCCAAATTTAACTTGCGAAACAAGTACAATCAGGGAAGATTTGACCAATGGATGAAGCATCATCAAAACTTAGAGTTCTAGTAGAATAATAAGATTCAAAGGCACTACAATGTATTAGGACTTTTTGATGTTCACCTTACGACCAGAAAGAGCCAACAACACCCAACAAGCAACAAGGCCAAACTCAACTTACGGAACATATGGAATCAGGAAAGATTAGACCAATGGATGAAATGTCGTCATAATCTAGGGTTCAAGAAGAGTATTAGGATTGAATGGTGCTAGAATATATTAGAATTTTTTGATGTGCACCGCACGGTTATAAGGAGCCAGGAACTCCAAACAAGCAACTAGGCCAAACTTAACTTGCGAAACAAATAGAATCGGGGAAGATTAGACCAATGGATGAATTATCGTCAAAACCTAGAGTTGTACTACATTAATAATATTCAAGGGCACTAGAATGTATTCGGAATTTTTTATATGCACCTTACGACTACAAGGAGCCAACAACACACAACAAACAACTAGGCCAAACTTAACTTGCGAAACAAGTAGAATTAGGGAAGATTAGGCCAATGGATGAAACATCGTCACAACCTAGGGTTCTAATAGATTAATAAGATTCTAAGGCACTATAATCTATTAGGAGTTTTTGATGTTCACCTTACCGCTATAAGGAACCAACAATAAACAACATGCATTTAGGCCAAACTTAAGTTGCGAAACAATTTGAATAAGAGAAGATTAGACCAATGGATGAAGGATCGTCACAACCTAGAGTTCTACTATATTAATATGATTCAAAGGAACTAGAATGTTTGAGGAGTTTTTGATGTGCACCTTACGGTTATAAGGAGGCAACAACACACAACAAGCAACTAGGCCAAACTTAACTTGCGAGACAAGTAGAATCAAGGAAGATTACCCCAATGGCTGAAACGTCATTGAAACCTAGTGTTCTACTAAATTAATACGATTCAAAGGAACTAGAATCTATTGGGAGTTTTTGATGTGCACCTTACAGCTACAAGGAGCCAACAACACACAAGAAGTAACTAGGCCAAATTTAATGTGCAAAACAATTGGAGTCAGAGAAGATTAGACCAATGGATGAAAAAATCATCACAACCTTGAGTTCTACTATATTAATATGATTCAAAGGCATTAGAATGTATTAGCAGTTTTTTATGCGCACCTCACGGCTATAAGGAGCCAACAACACACAACAAGCAACTAGGCCGAACTTAACTTGCAAAACTAGTTGAATTATGGAAAATTAGAACAATGGATGAGGCATAGTTACAACCTAGAGTTCTACAAGATGAATAAGATTCAAAGCCAATAGAATATTGTAGGAGTTTTTTATGTACACCTTACGACTTGAAGGAGCCAACAACATACAATAAGCAACTAGGCCATAGTTAACCTGCTAAACAAGTACAATAAGGGAAGATTAGACCAATGTATGAAGCATCGTCACAACCTAGACTCCTACTATATTAATAAGATTCAAAGGCAGTAGAACGTATTAGTAGTTTTTGATGTGCACCTTATGGCAATAAGAAGCCAACAACACCCAACAAGCAACTAGGCCTAATTTAACTTGCAAAACAAGTAGAATTATGGAAGAGTAGCCCAATGGATGAACCATCGTCAAAGCCTAGGGTTCCACATGAAAAATAAGATTCAAATGCAGTAGAATGTATTAGGAGTTTTTGAGGTGCACCTTACGGCTATAAGGGGCCAACAACACACATCAAGCAACTAGGCCAAATTTAACTTGCGAAACAAGTACAATCAGGGAAGATTTGACCAATGGATGAAGCATCGTCAAAACTTAGAGTTCTAGTAGATTAATAAGATTCAAAGGCACTACAATGTATTAGGACTTTTTGATGTTCACCTTACGACCAGAAAGAGCCAACAACACCCAACAAGCAACAAGGCCAAACTCAAGTTACGGAACATGTGGAATCAGGAAAGATTAGACCAATGGATGAAATGTCGTCATAATCTAGGGTTCAAGAAGAGTGTTAGGATTGAATGGTGCTAGAATATATTAGAAGTTTTTGATGTGCACCGCACGGTTATAAGGAGCCAGGAACTCCAAACAAGCAACTAGGCCAAACTTAACTTGTGAAACAAATAGAATCGGGGAAGATTGGACCAATGGATGAAGTATCATCAAAACCTAGAGTTGTACTACATTAATAATATTCAAAGGCACTAGAATGTATTCGGAATTTTTTATATACACCTTACGACTACAAGGAGCCAACAACACACAACAAACAACTAGGCCAAACTTAACTTGCGAAACAAGTAGAATTAGGGAAGATTAGGCCAATGGATGAAACATCGTCACAACCTATGGTTCTACTAGATTATTAAGATTCTCAGGCACTATAATCTATTAGGAGTTTTTGATGTTCACCTTACCGCTATAAGGAACCAACAATAAACAACATGCAACTAGGCCAAACTTAAGTTGCGAAACAATTTGAATCAGAGAAGATTAGACCAATGGATGAAGGATCGTCACAACCTAGAGTTCTACTATATTAATATGATTCAAAGGCACTAGAATGTTTGGGGAGTTTTTGATTTGCACCTTACGGTTATAAAGAGGCAACAACACACAACAAGCAACTAGGCCAAACTTAACTTGCGAGACAAGTAGAATCAAGCAAGATTACCCCAAAGGCTGAAACGTCATTGAAACCTAGTGTTCTACTAAATTAATACGATTCAAAGGAACTAGAATCTATTGGGAGTTTTTGATGTGCACCTTACAGCTACAAGGAGCCAACAACACACAAGAAGTAACTAGGCCAAATTTAACATGCGAAACAATTGGAGTCAGAGAAGATTAGACCAATGGATGAAAAAATCATCACAACCTCGAGTTCTACTATATTAATATGATTCAAAGGCATTAGAATGTATTAGGAGTTTTTGATGCGCACCTTACGGCTATAAGGAGCCAACAACACACAACAAGCAACTAGGCCGAACTTAACTTGCAAAACTAGTTGAATTATGGAAAATTAGAACAATGGATGAGGCATAGTTACAACCTAGAGTTCTACAAGATGAATAAGATTCAAAGCCAATAGAATATTGTAGGAGTTTTTTATGTACACCTTACGACTTGAAGGAGCCAACAACATACAATAAGCAACTAGGCCATAGTTAACCTGCTAAACAAGTACAATAAGGGAAGATTAGACCAATGTATGAAGCATCGTCACAACCTAGACTCCTACTATATTAATAAGATTCAAAGGCAGTAGAACGTATTAGTAGTTTTTGATGTGCACCTTATGGCAATAAGAAGCCAACAACACCCAACAAGCAACTAGGCCTAATTTAACTTGCAAAACAAGTAGAATTATGGAAGAGTAGCCCAATGGATGAACCATCGTCAAAGCTTAGGGTTCCACATGACAAATAAGATTCAAATGCAGTAGAATGTATTAGGAGTTTTTGAGGTGCACCTTACGGCTATAAGGGGCCAACAACACACATCAAGCAACTAGACCAAATTTAACTTGCGAAACAAGTACAATCAGGGAAGATTTGACCAATGGATGAAGCATCGTCAAAACATAGAGTTCTAGTAGATTAAAAAGATTCAAAGGCACTACAATGTATTAGGACTTTTTGATGTTCACGTTACGACCAGAAAGAGCCAACAACACCCAACAAGCAACAAGGCCAAACTTAACTTACGGAACATGTGGAATCAGGAAAGATTAGACCAATAGATGAAATGTCGTCATAATCTAGGGTTCAAGAAGAGTATTAGGATTGAATGGTGCTAGTATATATTAGAAGTTTTTGATGTGCACCGCACGGTTATAAGGAGCTAGCAACTCCAAACAAGCAACTAGGCCAAACTTAACTTGCGAAACAAATAGAATCGGGGAAGATTAGACCAATGGATGAAGCATCGTCAAAACCTAGAGTTGTACTACATTAATAATATTCAAAGCCACTAGAATTTATTCCGAATTTTTAATATACACATTACGACTACAACGAGCCAACAACACACAACAAACAACTAGGCCAAACTTAACTTGCAAAACAAGTAGAATTGGGGAAGATTAGGCCAATGGATGAAACATCGTCACAACCTAGGGTTCTACTAGATTAATAAGATTCTAAGGCACCATAATCTATTAGGAGTTTTTGATGTTCACCTTACCGCTATAAGGAACCAACAATAAACAACATGCAACTAGGCCAAACTTAAGTTGCGAAACAATTTGAATCAGAGAAGATTAGACCAATGGATGAAAGATCGTCACAACCTAGAGTTCTACTATATTAATATGATTCAAAGGCACTAGAATGTTTGAGGAGTTTTTGATGTGCACATTACGGCTATAAGGAGGCAACAACACACAACAAACAACTAGGCCAAACTTAACTTGCAAGACAAGTAGAATCAAGGAAGATTACCCCAATGGCTGAAACGCCATTGAAACCTAGTGTTCTACTAAATTAATACGATTCAAAGGAACTAGAATCTATTAGGAGATTTTGATGTGCACCTTACAGCTACAAGGAGCCAACAACACACAAGAAGTAACTAGGCCAAATTTAACATGCGAAACAATTGGAATCAGAGAAGATTAGACCAATGGATGAAAAATCGTCACAACCACGAGTTCTACTATATTAATATGATTCAAAGGCATTAGAATGTATTAGGAGTTTTTGATGCGCACCTGACGGCTATAAGGAGCCAACAACACACAACAAGCAACTAGGCCAAACATAACTTGCGAAACAAGTAGAATCGGAGAAAATTAGAGCAATGGATGAAGCATTCCCGCAAGCAAGAGTTCTACTAGATTAATATGATTCAAAGGCACTACAATCTATTAGGAGTTTTTGTTGTACACGTAACGGCTAGAAGGAGCAAACAACACACAACAAGCAACTAGGCCAAACTTAACTTGCGAAACATGTGGAATCATGGAATATTAGAGCAATGGATGAAACATTGTTGAAACATAGAGTTCTTCTATATTAATAAGATTCAAAAGCATTATAATCTATTAGGTGTTTTTGAAGTGCATCTAACGGCTAGAAGGAGCCAACAACACACAACAAATAACTACGCCAAACATAACTTCCGAAATAATTACAATCAGGGAAGATTAGACCAATGGATGAAGCATTGTCACAACCTAGAGTTATAGTAGATTGATAAAATTGAAAGGCGGTAGAATGTATTAGAAGTTTTGGATGTGCACCTTACGGCTAGAATGAGCCAATAACACACAACAAGCAACTAGGCCAAACTTTACTTGCGAATTAGTAAATTAATGGAAGATTAGACCAATGGATGAAACATCGTCAAAACCTAGAGTTCTAGTAGATTAATAAGATTCAAAGGCACTAGAATCTATTAGGAGTTTTTGTTGTACACCTAACGGCTAGAAGGAGCAAACAACATACAACAAGCAACTAGGCCAAACTTAACTTGCGAAACATGTGGAATCATGGAAGATTAGACCAATGGATGAAACATAGTTAAAACCTAGAGTTCTACTAGATTAATAAGATTCAAAGGCACTATAATCTATTAGGTGTTTTTGAAGTGCATCTAACGGCTAGAAGGAGCCAACAACACACAACAAGTAAATACGCCAAACATAACTTCCGAAACAACTACAATCAGGGAAGATTAGACCAATGGATGAAGCGTCGTCACAACCTAGAGTTATAGTAGATTAGTAAAATTGAAAGGCAGTAGAATGTATTAGAAGTTTTGGATGTGCCCCTTACGGCTACAAGGAGCCAACAACGCACAACAAGCAACTAGGCCAAACTTTACTTGCGAAACATGTAGATTCATGGAAGATTAGACCAATGGATGAAACATCGTTAAAACCTAGAGTTCTACTAGATTAATAAGATTCAAAGGCACTAGAATCTATTAGGAGTTTTTGTTGTACACCTAACGGCTAGAAGGAGCAAACAACACAAAACAAGCAACTAGGCCAAACTTAACTTGTGAAACAAAAATAATCATGGAAGAGTAGCCCATTGGATGAACTATCGTAGCAACCTAGGGTTCTACACGACAAAAAAGATTCAAAGGCACTAGAATGTATTCGAAATTTTTTATATACACCTTACGACTACAAGGAGCCAACAACACACAACAAGCAACTAGGCCAAACTTAACTTGCAATACTAGTTGAATCCGGGAAAATTAGACCAATGGATGAAGTATCATTACAATCTAGAATTCTACAAGATTAATAAGATGCAAAGCCACTAGAATCCATTAGGAGTTTTTTATGTACACTTTACGACCAGAAGGACCCAACAACACACAATAAACAACCAAGCCATACTAAACTTGCGAAACAAGTACAATAAGCGAAGATTAGACCAAGGGATGATGTATCGTCACAACCTAGAGTTCTTGTAGATTAATAAGATTGAAAGGCAATAGAATGTATTAGAAGTTTTTGATGTGCACCTTACGGCTACAAGCAACCAACAACAAACAACAAGGAACTTGGCCAAACTTTACTTGCGAAACATGTAGAATCATGGAAGATTTGACCAATTGATGAAACATCGTTAAAACCTACAGTTCTACTAGATTAATAAGATTCAAAGGCACTAGAATCTATTAGGAGCTTTTGATGTGCACCTAACAGCTGGAAGGAGCCAACAACACACAACAAACAACTATGCCAAACTTAACTTGCGAAACATATACAATCTACGAAGATTAGAGCAATGGATTAAGCATCGTCACAACCTAGAGTAATAGTAGATTAATAAGATTGAAAGGCAGTAGAATGTATTAGAAAATTTTGATGTGCACCTTTTGGCTAGAAGGAGCCAACAACACACAACAAGCAACTAGGCTAAACTTAACTTGCGAAACAAGTGGAAGCAGGGAAGATTAGGCCAATGGATTGAACATTGCCAAAACCTAGGGTTCTACTAGATTAATAAGTTTCAAAGCCACTTCAATGTATTCGGAGTTTTTGTTGTGGACCGTACAGCTATAAGGAGCCAAGAATACACAACTAGCAACTAGGCCAAACTTAACTCGCAAAACAATTAGAATCAGAGAAGAGTAGACCAACGTATGAAGTATTGTCACAACCTAGAGTTCTACCATGTTAATATGATTCAAAGGCACCCGAATGTTTTACGAGTTTTTGATTTACACCTTACGGTTATAAGGAGCCAACAACACACAACATGCAAGTAGGCCAAACTAAACTTGCGAAACAAGTAGAATCAGAGAAAATTAGACCAATGGATGAAGCATTCTAACAACCAAGAGTTGTATTATATTAAAACGATTCAAAGGCACTAGAATGTATTCGGAATTTTTGATATACACCTTTCGACTACAAGGAGCCAACAACACACAACAAGTAACTAAGCCAAACTTAACTTGCAATACTAGATGAATCAGGGAAAATTAGACCAATGGATGAAGCATCGTTACAACCTAGAATTCTACAAGATTAATAAGATTCAAAGCCACTAGACTCTATTAGGAGTTTTTTATGTACACCTTACGACCAGAAGGAGCCAGCAACACACAATAACCAACCAAGCCATACTTAACTTGCGAAACAAGTACAATAAGCGAAGATTAGACCATTGGATGAATTATCGTCACAACCTAGACTTCTATTATATTAATAAGATTCGAAAGCACTAGAATGTATTAGGAGTTTTTAATGTGCACCTTACAACTAGAATGAGCCAACAACACACAACAAACAACTAGGCCAAACTTAACTTGTGAAACAAGTAGAATCAGGGAAGATTAGCCCAATGGATGAAACATCGTCAGACCCTAGGGTTCTACTAGATTAATAAGATTCTAAGGCACTATAATCTATTAGGAGTTTTTGATGTTCACTTTATCACTATAAGGAGCCAACAATAAACAAGAAGGAACTAGGCCAAACTTTACTTGCGAAACAAGTTGAATCATGGAAGATTCAACTAATGGATAAAACGTCGTCACAACCGAGTGTTCTACTAGATTAATATGATTCAAAGGTACAAGAATGTATTAGGACTTTTTGATGTGCACCTTACGGCTAGAAGGGGCCAACAAGACACAAGAAGCAAGTAGGCCAAACTTAACTTGCGAAACATATAAGATCAGGGAAGATGAGACCAATGGATGAAATATCGTTGAAACCTAGAGTTCTACTAGATTAATAAGATTCAAAGGCACTAGAATATATTAGGAGTTTTTGATGTGCGCCTAACGGCTAGAAGCAGCCAACAACACAACAAGCAACTAGGCCAAACTTAACTTGCGAAACAAGTACAATCAGGGAAGAGTTGACCAATGGATGAAGCTTCGTCACAACATAGAATTCTGGTAGATTAATAAGATTCAAAGGCACTACAATGTATTAGGACTTTTTGATGTTCACCTTACGACTAGAAGGAGCCAACAACAGAAAACCAGCAACAAGGCCAAACTTAACTTACGGAACAAGTAGAATCAGGAAAGATTAGACCAATGGATGAAACGTCGTCATAATCTAGGGTTCTACAAGACTAATAATATTGAAAGTTACTAGAATGTATTAGAAGTTTTTGAGTACAGCTACAAGGAGCCAACAACACACAAGAAGCATCTAGGCCAAACATAACTTGCGAAACATGTACAATCATGGAAGATTAGCCCAATGGATGAAACATCGTCATAATTCAAGGGTTCTACAAGACTAATAAGATTGAAAGGTACTAGAATGTATTGGAAGATTTTGAAGTGCACCGTATGGCTATAAGGAGCCAAGAACTCACAATAAGCAATTAGGCCAAACTTAACTTGGGAAACAAATAAAATCGGGGAAGATTAGACGAATGGATGAAGCATCGTCACAACCCAGAGTTGTACTATATTAATAATAATCAAATGCACTAGAATGTATTAGGAGTTTTTGATATACATCTTACGGCTAGAAGGAGCCAACAACACACAACAAGCAACTAGGCCGAACTTAACTTGCAAAACTAGTTGAATTATGGAAAATTAGAACAATGGATGAGGCATAGTTACAACCTTGAGTTCTACAAGATTAATAAAATTCAAAGCCACTAGAATCTTGTAGGAGATTTTTATGTACACCTTACGACTAGAAGGAGCCAACAACATACAATAAGTAACTAGGCTATACTTAATCTGCTAAACAAGTACAATAAGGAAAGATTAGACCAATGTATGAAGCATCGTCACAACCTAGACTCCTACTATATTAATAAGATTCAAAAGCACTAGAACGTATTAGTAGTTTTTGATGTGCACCTTACGGCTATAAGGAGCCAACAACACCCAACAAGCAACTAGGCCAAATTTAACTTGCAAAACAAGTAGAATTATGGAAGAGTAGCCCAATGGATGAACCATCATCAAAACCTAGGGTTCTACATGACAAACAAGATTCAAATGCAGAAGAATGTATTAGGAGTTTTTGAGGTAACCCTTACGGCTATAAGGAGCCAACAACACACATCAAGCAACTAGGCCAAACTTAACTTGCGAAACAAGTACAATCAAGGAAGACTTGACCAATGAATGAAGCATTGTCACAACTTAGACTTCTAGTAGATTAATAAGATTCAAAGGCACTACAATGTATTAGGACTTTTTGATGTTCACCTTACGACCAGAAAGAGCCAACAACACCCAACAAGCAACAAGACCAAACTCAACTTACGGAACATGTGGAATCAGGAAAGATTAGACCAATGGATGAAATGTCGTCATAATCTAGGGTTCAAGAAGAATATTAGGATTGAATGGTGCTAGAATATATTAGAAGTTTTTGATGTGCACCTCACGGCTATATGGAGCCAGGAACTCCAAACAAGTAACTAGGCCAAACTTAACTTGCGAAACAAATAGAATCTGGGAAGATTAGACCAATGGATGAAGCATCGTCAAAACCTAGAGTTGTACTATATTAATAATATTCAAACGCACTAGAATGTATTCGGAATTTTTTATATATACCTTACGACTACAAGGAGCCAACAACACACAACAAACAACTAGGCCAAACTTAACTTGCGAAACAAGTAGAATCAGGGAAGATTAGGCCAATGGATGAAACATCGTCACAACCTAGGGTTCTACTAGATTAATAAGATTCTAAGGCACTATAATCTATTAGGAGTTTTTGATGTTCACCTTACCGCTATAAGGAACCAACAATAAACAACATGCAACTAGGCCAAACTTAAGTTGCGAAACTATTTGAATCAGAGAAGATTAGACCAATGGATGAAGGATCGTCACAACCTAGAGTTCTACTATATTAATATGATTCAAAGGCACTAGAATGTTTGAGGAGTTTTTGATGTGCCCCTTACGGCTATAAGGAGGCAACAACACACAACAAGCAACTAGGCCATACTTAACTTGCGAGACAAGTTGAATCAGGGAAGATTACCCCAATTGCTGAAACGTCATTGAAACCAAGTGTTCTACTAAATTAATACGATTCAAAGGAACTAGAATCTATTAGGAGTTTTTGATGTGCACCTTACGGCTACAAGCAGCCAACAACACACAAGAAGTAACTAGGCCAAATTTAACATGCGAAACAATTGGAATCAGCAAAGATTAGACCAATGGATGAAAAATCGTCACAACCTCGAGTTCTACTATATTAATATGATTCAAAGGCATTAGAAGGTATTAGGAGTTTTTGATGCGCACCTTACGGCTATAAGGAGCCAACAACATACAACAAGCAACTAGGCCAAACATAACTTGCGAAACAAGTAGAATCGGAGAAGATTAGACCAATGCATGAAGCATCCCCGCAAGCAAGAGTTCTACTATATTAATAAGATTCAAATGCACTACAATCTGTTAGTAGTTTTTGATTTGCACCTTACGGCTATAAGAAGCCAACAACAAACAACAAGGAACTAGGCCAAACTTTACTTGCGACACATGTGGAATCATGGAATATTAGACCAAAGATTGAAACATAGTTAAAACCAAGAGTTCTACTAGATTAATAAGATTCAAAGGCACTACAATCTATTAGTTGTTTTTGATGTGCACCTAACAGCTAGAAGGAGCCAACAACATACAATGAGTAACTAGGCCAAACTTAACTTGCAAAACAAGTACAATCAGGGAAGATTACAGCAATGGATGAAGCATCGTCACAATCTAGAGTTATAGCAGATTAATAAGATTGAAAGTCAGTAGAATGTATTAGAAGTTTTTGATGTGCACCTTACAGGTAGAAGGAGCCAACAACACACAACAAGTAACTAGGCCAAACTTTACTTGCGAAACATGTACATTCATGGAAGATTAGACCAATGGATGAAACATCATTAAAACCTAGAGTTCTACTAGATTAATAAGATTCAAAGGCACTAGAATCTATTAGGAGTTTTTGTTGTACACCTAACGGCTAGAAGGAGCAAACAACACACAACAAGCAACTAGGCCAAACGTAACTTGCGAAACATGTGGAATCATTGAAGATTAGACCAATGGATGAAACATAGTTAAAACCTAGAGTTCTACTAGATTAATAAGATTCAAAGGCACTATAACCTCTTAGGTGTTTTTGAAGTGCATCTAACGGCTAGAAGGAGCCAACAACACACAACAAGTAAATACGCCAAACATAACTTCCGAAACAACTACAATCAGGGAAGATTAGACCAATGATGAAACATCATCACAACCTAGATTTATAGTAGATTAATAAAATTGAAAGGCAGTAGAATGTATTAGAAGTTTTGGATGTGCACTTTACGGCTAGAAGGAGCCAACAACACACAATAAGCAACTAGGCCAAACTTTACTTGCGAAACATGTAGATTCATGGAAGATTAGACCAATGGATGAAACATCGTTAAAACCTAGAGTTCTACTAGATTAATAAGATTCAAAGGCACTAAAATTTATTAGGAGTTTTTGTTGTACACCTAACGGCTAGAAGGAGCAAACAACACACAACAAGCAACTAGGCCAAACTTAACTTGCAAAACAAGTAGAATCTGGGAAGATTAGGCCTGATGAAGCGACGTCACAACCTAGGGTTCTACTAGATTAATAAAATTCAAAGGCACTTGAATATATGAGGAGTTTTTTATGTGCACCGTACGGCTATAAGTAGCCGAGAACACACAACAAACAACTAGGCCACACTTAACCGACTAAACAATTAGAATTAGAGAAGATTAGACCAATCGATGAAGCATTCTCACAACCAACAGTTCTACAATATTAATAAGATCCAAATGCACAAGAATCTATTAGGAGTTTTTGATGTGCACCTTACAGCTATAAGGAGCCAACAACAAACAACAAGGAACCAACTTGCGAAACATGTAAAATCATGGAAGATTAGACCAATGGATGAAACATCGTTAAAACGTAGAGTTCTACTAGATTAATAAGATTCAAAGACACTATAATCTATTAGGTGTTTTTGATGTGCGCCTAACGGCTAGAAGGAGCCAACAACACACAGCAAGTAACTAGGCCAAACTTAACTTGTGAAACAAGCACAATCAGGGAAAATTAGAGCAATGGATGAAGCATCGTTACAACCTACAGTTATAGTAGATTAATAAGATTGAAAGGCAGTAGAATGTATTAGAAGTTTTTGATGTGCACCTTGCGGCTAGAAGGAGCCAACAACACACACCAAGCAACTAGGCCAAACTTAACTTGCGAAACAACTAGAATCAGGGAAGATTAGGCCAATGGATGAAACATTGCCACAACCTCGGGTTCTACTAAATTAATAAGATTCAAAGGCACTTCAATATATTCAGAGTTTTTGTTGCGGACCGTACTGTTATAAGGAGCCAACAACACACAACAAGCAACTAAGCCAAACTTTACTTGCATAACAAGTAAAATAAGAGAAGATTAGACCAATGGATGAAGCATCCGCACAACCAAGAGTCCTACTATATTAAAAAGATTCAAATGCACTATAATCTATTAGGAGTTTTTGATGCGCATCTTACGGCTATAAGGAGCCAACCACAAACAACATGGAACTAGGACAAACTTTATATGCGAAACATGTAGAATCATGGAAGATTAGACCAGTGGATGAAACATCGTTAAATCCTAGAGTTTTACTAGATTAATAAGATTGAATGGCACTAGAATCTATTAGGCGTTTTTGATGTGCACCTAATGGCTAGAAGGAGTCAACAACAAACAACAAGCAACTAGGCCAAACCTAACTTGCGAAACAAGTAGAATCAGGGAAGATTACACCAATGAATCAAACATCGTTAAAACCTAGAGTTCTACTAGATTAATAAGATTCAAATGCACTCGAATATATTAGGAGTTTTTAATGTGCACCTAATGACTAGAAGCACTCAAAAACACACAACAAGCAACTAGGACAAACTTAACTTGCGAAACAAGTACAATCAGAGAATATTAGGCAAATGGATGAAACATTGTCACAACCTAGGGTTCTACTAGATTAAAAAGATTCAAAGGCACTTGAATGTATTAGGAGTTTTTATTCTGCACCGTATGGCTATAAGGAGCCAAAAACACACAACAAGCAACTAGGCCAAACTTAAGTTGCGAAACAATTTGAATAAGAGAAGATTAGACCAATGGACGAAGGATCGTCACAACCTAGAGTTCTACTATATTAATATGATTCAAAGGCAATAGAATGTTTGAGGAGTTTTTGATGTGCACCTTACGGCTATAAGGAGGAAACAACACACAACAAGCAACCAGGCAAAACATAACTTGCCAAACAAGTAGAATCATGGAATAGTAGCCCAGTGGATGAACCATCGTCACAACCTAGTGTTCTACACGACAAATAGGATTCAAATACAGTAGAATGTATTAGGAGTTTTTGAGGTGCACCTTACGGCTCTAAGGAGCCAACAAAACAAAACAAACAACTATGCCAAACTTAACTTGCGAAACAAGTAGAATCAGACAAGATTAGACCAATGGATGAAACATCGTTAAAACCTAGAGTTCTACTGGATTAATAAGATTCAAAGGCAGTAGAATATGTTAGGAGTTGTTGATGTGCACCTAACGGCTAAAAGGAGCCAACAACACACAACAAGTAACTAGGCCAAACTTAACTTACGAAACAACTAGAATCGGGAAATATTAGACCAATGGATGACACATCGTTACAATCTAGAGATCTTCTAGATTAATGTGTTTCAGGCTAGATTTGCACCTTCAGGCTATAAGGAGCCAACAACAAACAACAAGCGACTAGGCCAAACCTAACTTGCGAAACAAGTAGAATCAGGGAAGATTAGCCAAATTGATGAAGCATCGTCACAACCTAGGGTTCTACAAGACAAATAAGATTCAAATGCTGTAGAATGTATTATGAGTTTTTGAGGTGCAGCTTACGACTATAAGGAGCCAACAAAACACAACAAGCAACTAGGCCAAACTTAACCTGTGAAACAAGTACAATTAGGGATGATTAGGCTAATGGATGAAGCATCGTCACAACCTAGAGTTATAGTTCATTAATAAGATTTAAAATGCAGTAGAATGTACTAGAAGTTTTTGACGGGCACCTTACTGCTAGAAGAAGCCAACAACACACAACAAGCAACTAGGCCAAAGTTAACTTTCGAAACAATTTGAAGCATAGAAGATTGGATCAATGGATGAAGCATCGTCACAACCTAGAGTTCTACTATATTAATTTAATTCAAAGGCACTAAAATGTTTGAGGAGTTTTTGATGTGCACCTTACGGCTATAAGGAGCCAACACAACACACAACAAGCAACTTGGCCAAACTTAACTTGCGAAACAAATATAATCATTGAAGAGTAGCCCAATGGCCATCGTCACAACATAGGGTTCTACACGACAAATAAGATTCAAATATAGTAGATTGTATTAGGAGTTTTTGAGGTGCACCTTACAGCTCTAAGGGGCCAACAAAACACAACAAACAACTATGCCAAACTTAACTTGCGAAACAAGTAGAATCAGGGAAGATTATACCAATGGATGAAACATCGTTAAAACCTAAAGTTCTACTAGATTAATAAGATTCAAAGGCACTAGAATATATTAGAAGTTTTTTATGTGCACCTAACGGCTAGAAGGAGCCAACAACACACAACAAGCAACTAGGCCATACTTAAGTTGCGAAACAAGTACAATCAGGGAAGATTAGACCATTGGATGAAGCATCGTCACAACCTAGAGTTATAGTAGATTAATAAGATTGAAAGGCAGTAGAATATATTAGAAATTTTTGTTGTGCACCTTACGGCTAGAAAGAGCGAACAACACACAACAAGAAACTAGGCCAAACTTAACTCGCGAAACAAGTAGAATTAGGGAAGATTAGGCCAATGGATGAAACATTGCCACAACCTTGGGTTCTACTAGATTAATAAGATTCAAAGGCACTTCAATGTATTCGGAGTTTTTGTTGTGGACTGTACAGCTACAAGGAGCAAAGAACACGCAATAGGCAACTAGGACAAACTTAACTCGCGAAACAATTAGAATCAAAGAAGATTAGACCACGTATGAAGCATCGTCACAACCTAGAGTTCTACGATATTAATATGATTCAAAGGCACTAGAATGTTTTACGAGTTTTTGCATTACACCTTACGGCTATGGATGAAACATCGTCACAACCTAGGGTTCTACTAAATTAATAACATTCAAAGGCACTTGAATGAATTAGGAGTTTTTCTTGTGGACCGTACGGCTATATGGAGCAAGAATACACAACAAGCCACTAGGCCAAACTTAACTTGCGAAATAATTAGAGTCAGAGAAGATTAGACTAATGGATGAAACGTCGCCACAACCTAGAGTTCTACTATATTAATATGATTCAAGGGCACTAGAATGTATTAGGTGTTTTTTATGTGCACCTTATAGCTATAAGGAGCCAACAACACCCAACAAGCAACTAGGCCAAACTTAACTTGCGAAATAAGTAGAATTATGGAAGTGTAGCCCAATGGATGAACCATCGTCACAACCTAGGGTTCTAAATGAAAAATAAGATTCAAATGCAGTAGAATGTATTAGGAGTTTTTGAGGTGCACCTTACGGCTATAAGAAGCCAACAACACACAACAAGCAACTATGATGTGAATCCGGGAGGACTCAATTTAATTGTAGAATCGTCCCCGAATGATCTAGTGCAAAACGCCAATCTCAAATGAACCCAACAACAATAGGATGAACCTATCACCTTTGAATCATACTTGGAGAAAGAAGTCTTGAAATCTTCCAAGCAAAAACAACCTGACCAAACTAGACCCAACAACAATAGGATGAAACCTATCATCTTTGAATCATAATAAGGCTAAATTGAATTCACTATTCCCAACCCCTCTAATCTTCAAATCCAACAACACTAGGATGAACCTAACACCTTTGGATTATGAAAGGAAAAGAAAAAGCTGAGTAGAGGCGCCACAACTAAAAGGAAGAGTTTTAGTTGATAAGCCTTGTAAGTTTTGCAAGCAATTTTGCAAGACTCAAACTAGCTCACTAAGAAACTAGTAAAGAAAGGGAAAAAATTCCTTAAAAGTTTATTACTTCAATCTAATTGAAAATGCTTAACCAAGGCCCCTATTTATAGTGTTTCGAAAGGGACCAAGGTTGAAAATTACAAAAGGATTAAAGTAGTAAATTTGAACTTTTTGGTCAAGACTAGCATTAAATCTTCTCTTTGACCAAGAAAAGCTCTATTACCCAAAAAGACTCTTAAACTTAAAGCACTTAATCTGAACATTAAAAATGCAGAAAACAACTTAAAAAGTCTTCAAAAAATAGCTGGAAATTCATCCAAAAAACTTCTAATTTAATTCTTTGACTAGTCTTCATTCCTTCACTTGCTAGTTGAATTTTGACCAAGGAAATCAGATGAGACCTTAAAAATACTCCATAATTTCGTCCATTTCACCATGCTTTTGATCCTTAGAAGCTTCTTGAATTGTCTTGAAAATTTATCACTTGGTGAGTTGAATTTGGACTTGAATTGTGAAATTTGTTTTGGGCAGATTTGTTGACTGACTTTTGGGACTTAGGCTGAACAAAAATTGCATTATTTTGGACCAAATAAAGTGGTTAAGAATCAGCAACAACTCACTTAATTAGCCCCTTTTGAATCTAGGTCCAAGACTTGCAAAATGTTGTAACAAGTGGGCTGAACTTTGGTAGCATTGGTCCTTTCTTTGTCATGGACTTGAATGATCAAATTAGACAAAGATTCTTCCATCCTTTTCTTCCTTAAACGAGTCATAGGACCAGCCATGCCATCAAGTGCATGAGGTGGAGAAGGAGTCTCATTTTGAGAAGCATTATTCACAACTTGATCTTCATTGTTTTTGTCTTTGTTGTTATCATGATGGGATCTTTGGAGCTCATCAAACTAGGCCAAACTTAACTTGCGAAACAAGTACAATTAGGGAAGTTTTGACCAATGGATGAAGCATCATCACAATTTAGAGTTCTAGTAGATTAATAAGATTCAAAGGCACTACAATGTATTAGGACTTTTTGATGTTCACCTTACGACTAGAAGGAGCCAACAACAAACAACAAGCAACAAGGCCAAACTTAACTTACGGAACAAGTAAAATCAGGAAAGATTATACCAATGGATTAAACGTCGTCATAATCTAGGGTTCTACAAGACTATTAGGATTGAATGGTACTAGAATGTCTTAGAAGTTCTTGATGTTCACCGTACTGCTGTAAAGAACTAGGCCAAACTTTACTTGCGAAACATGTAGAATCATGGAAGATTTGACCAATTGATGAAATATCGTTAAAGCCTAGAGTTCTACTAGATTAATAAGATTCAAAGGCACTAGAACTTATACCATAGTCTCCGGGAAGATCAAGCTTGTAGGCATTATCATTGACTCGTGCCACAACTTGGAATGTTCCATCTCCACGGGGGTGTAATTTAGTTGTTCTTGAGGCTAGAAATCTCTCTTTCCTCATGTGTATCCAAACCCAATCACCAGGTTTAAATACAACCTTCTTACGCCCTTTGTTAGCATTCTTGGCATTTTGCTCATTTTTCTTTTCAATCTTTGCACGAGCTTGCTCTTGCAACTTCTTCACAACTTCAGCTTTCTTTTTGCCATCCAAACTCACTTGATCCTGTATAGGTAAAGGAGATAAGTCTAATGGAGTCAAAGGATTAAAACCATACACCAATTCAAAAGGAGAAAAATTGGTAGAAGTGTGTAGTGTGCGATTGTATGCAAATTCAGCAATTGGTAAACACTCCTCCTAACTTTTCAAGTTCTTCTTAATTATGGCTCTTAGTAAAACACCCAAAGTTCTATTAGTTACTTCCGTTTGGCCATCAGTTTGTGGGTGACTTGTAGTTGAAAACAAAAGTTTTGTTCCCAATTTTCCCCTAAGTGTTTTCCAGAAATAACTCAAAAACTTCGCATCCCTATCAGAAACAATGGTCCTAGGGACTCCATGCAGATGGACAACTTCCTTGAAGAACAAATCAGCCACATGCTTTGCATCATCGATTTTTCTACAAGCAATAAAATGAGCCATCTTTGAGAATCTGTCAACAACAACAAAAATTGAGTCCATTCCTCTTTGAGACCTAGGCAAACCAAGAACAAAATCCATAGAATGTCAGTCCAAGGAGATTGAGGAACAGGGAGTGGAGTGTACAATCCATGAGGAAGAGATTTAGATTTTGCTTTCTTACAATCAAGACAAGTTGCACAAATTTTCTCAACATCCCTTTTCATGTTAGGCCAATAAAAATGTTCATTCAGAATATCCAAAGACTTTAAAACACCAAAATGGCCCATCAAACCTCCACAATGTGCTTCACGCACCAAAAGCTCTCTAAGTGAACAATAAGGAATACACATTTTATGTTCTTTGAACAGAAATCCTTCATGCCGATAAAACTTATTAAAAGAACCCTTTTCACATGCAGCAAATACAATGGAAAAATCATGATCCTTATCATACAACTCCTTAATGTACTCAAATCCCATGATAGAAGCATTGGCAGTAGTAATCAGAGTGTACCTTTGAGAGAGTGCATCAGCCACAATATTCTCTTTACCTTTCTTGTATTTTACCACGTATGGAAAAGTTTCAATGAATGAAATCCACTTGGCATGTCTCTTGTGCAAATTCTTTTGTCCCCTGAGATACTTGATAGATTCATGATCGGTGTGGATCACAAACTCTCTTGGAAGAAGGTAGTGCTGCCATGTCTCCAAAGCTCTCACAACGGCATAAAGCTCTTTGTCATATGTTGGGTAATTCAAAGTTGCTCCATTCAGCTTCTCACTAAAGTAGGAAATAGGTCGGCCTTCTTGAAGTAACACCGCTCCAATCCCAATTCCTGAAGCATCACATTCAACTTCAAAAGTTTTAGAAAAATCAGGCAATGCTAAAACTAGAGCATTAGTTAAATCATGCTTCAATTGTTCAAAAGCCTTTTGTTGAGAATCTCCCCATTCAAATTTCACATTTTTCTTTACCAATTCATTAAGCGGGGCTGCCTTTGTTGAGAAATCTCTAACAAACCTCCTATAAAAACTTGCAAGCCCATGGAAAGATCTTACCTCACATTTGTAGGAATTGGCCATTCAAGAATTCTTTGTCACCTTTGCTTCATCAACTTGTAGACCATTAGAATTCACAATATAGCCAAGAAAGATAACTTCTTCAACACAAAAAGTACACTTTTTCAAGTTTGCAAATAGTTTTTCCTCACGCAAAGTAGCAAGAACAAGCTTAAGATGTTCAACATGTTCATCCATGCTCTTACTATAAATCAAGATATCATCAAAATAGACAACAACAAATTTTCCAATGAAACATCTCAAAACATGATTCATTAGTCTCATAAAAGTGCTAGGAGCATTAGTTAATCCAAAAGGCATAACAAGCCACTCATAAAGACCAAATTTTGTTTTGAATGCCGTTTTCCATTCATCACCCTCTTTTATTCTTATTTGATGATAACCAGATTTCAAATCAATTTTTGTGAAGAACTTAGCACCATGCAACTCATCAAGCATATCATCCATTCTAGGAATAGGATGGCGATACTTAATGGTGATTTTGTTCACAGCCCTACAATCAATACACATGCGCCATGAACCATCTTTTTTAGGAACTAAATTCACAGGAATAGCACAAGGGCTAAGAGACTCACGAATATGTCCTATGCTTAGCAACTCATCAACTTGCCTTTGAAGTTCCTTGGTTTCCTCTGGATTTGCATGATATGCTGGTCTATTTGGGATGGTAGCTCCAGGCAGGAAATCAATTTGATGTTCAATCCCTCGAATTGGAGGCAATCCTTTAGGTGCTTCATCATCGAGACATCTGCAAATTCATTCAAAACAGCAACAATTTCTAAAGGCAAATTGTTAGGTAACTCATCAAGGACAAGACATTCATCACTGTACAAAAGCATGATGATTGGCTTGTGAGAATTCAGGGGCCTATCTACATCTCTCATGCTTGCAAAAAAGGTGCCTTTTGTCTCACTTGCCTTCGGCTTCTCCTTTGTTTTCCCACTCTCACTCACTTTGCTTTTAGCCTTTTCATCTCTTGCTTTTTCACTCTCACTTGGCCTTTTCATCTCACCCTCCTCTTTTAGCCTTTTCTCTCTCATTCTCATTTGTTCTTAGTACACTTGTTGTGGAGAAAGTGGAACAAGAGTAAAAGCTTTATGATTATGAACAATATGATACTTGTTGGACTTTTCCTTGTGATCGGCATCATGATCAAACTCCCATGGTCGGCCAAGAAGAATATGGCCAGCATGCATTGGTACTACATCACACAAAACTTCATCCTCATATTTTCCAATTGAGAATTTTACCTTAGCTTGCCGATTCACCCTTAGCTCACCACTATCATTGAGCCATTGCAAACGGTAGGGACTAGGATGTACTATCATAGGCAATCCAAGCTTATCTACAAGATAAGAGCTAACACAATTAGTACAACTTCCACTATCAATGATGAGCATGAATACCTTATCTTGAACCTTGCATCTTGTGTGGAAAATAGTACTCATTTGCTCTTTATCATCCAAATCAACTTGTGCATTCAATGCCCTCATAGTGACTAGAATCTCATCATCACTTGATTCAAATTGTTCACCTTCATTTTCAATAGTCGGCTCCTCCACTTCTCCTTCACTTTGGCTCAAATAGGAACCATCTTCTTGCATAACCATGGTTCTAGAATTAGGACATTGAGAGGCTATGTGTCCCTTCCCAAAACACTTAAAACAAGTGAGCTTAGAAGTAGAAGAAGAGGTTTTACTTGAATCACCATTTTCAAACTTCTTAGAATCAAATTTCTTTGGTTCTTCTTTCTTTTTAGCAACATCCTTTTTATTCCAACTATTGCTTTTTCCAAGATGATTGGTTAGAAGAAAACTTACTTGAGCCTCCTTTTCTTTTCAATTGCTTTTCTACCTTTTCTGCCATGTGCATCATTTCTTCCAAATCCATATAATGTTGTAACTCAACAACATCAGCTATCTCCCTCTTGAGACCACCTAAGAATCGTGCCATCGTAGCCTCTTCATCTTCCTCAATATTAATTCTTGTCATAGCCACTTCCATCTCTTGGTAGTATTCTGCCACCGTTTTGGATCCTTGGGTAATTCCCTGCAATTTGTTGTACAAGTCTCTATAGAAATGTGAGGGAATAAACCTTTTCCTCATGATAGACTTCATGTCCTCCCAAGTCTCAATAGGCCTTTCTCGGTTCCTTCTCCTAGAAGACACCAACTTATCCCACCATGTTAGAGCATAAGACTGAAACTCAAGTGAAGCAATTTTTACCTTCTTTTCCTCAGAGTAATCATGAATGGAAAAGATTTTCTCCACCTTTGTCTCCCATTCCAAATAAGCTTCAGGATCACTTTTGCCATAAAATTCAGGAACCTTCATCTTAAGACCCATGAGATTGTTATCCATGCCACCTCTATGATTTCCTCTCCTTTCTCTTATTGGTGATGCATTTCCTACATCATTTCTTCTTCGCCTCATTAAGGATGATGCTTCTGATGATTGAGAACCTTCTTCATCACTATGGACCGATGGTGGTGGTTTTTCTCCAAACTCTTGAAATCTAGTTTCCATAAGTGCCATGCATGCCATAACTGCTTCCATTGATCTATTGAATTGAGCAGTAATTTCTTCACCAATTGCTCTCAACTGTGCAGTTTGATCAACTTGATCTGCCATAGTAATCTGTGAATCAAAAAAAAACTTTGAAGAAAGATTAGTAATTCCTTACACCCTTGTACCCCTTTTCCCAATATGTCTCAACCCAAATTTGAATGTTGTACACTTGTTTTTGGCTAAATATAGTGGGGGTAGATACACTCTTTTCTTACCACTCTTTTCCTTTCACTAGCTTTTGGTGAGAATTGTTCAAACCTTACAAGATGCTCAACAAATGACTTACTTGGCAACAAAGAAATTAAGAGGTTAAAGAAAAGATAGCATGCAAAGATCATATAAAGAAACAAGTAGAAGAGAGAATAGGAGTAGAGAGAAACAAATGGTGTTAGGACTATTGTCAAATTTTTTTTTTTTTTTGATAAGCAACAACCTTCAAAGCTCTTGCAAACTTTAACCTTCAAAGACAGAACAAAGGAATTTAATAGCAAGAATTATGATAATGAATAGTAAATGGAGAAACGAAGATAAAAAGAGATATGATCAATTCAAGGAGACTAGCTCTGATACCAAACTGATGTGAATCCGGGAGGACTCAATTTAATTGTAGAATCGTCCCCGAATGATCTAGTGCAAAACGCCAATCTCAAATGAACCCAACAACAATAGGATGAACCTATCACCTTTGAATCATACTTGGAGAAAGAAGTCTTGAAATCTTCCAAGCAAAAACAACCTGACCAAACTAGACCCAACAACAATAGGATGAAACCTATCACCTTTGAATCATAATAAGGCTAAATTGAATTCACTATTCCCAACCCCTCTAATCTTCAAATCCAAAAACACTAGGATGAACCTAACACCTTTGGATTATGAAAGGAAAAGAAAAAGCTGAGTAGAGGCGCCACAACTAAAAGGAAGAGTTTTAGTTGATAAGCCTTGTAAGTTTTGCAAGCAATTTTGCAAGACTCAAACTAGCTCACTAAGAAACTAGTAAAGAAAGGAAAAATCCTTAAAAGTTTATTACTCAAATCTGATTGAAAATGCTTAACCAAGGCCCCTTTTTATAGTGTTTCAAGAGGGACCAAGGTTGAAAATTACAAAGGGATTAAAGTAGTAAATCTGAAATTTTTGGTCAAGACTAGCATTAAATCTTCTCTTTGACCAAGAAAAGCTCTATGACCCAAAATGACTCTTAAACTTAAAACACTTAATATAAAAATTAAAAATGCAGAAAACAACTTAAAAAGTCTTCAAAAAATAGCTGGAAATTCGTCCAAAAATTCAGCTCCCAAAATGACCTTCAAACTTCTAATTTAATTCTTTGACTAGTCTTCACTCCTTCACTTGCTAGTTGAATTTTGACCAAGGAAATCAGATGAGACCTTAAAAATACTCCATAATTTCATCCATGTCACCATGCTTTTGATCCTTAGAAGCTTCTTGAATTGTCTTGAAAATTTATCACTTGGTGAGTTGAATTTGGACTTGGATTGTGGGCTGTTTTTGGGCAGATTTGTTGACTGACTTTTGGGACTTGGTCTGAACGAAAATTGCATTATTTTGGACCAAATAAAGTGGTTAAGAATCAGCAACAACTCACTTAATTAGCCCCTTTTGAATCTAGGTCCAAGACTTGCAAAATGTTGTAACAAGTGGGCTGAACTTTGGTAGCATTGGTCCTTTCTTTGTCATGGACTTGAATGATCAAATTAGACAAAGATTCTTCCATCCTTTTCTTCCTTAAACGAGTCATAGGTCCAGCCATGCCATCAAGTGCATGAGGTGGAGAAGGAGTCTCATTTTGAGAAGCATTATTCACAACTTGATCTTCATTGTTCTTGTATTTGTTGTTATCATGATGGGATCTTTAGAGCTCATCAAACTAGGCCAAACTTAACTTGCGAAACAAGTACAATTAGGGAAGTTTTGACCAATGGATGAAGCATCGTCACAATTTAGAGTTCTGGTAGATTAATAAGATTCAAAGGCACTACAATGTATTAGGACTTTTTGATGTTCACCTTACGACTAGAAGGAGCCAACAACAAACAACAAGCAACAAGGCCAAACTTAACTTACGGAACAAGTAAAATCAGGAAAGATTATACCAATGGATTAAACGTCGTCATAATCTAGGGTTCTACAAGACTATTAGGATTGAATGGTACTAGAATGTCTTAGAAGTTCTTGATGTTCACCGTACTGCTGTAAGGAACTAGGCCAAACTTTACTTGCGAAACATGTAGAATCATGAAAGATTTGACCAATTGATGAAATATCGTTAAAGCCTAGAGTTCTACTAGATTAATAAGATTCAAAGGCAGTAGAATCTATTAGGAGTTTTATATGTGCACCTAACAGCTGGCCAAACTTAACTTGCGAAACATGTACAATCAAGGAAGATTAGCGCAATGGATGAAGCATCGTCACAACCTAGAGTTATAGTAGATTAATAAGATTGAAAGGCAATAGAATGTATGAGAAATTTTTGATGTGCACTTAACGGCTAGAAGGAGCCAACAACACACAACAAGCAACTAGGCCAAACTTAACTTGCGAAACAAGTAGAATTAGGGAAGATTAGGCCAATGGTTGAAACATTGCCACAACCTAGGGTTCTACTAGATCAATAAGATTCAAAGGCACTTCAAAGTATTCGGTGTTTTTGTTGTGGACCGTACTGCTATAAGTAGCCAAGAATACACAACTAGCAACTAGGCCAAACTTAAGTCGCGAAACAATTAGAATCAGAGAAGATTACACCAACGTATGAAGCATTGTCACAAGCTAGAGTTCTACTATATTAATATGATTCAAAGGCACTAGAATGTCTTAGGAGTTTTTGATTCGCACCTTACGGCTATAAGGAGAAAACAACACACAACAAGCAACTAGGCCAAACTTAACTTGCAAAACAAGTAGAATCGGACTATAATCTATGGATGAAACATCCTCACAACCAAAAGTTCTACTATATTAAAAAGATTCAAACGCACTATAATCTATTTGGAGTTTTTGATGTGTATCTTACGGCTATAAGGAGCCAACAAAAAACAACAAGGAACTATGCCAAACTTTACTTGCGAAACATGTAGAATCATGAAAGGTTGGACCAGTGGATGAAACATCGTTAAAACCTATAGTTCAACAAGATTAATAAGATTCCAAGGCACTAGAATCTATTAGGCATTTCTGATGTGCACCTAACGGCTAAATGGACCCAACAACACACAACAAGCAACTAGGCCAAGGTTAACTTGCGAAACAAGTACAATCAAGGAAGATTAGACCAATGGATGAAGCATCGTCACAACCTAGAGTTATACTAGATTAATAAGATTGAAAGGCAGTAGAATGTATTAGAAGTTTTTTATGTGCACCTTACAGCTAGAAGGAGCCAACAAGACACAACAAGCAACTAGGCCAAACTTAACTTCCGAAACAAGTAGAATCAGGGAAGATTAGGCCAATGGATGAAACAACGTCACAACCTAGAGTTCTACTAGATTATTGAGATTCAAAGGCATTTGAATGTATTAGGAGTTTTTGTTGTGCAACGTACGGCTATAAGGAGCTAAGAACACACAACAAGCAACTAGGCCGAACTGAACTTGCGAAACCATAGAATCAGAAAAGATTAGACGAATGGAAGAAGCATCGTCACAACCTAGAGTTATTGTAGATTAATAAGATTGAAAGGCAGTAGAATCTATTAGAAGTTTTTGATGTGCACCTTACGGCTAGAAAGAGCCAACAACACACAACAAGCAACTAGGCCAAACTTAACTTGCGAAAAAAGTACAATCAGGCAAGATTACGCCAATTAAAGAATCATCGTCACAACCTAGAGTTATACTAGATTAATAAGATTCAAAGGCACTTGAATGTATTAGGAGTTTTTGTTGTGCAACGTATGGCTATAAGGAGCCAAGAACACACAACAAGCAACTAGGCCGAACTAAACTTGCGAAACCATTAGAATCAGAAAAGATTAGACGAATGGAAGAAGCATCGTCACAACCTAGAGTTATTGTAGATTAATAAGATTGAAAGGCAGTAGAATGTTTTAGAAGTTTTTGATGTGCACCTTACGGCTAGAAGGAGCCAACAACGCACAACAAGCAACTAGGCCAAACTTAACTTGCGAAAAAAGTAGAATTAGGGAAGATTAGGCCAATGGATGAAACAACGTCACAACCTAGGGTTCTAGTAGATTAATAAGATTCAAAGTCACTTGAATGTATTAGGAGTTTTTGTTGTGCAACGTTCGGCTATAAGGAGCCAAGAACACACAACAAGGAACTAGGCCCAACTTTACTTGCGAAACATGCAGAATCATGGAAGATTAGACCAATGGATGAAAACATCGTCACAACCTAGAGTTCTACTATAGAAATATGATTCAAAGGCACTAGAATGTTTTTGGAGTTTTTGACGTGCACCTTACGGCTATAAGGAGCCAACAACGCACAACAAGCAAATAGGCCATGCTTAACTTGCGAAACAAGTAGAATCGGAGAATATTAGACCAATAGATGTAGCATCCTCACAACCAAGAGTTATACTACCTTAATAAGATTGAAATTCACTATAATCTATTAGGAGTTTTTGATGTGCACCTAACGGCAAAAAGGAGTCAACAACAAACAACAAGGAATTGGACCAAACTTTACTTGCGAAATATGTAGAATCCTGGAAGATTAGAGCAATGGATGAAAGAACGTCAAAACCTAGAGTTCTACTAGATTAATAAGATTCAAAGGCACTAGAATATATTTTGAGTTTTTGATTTGCACCTAACGGCTAGAAGGAGCCAACAACACACATGTGCACCTTACGGCTATAAGGAGCCAACAACAAACAACAAGGAACTAGGCCAAAACTTTACTTGCGAAACATGTAGAATCATGGAAGATTAGACCAATGGATGAAGCATCCTCATAACCAAGAGTTCTACTCTATTAATATGATTCAAAGGCACTAGAATGTTTTTGGAGTTTTTGATGTGCACCTTACGGCTATAAGGAGCCAACAACAAACAACAAGGAACTAGGCCGAACTTTACTTGCGAAACATGGAGAATAATGGAAGATTAGACCAATGGATGAAGCATCCTCACAACCTAGAGTTCTACTATATTAATATGATTCAAAAGCACTAGAATGTTTTTGGAGTTTTTGATGTGCAACTTACGGCTATAAGGAGCCAACAACAAACAACAAGGAATTAGGCCGAACTTTACTTGCGAAACATGTAGAATCATGGAAGATTAGACCAATGGATGAAACATTGTTAAAACCTAGAGTTCTACTAGATTTATAAGATTCAAAGGCACTAGAATATATTAGGAGTTTTTGATGTACACCTAACGACTAGAAGGAGCCAACAACACACGACAACGAACTGGACCAAACTTTACTTGCGAAACAATTAGAATCAAGGCAAATTAGACCAATGGATGTAACATCGTTAAAATCTTGAGTTCTACTAGATTAATAAGATTCAAAGGCACTAGAATATATTAGGAGTTTTTGATGTGCACCTAACGGCTTGAAGGAGCCAATAACACACAACAAGCAAGTAGGCCAAACTTAACTTGCGAAACAAGTACAATCAGGGAAGATTAGGCCAATGGATGAAACATCGTCATAACCTAGGGTTCTATTAAATGAATAAGATTCAAAGGTACTTGAATGTATTAGGAGTTTCTGTTGTGCACCGTATGACTATAAGGAACCAAGAACACACAACAAAGAACTAGGCCAAACTTTACTTGCGAAATATGTAGAATCATGGAAAATTAGACCAATGGATGAAGGATCGTCACAACCTAGAGTTATACTATAATAATATGATTAGAAGGCACTAGAATGTTTTTGGAGTTTTTAATGTGCATCTTACGGCTATAAGGAGCCAACAACAAATAACAAGGAACTAGGCCAAACTTTACATGTGAAAAAAGTAGAATTATGGAAGATTGGACCAATGGATAAAACGTCGTCCCAACCGAGTGTTCTACTAGATTAATATGGTTTAATGGCACTTCAATGTATTAGGAGTTTTTGTTGTGGACAATACGGCTATAAGGAGCCAGGACCACACAACAAGAAACTAGGCCAAACTTAACTCGCGAAACAATTAGAATCAAAAAAGATTAGACCAATGGATGAAACATCCGCACAACCTCGAGTTCTAGTATATTAATATGATTCAAAGACACTAAAATGTATTAGTAGTTTTGGATGTGCACCTTATGGCTATAAGGAGCCAACAAGAAACAACAAGGAACTGGGCTAAACTTTACTTGCGAAACAAGTAGAATCATGTAAGATTAGACGAATGGATAAAACGTTGTCACAACCGAGTGTTCTACTCGATTAATATGATTCAAAGGCACCAAAATGTATTAGGTGTTTTTGATTTGCACCTTAAGGCTATAAGGAGCGAACAACAAACAACAAGCAACAAGGCCAAACTTAACTTGCGAGACAAGTAGAATCAGGGAAGACTAGACCAATGGATGAAACATCGTTAAAACCTAGAGTTCTACTAGATTAATAAGATTCAAAGGCACTAGAATATATTAGGAGTTTTTATGTGCATCTAACTACTAGAAGGAGCCAACAACAGACAATAAGCAACTAGGCCAAACTTAACTTGCGAAACAACTACAATCATGGAAGATTAGACCAATGGATGAAGTATCGTCACAATCTAGAGTTCTAGTAGATTAATAAGATTCAAAGACAGTAGAATGTATTAAAAGTTTTTCATGTGCACCTTACTGCTAGAAGGAGCCAACAACGCACAACAAGCAACTAGGCCAAATTTAACTTGCGAAACAAGTAGAATCGAAGAAGATTAGACCAATGGATGAAGCATCCTCACAACCAAGAGTTCTACTTTATTAATAAGATTCAAAGGCACTATAATCTATTAAAAAGTTTTTATGTGCAGCTTACGGCTATAAGCATTCAACAACAAACAACAAGGAACTGGGCCAAACTTTACTTGCGAAATAAGTAGAATCATGGAAGATTAGACCATTGGATAAAACGCCATCACAAATGAGTGTTCTACTAGATTAATATGATTCAAAGGCACCAAAATGTATTAGGTGCTTTTGATTTGCACCTTAAGACTATAAGAAGCCAACAACAAACCACAAGCAACGAGGCCAAATTTAACTTGCGAAACATGTAGAATCAGGGAAGACTAGACCAATGGAAGAAACATCGTTAAAACCTAGAGTTCTACTATATTAATAAGATTCAAAGGCACTAGAATATGTTAGGATTTTTTTATGTGCATCTAACTGCTAGAAGGAGCCAACAGCACACAATAAGCAACTAGGCCAAACCTAACTTGCAAAAGAAGTACAATCAGGGAAGATTAGACCATTGGATCAAGTATCGTCACAACTTTCATTTCTACTGGATTAATAATATTCAAAGGCACTAAAATTAATTAGGCACTTTTTATGTGCACCTTACGGCTAGAAGGAGCTAACAACAGAAAACAAGCAACTAGGCCAAACTTAACTTGCGAAGCAAGTAGAATCAAGGAAGATTAGCCAATTGGATGAAGCATCGTCACAACCTAGGGTTCTACAAGGCAAATAAGATTCAAATGCAGTACAATGTTTTAGGAGTTTTTGAGGTGCACCTTACGGCTATAAGGAGCCAACAAAACACAACAAGCAACTAGGCCAATCTTAACTTGAGAAACAAGTAGAATCAGGGAAGATTACACCTGTGGATGAAACATCGTTCAAACCTAGAGTTCTACAAGATCAATAAGATTCAAAGGCACTAGAATCTATTAGGAGTTTTTGATGTGCACCTAAAGGCTAGAATGAGGCAACAATCCACAACAAGCAACTAGGCCAAACTTAACTTGCGAAACAAGTAGAATTAGGGAAGATTAGTCCAACGGATAAAGCATCGTCACAACCTAGAGTTCTACTAGATTAATAAGATTCAAAGGAAGTATATGGTATTAGATGTTTTTGATGTCCACTTTACGGCTAAAAGGAGCCAATAGCACACAACAAACAACTAGGCCAAACTAAACTTGCGAGACAAGTACAATCAGAGAAGATTAGACCAATGGATGAAGCATTGTTACAACTTGGATTTTTAGTAGATTAATAAGATTCAAAGGTAGTAGATTGTATTAGAAGTTTTTGATGTGCACCTTACGGCTAGAATATGCCGACAACACACAAGAAGCAACCAAGCCAAACCTAACTTTCGAAACAAGTGCAATCAGACAAGATTAGACCAATGGATGAAACATCGTCACAACCTAGAGCTGTAGTAAATTAATAAGATTCAAAGGTAGTAGATTCTATTAGAAGTTTTTGATGTGCAACTTATGGCTAAAAGGAGCCGACAACATACAACAAGACCAGGCCAAACTTAACTTGCGAAACAAGTACAATCATAGAAGATTAAACCAATGGATGAAACGTCGTCACAACCTAGGGTTCTACTAGCTTAAAGATTCAAAGGCACTAGAATGTATAATAAGTTTTTTATGTGCACCTTACGGCTATAAGGAGCCAACAACACACAACAAGCAACTAGGCCAAACTTAACTTGCGAAACACGTAGAATCTTGGAAGATTGGATTAATGGATAAGACGTCATCGCAACCTAGGGTTCTACTAGATTAATAAGATTCAAAGGCAACAAAATGTATTAGGAGTTTTTGATGTGCACCTTACGGCCATAAGGGGCCAACAAGAAACAACATGCAGCTAGGCCAAACTTAAGTTGCAAAACAAGTAGAATCGGGAAAGATTAGACCAATGGATGAAGCGTCGTCACAACCTTGATTTATACTGGATTGATATTATACAAAGGCACTAAAACGAATTAGGCATTTTTGATGTGCACTTCACGGCTAGAAGGAGCCAACAACACACAACAAGCAACTAGGCCAAACTTAACTTGCGAAGCAAGTAGAATCAAGGAAGATTAGCCCCATGGATAAAGCATTGTCACAACCTAGAATTGTAGTAGATTAATAAGAGTCAAAGGTAGTATGCTGTATTAGAAGTTTTTGATGTGCACCTTATGACTAGAATGAGCCGACAGCACACAACAAGCAACCAGGCCAAACTTAACTTGCTAAACAAGTGCAATTAGAGAAGATTAGACCAGTGGATGAAACATCGTCACAACCTAGAGTTCTAGTAGATTAATAAGATTCAAAGGCAGCAGATTGTATTAGAAGTTTTTGATGTGCAACTTACGGCTAAAAGGACTCGACAACACACAACAAGCAACTAGGCCAAACTTAACTTGCGAAACAAGTACAATCAGAGAAGTTTAGACCAATGGATGAAACGTTGTCACAACCTAGGGTTCTACTAGATTAATAAGATTCAAAGGCACTGGAATGTATAATGAGTTTTTGATCTGCACCTCGTATGATTTGGTCACATTCGCCATCATCCAGCTCCATTGACATCACATCCCTGAGAGTTGAGTGAGTCAGTCTTTTTTTTTTTTCATAGAACTGCTGGCTTATTATACCTGACTCATTTCTAGCGCTTTTGAATCAAATCAATCTAGTACAACCCAAGGTTGTGATGACGCTTCATCCATTCATCTAATCTTCCCTAGTTCAACTAGTTTCGCAAGTTAAGTTTGGGGTGGTTACTTGTTGTATATTGTTGGCCCTTATTAGCCGTGAGGTGCACATCAAACATGGCTAATACATTCAAGAGTATATGAATTACGTGATTCCATTCGCCATCATCCAGCTCAATTGACACCACGTTTTTCAGAGTTGAGGGAATCAATTTTTTGTTCTTTCCAAGAACAGTTGGCTTATCATACCTGACTCATTTGTAGCACCTTTGAATCTCATCAATCAAGTACAACCCGAGGTTGTGACAACACTTTATCCATTAGTGTAATATTTCCTGGTTCTCTTTGTTCCGCAAGTTAAGTTAAGGGTGCTTTCTTATTGTTTATTGTTGGCTCCTTATTAGCATGAGATGCACATCAAACACGCCTGATATATTCATGAGGCTAATGAATTATGTGATTAGAATTTTTGTAGGCACTCAAGTTAGTGGTTGTGTATTTTTGCTATCCTGACTTACAGTAAGAACATAACTATACATGTTGGACATCTGAAACAGGTGTTAAGTACTTTTAGTGAAGAAAAGCCTCTTTGCTAAAATCAAAAAGTGTACTCTTTGTTTGAAAGAAGTTGTTCTTGGTTATATTGTATGTATAGAAGGTATCAAAGCTGATCAAGCAAAAGTCAAGGCCATCTTAGATTTGCTAACCTCTTCCATTGCTTCTTAGGTAAAGAGCTTTCAAAGCTTGACTAGTTTTTATAGCTGATGTGGGATGGCCTTTTCAACAAAAGCAGCCCCTTTAAATAAGCGCATGATTTGGTCACATTCGCCATTATCCAGCTCAATTGGCATCACATTTTTGCAATTGAGTGAATCAACCATGTTTTTCTTTCGAAGAACAGCTAGCTAATCATACCTGACTCATTTCTAGAGCCTTTGAATCTCATCAATCAAGTACAAACCTAGGTTGCGACGACGCTTCATCCATTGGTCTAATCTTCCCTTGTTCTACTTGTTTCACAAGTTAAGTTAGGGTGGTTGCTTATTGTGTATTATTGGCTTCTTATTAGCCGTGCGGTGCACACAAACATGTCTAATACATTCACGAGTCTAGTGAATTATGTGATTAGATGTTATGCAGGCACTCAAGTTAGTGGTTGTGTATTTTGCTATCCTGACTTACATCAATAACATAACTATACATGTTGAACATCTAAAACAGTTATTTAGTACTTTTAGTGAAGAAATGCCTCTTCGCTAACTTCAAAAAATGTACTCTATGTTTGAAAGAAGTTGCTTTTCTTGGTCATATTGTAAGTACCGAAGGTATCAAAGTTGATGAAGCAAAAGTCAAAGCCATCTTAGATTAGCTAACCCCTTCCAAGGTTTTTCAGCTAACAAGTTTTCCCAGCATAGTAAGTTTTCATAGTTGATTTCTGAAGGCCTTGTCAACAAAAGCAACCCCTTTAAATTAACGTATGATTTGGTCACATTTGCCATCATCCAGTTCCATTGACATCACGTCCTTCAGACTTGAGTGAATCAATCTTGTTGTCCTTTCATAGAACAGCTAGCTTATTATACCTGACTCATTTCTAGCGTTTTTGAATCTAATCAATCTAGCACAACCCAAGGTTGTGATGACGCTTCATCCATTGGTTGAATCTTCCCTGGTTCAACTTGTTTCGCAAGTTAAGTTTGGGGTGGTTTCTTGTTGTGTATTGTTTGCTCCTTATTAGTCGTGAGGTGCACATCAAACATGTGTAATTCATTCATGAGTCTAAATAATTATGTGATTAGAAGTTTTGTAGGCACTAAAGTTAGTGGTTGTGTATTTTGCTACCCGACTTACATCAAGCACATAACCATACATGTTTAACACCTGAAATAGGTGTTAAGTACTTTTAGTGAAGAAAAGCCTCTTTGCTAACGTCAAAAAGAGTACTCTTTGTTTGAAAGAAGTTATTGTTCATGGTTATACTGTAAGTACAAAAGGTATCAAAGTTGATCAAGCAAAAGTCAAGATTTAAAGGGGTTGCTGTTTGTTGAAAATGCCTTCACAAATCAGCAATAACAACTTTGATACCAAGGAAAACAACTTCTTTCAAACAAAGAGTACACTCTTTGATATTAGCAAAGAGGCATTTCTTCACTAAAAGTGCATAACATCTATTTCAGATGTTCAACATGTAGAGTTATGTCCTTGCTGTAAGTCAGGATAGCAAAATGCACATCCATTAACTTCCTTACAAAACATCTAATCACATAATTCATTAGCCCCATTAATGTATCAGGTGTGTTTGATGTGCACCTCATGCTAATAAGGAGCCAACAATACACAACAAACAACCACCCCAAACTTAACTTACGAAACAAGTAGAACTAGGGAAGTTTGAACCAATGAATGAAGCATCTTCACAACCTAGGCTTGTACTTGATTGATGCGATTCAAAGACTCTAGAAATGAGTCAGGGATGATAAGCCCGCCGTTCTTCAAAAGAAAAACATGAATGATTTACGGAACTGTCAAAAACGTGATGCCAATTGAGCTAGATGATGGCGAATGTGACCAAATCATACGTTCATTTAAAGAGGCCACTTTTGTTGAATAGGGCTTCACAAATTTGCTATAAAAACTAGCTAAGCTCTGAAAACTTGTCACCTAAGAAACAATTGAAGGGGTTAGCTAATCTAAGATAGCATTGACCTTTGCTTGATCAGCTTTGATACCTTCTGTACATATAATATAACCAAGAACAACAAATTCTTTCAAACAAAGAGTACACTTTTTGATGTTAGGAAAGAGGCTTTGCTTCACAAAAAGTACTTAACACTTGTTTCACATGTTCAACATGTATAGTTATGTCCCTACTGTAAGTCGGGATAGCAAAATACACAACCACTAACTTGAGTGCCTACAAAACTTCTCATCACATAATTCATTAGACTCATGAATGTATTACACATATTTGATGTGCACCTCACGGCTAATAAGGAGCCAACAGTACACAACAAGAAACCACTCCAAACTTAACTTGCGAAACAAGTCAAACTAGGGAAGATTAGACCAATAGATGAAGCGTCATCACAACCTTGGGTCGTACGAGATTGATTTGATTCAAAAGCGTTAGAAATGGGTGAGGTATAATAAGCCAGCTGTTCTATGAAAGAACAACAAGACTGATTCACTCAACTCTTAAGGACGTGTTGTCAATGGAGTTGGATGAAGGCGAATAAGACCAAATCATATGTTAATTTAAAGGTGTTGCTTTTGTTGAAAAGGCCTTCACAAATCAACAATAAAAAGTTGCTAAGCTTGGAAAACTTGTTACTTGAGAAACATTGGAAGGGGTTAGCTAATCTAAGATAGCTTTGACTTTTGCTTCATCAACTTTGATAACTTCGGTACTTAAAGTATAACCAAGAAAAATAACTTCTTTCAAAAAAGAGTACACTTTTTGATCTGAGCAAACAGGCATTTCTTCACTGAAGGTACTTAACACCTGTTTCAGATTTTCAACATGTATAGTTATGTCCTTGATGTAAATCGGGATAGCAAAGTACAGAACCACTGACTTTAGTGCCTGCAAAACATCTAATCACATAATTCATTAGACTAATGAATGTAGAAGACATGTTTGATGTGCACCTCACTGCTAATAAGGAGCCAACAATATACCACAAGAAACCACCCCAAACTTAACTTGCGAAACTAGTTGAACCAGGGAAGTTTAGACCAATGGATGAAGCGTCATCAAAACCTTGGGTTGTACTAGATTGATTTGATTCAAAAGCGCTAGAAATGAGTCAGGTATAATAAGCCAGTTGTTCTATGAAAGAACAACAAGACTGATTCACTCAATTCTCAAGAACGTGATGTCAATAGAGCTCGATGATGGCGAATGTGACCAAATCATACGTTAACTTAAAGGGGTTGCTTTTGTTGAAAATGCCTTCACAAATCAGCAATAAAAACTTGCTAAGATTGGAAAACTTGTTACCCGAGAAACATTGGAAGGGGTTAGCTAATCTAAGATGGCCTTGACTTTTGCTTCATCAACTTTGATACCTTCGGTACTTACAATATAACCAAGAAAAAAAACTTCTTTCAAACAAATAGTACACTTTTTGATGTTAGCAAAGAGGCTTTTCTTCACTAAAAGTACTTAACACCTGTTTCAGATGTTAAACATGTATAGTTATATACTTGCTGTAAGTCGGGATAGCAAAATACACAACCACTAACTTGAGTGCCTACAAAACATCTATTGACATAATTAATTAGTCTCATGAAGGTATCAGGCGTGTTTGATGTTCACCTCATGCTAATAAGGAGCCAACAATACACAACAAACAACCACCCCAAACTTAACTTGCGAAACAAGTAGAGCCAGGGAAGATTGGACCAATGGATGAAGCGTCGTCACAACCTCTGTTGTACGTGATTGATGAGATTCAAAGGCACTACAAATGAGTTAGGTATGATAAGCCAACTGTTCTTTGAAAGAATAAAAAGATTGATTCACTCACCTCTCAAAAACGTGATGCCAATTGAGCTAGATGATGGCGAATGTGACCAAAACATACATTCATTTAAAGGGACCGGCCTCTTTTGTTGAAAAGGCCTTCATAAATCAGCTATAAAAAGTAGCTAAACTATAAAAACAGGTTACCTAAGGAACAATTGGAGGGTTTAGCTAATCTAAGATGGCCTTGACTTTTGCTTGATTATCGTTGATACCTTTTGTACTTACAATATAGCCAAGAACGACTACTTTTTTCAAACAAATAGTACACTTTTTGATGTTAGCAAACAGGCTTTTCTTCACTAAAAGTACTTAACACCTGTTTCAGATGTTAAACATGTATGGTTATGTCCTTGTTGTAAGTTATGATTGCAAAATCCACAACCACTAACTTGAGTCCCTACAAAATATCTAACCACATAATTCATTACACTTATGAATGTATTAGACTTGTTTGATATGCACCTCACGGCTAATAAGAAGCCAACAATACACAACAAGCAACCACCCCAAATAAGTTGAACCAGAGAAGATTAGACCAATGGATAAAGCATCATCACAACCTTGGGTTGTACTAGATTGATGAGATTGAAAAGCACTAGAAATGAGTCAGCTATGATAAGCCAGCTATTGTTTGAAAGAACAAAAAGATTGATTCACTCAACTCGCAACGACTTGAGGTCAACTGAGCTGGATGATGGCGAATGTGACCAAATCATACATTTATTTAAAGGGGTTTCTTTTGTTGAAAAGTCCTTTACAAATCAACTATAAAAACTAGCTAAGCTCAGAAAACTTGTTACCTAAGAAATAATGGAAGGGGTTAGCTAATCTAAAAGGCCTTGACTTTTGCTTGATCAATATTGATACCTTCTGTACTTACAATATAGCCAAGAACAACAACTTCTTCCAAATAAAGAGTACACTTTCGATGTTAGATAAGAGGCTTTTCTTCACTCAAAGTACTTAACACCTATTTCAGATGTTAAACATGCCTAGTTATGTGCTTACTGTAAGTTTGGATAGAAAAATACACAACCACTAACATGAGTGCCCACAAAACATCTACTCACATCATTCATTAGCCTCATGAATGTATCAGGCAAGTTTGATGTGTACCTCATGCTAATAAGGAGCCAACAATACACAACATGCAATCACCCCAAATTTAACTTGCTAAACAAGTAGAACCAGGGAATATTAGAGCAATGGTTGAAGTGTCGTCACGACCTTGGGTTGTACTAGATTGATGGAATTCAAAAGCGCTAGAAATGAGTTAGGTATGATAAGCCAGTTGTTCTATGAAAGAACAAAAAGATTGATTCACTCAACTCGCAACAACGTGATGTCAATTGAGCTGGATGATATCGAATGTGACGAAATCATACGTTCATTTAAAGAGCTTCTTTTGTTGAAAAGTCCTTCACAAATCAACTATAAAAACTAGCTAAGCTCTGAAAACTTATTACTAAGAAACAATGGAAGGGGTTAGCTAATCGGAAATGGTCTGGACTTTTGCTTGAACAACTTTGATTCCTTCTGTACTTACAATATAGCCAAGAACGTCAACTTCTTTCAAACAAAGAGTACACTTTTTGATGTAAGCAAAGAGGCTTTTCTTCACTAAAACTACTTAGAACCTATTTTAGATGTTAAACATGTATGGTTGTGTCTTTGCTGCAAGTCGGGATTGCAAAATACACAACCACTAACTTGACTGCCTACAAAACATTTAACCACATAATTCATTAGACTCATAAATGTGTTAGACATGTTTGATGTGCACCTCATGGCTAATATGAAGCCAACAATGCACAACAAGCAACGACCCCAAACTTAACTTGCGAAACAGGTAGAACCAAGGAAGGTTAGACCAATGGATGAAGCATCATCAGAACCTTGGGTTGTACTAGATTGATGAGATTCAAAGCGCTAGAAATGATTCAGGTATGATAAGCCAACTGCTCTATCAAAGAAGAAAGATATTGATTCACTCAACTCTCAAAAACATGATGTCAATTCAGCTGGATGATGGGGAGTGGGACCAAATCATACATTCATTTGAAGGGGCTGCATTTGTTGAAAAGGCCTTCGGAAATCAGCTATAAAAACTAGCTAAGCTCTGAAAACTTGTTACCTAAGAAACAATGGAAGGGTCTAGCTAATCTAAGATGGCCTTGACTTTTGCTTGATCAACTTTGATAGCTTATATACTTACAATATAACCAAGAACAACTTCTTTCAAATAAAGAGTACACTTTTTGATGTTAAGAAAGTGGCATTTCTTCACTGAAAGTACTTAACACCTGTTTCAGATCTCCAACATGTATTGTTATATCCTTACTGTATGTTGGGATAGTAAAAAACACAACCACTAACATGAGTGCCTACAAAACATCTAATCAATAATTCATTAGTCTTATGAATGTATCAGGCGTGTTTGATGTGTACCTCGGGCTAATAAGGAGCCAAGAACACACAACAAGCCACCACCCCAAACTTAACTTGCGAAACAAGTAGAACCAAGGAAGATTAGACCAATATACGATGTGTCATCACAATCTAGCGTTGTGCTTGATCGATGTGATTCAAAGGCTCTAGAAATGAGTTAGGCATGATAAGCCATCTGTTCAACGAAAGAACAAAAATATTAATTCACTCAACTCGCAAGGACGTGATGTCAAATGAGCTGGATGATGGCGAATGTGACCAAATCATATGTTCATTTAAAGGGGCTGCTTTTGTTGAAAAGGCTTTCACAAATTAGCTATAAAAACTAGCTAAGCTCTGAAAACTTGTTACCTAAGAAACAATGGATGGGTTAGCTAATTTATGATGGCCTTGACTTTTGCGTGATTAACTTTGTTACCTTTTGTACTTACAATATAGCCAAGAACAAAAACTTCTTTCAAACAAAAAGTACACTTTTTGATGTTAGCACGGAGGCTTTTCTTCTCTGAAAGTACCTAACACCTGTTTCAGATGTTAAACATGTATAGTTATGTCCTTGTTGTAAGTCGGGATTGTAAAATACACAAGCACTAACTTGAGTGCCTACAAAACATCTAACCACATAATTCATTAGACTCATGAATGTTTTAGACTTGTTTGATGTGCACATCATGGCTAATAAGAAGCCAACAATACACAACAACCAACCATCCCATAGTTAACTTGCGAAACAGGTAGAACCAAGGATGATTAGACCAATGGATGAAGAGTCATCCCAATCTTTGGTTGTACTAGATTGATGAAATTCAAAAGTGCAAGAAATGAGTCCAATATGATAAGCCAGCTGTTCTATGAAAGAAAAAAAGATTGATTCACTCAACTCGCAAGAACGTGATGTCAATGGAGCCAGATGATGGCGAATGTGACGAAATCATATGCTCATTTAAAGGGATTGCTTCTGTTGAAAAGGCCTTCAAAAATCAACAATAAAAAACTTTCTAAGCTTCGAACACCTATTATTTGAGAAACATTGGAAGGGTTAGATAATCTAAGATGACATTGACTTTTGCTTCATCAACTTTGATACTTTCCGTACTTACAATATAACCAATAAAAACAACTTCTTTCAAAAAAAAGAGTACACTTTTTGATGTTAGCAAAGAGGCTTTTCTTCACTAAAAGTACTTAACACCTGTTTAAGATGTTCAATAGATATAGTTATGTCCTTACTGTAAGTCTAGATAGCAAAATCCACAACCACTAACTTGCCTAAAAAACATCTAATCACATAATTCATAAGCCTCATGAATGTATCAGGCGTGTTTGATATGCACCACAAGCTAATAAAGAGCCAACAATACACAACAAGCAACCACCTCATACTTAACTTCCAAAACAAGTAAAACAGGGAAGATTAGACTAATGGATGAAGCGTTATTAGAACCTTGGGTTGTACTAGATTGATGAGATTCAAAGGCGCAACAAATGAGTCAAGTATGAAAAGCCAGCTGTTCTTTGAAAGAAAAAAGAATTGATTCTCTCAACTGTTGAAAACATGTTCCCAATTGAGCTGGATAATGGCAAATGTGACCAAATCAGACGTTCATTTGAAGGAGCTGCTTTTGTTGAAAAGGACTTCACAAATCAGCTATTAAAACAAGCTAAGTTCTGAAAACTTGTTACCTAAGAAACAATGGAAGGGGTTAGCTAATCTAAGATAGCCTTGACTTTTGTTTGGTCAACCTTCATACCTTTCGTACTTACATTATAGCCAAAAATGACAACTTCTTTCAAACGAAGAGTACACTTTTTGATGTTAGGAAAGAGGCTTTCTTCACTAAAAGTACTTAACACCTGTTTCAAATGTTAAACATGTATAGTTATGTCCTTGCTGTAAGTCGGGATAGCAAAATACACAACCAATAACTTGAGTTCCTACAAAACATCTAATCACATAATTCATTAGACTCATGAATGTATTAGCCATGTTTGATGTGCACCACGGAGCTACTAAGGAGCCAACAATACAAAACAAGAAACCACCCCGAACTTAACTTCCGAAACAAGTAGAACAGGGAAGATTAGACCAATGGAGGAAGCGTCATCACAACCTTGGGCTCTACTTGAATCATCAGATTCAGAAGTGCTGGAAATGAGTCAGGTATGATAAGCCAGTTGTTCTATGAAAGAACAAAAAGATTGATTCGCTCAACTCGCAACGATGCTTTGTCAATTGAGCTGGATGATGGCGAATGTGACCAAATCACATGAACATTTAAAGGGGCTGGTTTTGTTGAAAAATCCTTCACAAATCAATTATAAAAACTAGCTAAGCTCTGAAAACTTGTTACCTAAGAGGCAAAGGAAGGGGTTCGCTAATGTGAACGGCCTTGACTTTTGCTTAATCAACTTTGATACCTTTTGTACTTACAATATAACCAAGAACAACAACTTCTTTCAAATAAAGAGTACACTTTTTGATGTTAGGAAAGTGGCTTTTCTTCACTAAAAGTACTTAACACCTGTTTCAGATGTCCAACATGTATAGTTATGTCCTTATTGTATGTCGAGATAGTAAAATACACAACCACTGACATGAGTGCCTACAAAACATCTAATCACATAATTTAATAGTCTCATGAATGTATCAGGCTTGTTTGATGTGTAACTCATACGAATAAAGAGCCAACAATACACAACACGCAACCACCCCAAACTTAACTTGCGAAACAGGCAGAAAGAGTGAAGATTAGACCAATGGATGATACGTCGTCACAACCTGGGGTTGTACTAGATTGATGAGAGTCAATGGCGCTGCAAATGAGTCAGGTATGATCGGCCAGCTGTTCTTTGAAAGAACAAAAAGATTGATTCACTCAACTCTTAAAAACGTGATGCCAATTGAGCTGGCTGATGGTGAATGTGACCAAATCATAAGTTCAATTGAAGGGGCTACTTTTGTTGAAAAGGCCTTCATAAATCAGCTATAAAAACTATTTAAGCTCTGAAAACTTGTTACCTAAGAAACAATTGAAGGGGTTAGCTAATCTAAGATGACTTTGACTTTTGCTTGATCAACTTTGATACCTCCTGTACATACAATATAACCAAGAACAACAACTTCTTTCAAACAAAGAGTACACTTTTTGATGTTAGCAAAGAGGCTTTTCTTCACTAAATGTACTTAACACCTGTTTTAGATGTTAAACATGTGTAGCTATGTCCTTGCTGTAAGTCGGGATAGCAAAATACAGAACCACTAACTTCAGTGCCTACAAAACATCTAATCACATAATTCATTAGCCTCATGAATGTATCTGGCATGATTGATGGGCAGCTCATGCCAATAAGGAGCCAACAATACACAACAAGCAACCACTCCTAACTTAACTTATGAAACAAGTAGAACCAGGCAGGATTAGACCATTGGATGAAATGTCATCACAACCTTGGGTTGTACTAGATTGATTAGATTCAAAAGCGCTAGAAATGAGTTAGGTATAATAAGCCTACTGTTCTTGGAAAGAACAAAAAGATCGATTCACTCAACTCTGAAAAACGTGATGCCAATTGAGCTAGATGATGGTGAACTTGACCAAATCACACGTTCATTTGAAGGGGCTACTTTTGTTGAAAAGTCCTTCATAAATCAGCTATAAAAACTATCTAAGCTCTGAAAACTTATTACCTAGAAAACAGCGGAAGGGGTTAGCTAATCTAAGATGGCCTTGACTTTTGCTTGATCAACTTTGATACCTTCTGTACTTACAATATAACCAAGAACAACAACTTCTTTCAAACAAAGAGTACACTTTTTGATGTTAACTAAGAGGTTTTTCTTCACTAAAAGTACTTAACACCTGTTTCAGATGTTAAACATGTATAGTTATGTCCTTCTTGTGAGTCGGGATAGCAAAATACACAACCACTAACTTGAGTTCCTACAAAACATCTAATCACATAATTCATTAGCTTCATAAATGTATCTTCTGAGTGTTTCATGTGCTCCTCATGCTAATAAGGAGCCAACAACACACAACAAGCAACCACTCTAAACCTAACTTACGAAACAAGTAGAACCAAGGAAGATTAGACCAATAGATGAAGCGTCATCACAACTTGGGTTGTACTAGACTGATCAAATTCAAAAGTGCAAGAAATGAGTTAGGTATGATAAGCTAGTTGTTTTATGAAACAACAAAAAGATTGATTCACTCAACTCACAAGGATGTGATGTCTATTGAGCAGGATGATTGCGAGTGTGACCAAATCATACGTTCAATTAAATGGGCTATTTTTGTTGAAACGTCCTTCACAAATCAACTATAAAAACTAGCTAAGCTCTAAAAACTTGTTACCTAAGAAACAATAGATAGGGTTAGCTAATCTAAAAGGCTTTTACTTTTGATTGATCAACTTTGATATCGTTTGTACTTATAATATAACCAAGAACAACAACTTCTTCCAAATAAAGAGTACACTTTTTGATGTTAGGAGAGAAGCTTTTCTTCTCTGAAAGTGCTTAACAACTGTTTCACATGTTAAACGTATATAGTTATGTCCATGTTGTAAGTTGGGCTAGCAAAATACACAACCACTAACTTGAGTGCCTGCAAAACATCTAATCACATAATTCATTAGACTCATTAATGTATCCGGCGTGTTAGATGTACCTCATGCTAATAACGAGCCAACAATACACAACAATCGACCACCCCAAACTCAACTTGCAAAACAAGTAGAATCAGGGAAGTTAGACCAATGGATGATGCGTCGTCACAACCTAGGGTTGTACTTGATTGATGAGATTCAAAAGCGCTATAAAGGAGTCAGGTACCATAAGCCTGCTGTTTTTCAAAGATGCCAATTGAGTTGGATGATGGTGAATGTGACAAAATCTTATGTTCATTTAAAGGGCCTGTTTTGGTTGAAAGGCCTTCACAAATCAACTATAAAAACTTCCTAAGACCTGAAAACTTGTTACCTAAGAAACAATGGAAAGGGTTAAATAATCTAAAATGACATTGACTTTTGCTTGATCAACTTTGATACCTTCTATACTTACAATATAACCATGAACAACAACTTCTGTCGAACAAAGAGTACACTATTTGACGTTAGCAAAGAGGCTTTTTCGTACCAAAAGTACTTAACATGTGTTACAGATGTTAAACATGTACAGTTATGTCCTTGCTGTAAGTCGGGATAGCACAATACACAGCCAAAAGCTTGACTGCCTTCAAAACATCTAATCACATAATTCATTAGACTCATGAATGTGTTAGGCATGTTTGATGTGCACCTCAGGGCTAATAAGGAACCAACAATAAACAACAACAAACCACCCCAAACTTAACTTCCAAAACAAGTAGAACAGGGAAGATTGGACCAATGGATGAAACGTCATCACAACCTTGGGTTGTACTAGATTGATGAGATTCAAAAGTGCTAGAAATGAGTCAGGTATGATAAGCCAGTTCTTGTACGAACAAACAAAAAGATTGATTCTCTCAACTCACAAGGACATGATGTCAATTGAGCTGGATGATGGCTAATGTGACCAAATCATATGTTCATTTAAAGGGGCTGCATTTGTTGAAAAATCCTTCACAAATCAACTATAAAAACTAGCTAAGCTTTGAAAACTAGTTATCTAAGAAACAATGGAAGGGGTTAGCTAATGTAAAAGGCCTTGACTTTTGCTTAATCAACTTTGACACCTTCTGTACTTACAATATAACCACGAACAACAACTTCTTCCAAATAAAAAGAGTACACTTTTTGATGCTAGGAAAGTGGCTTTTCTTCACTAAAAGTACTTAACACCTGTTTCAGATGTCCAACATGTATAGTTATGTCTTTACTGTATGTCGGGAAAGGAAAATAGACAACCACTAACATAAGTGCCTACAAAACATCTAGTCACATGATTTATTAGTCTCATGCATGTATCAGGAGTGTTTGATGTGTACCTCATGCTAATAAGGAGCCAACAATACACAACATACAACCACCCCAAACTTAACTTGTGAAACTAGTAGAAAAAGTGAAGATTAGACCAATGGATGATGCATCGTCGCAACCTATGGTTATACTAGATTGATGAGATTCAAAGGCACTACAAATAAGCCAGGTATGATAAGCCAGTTGTTCTTTCAAAGAACAAAAAGATTGATTCACTCAACTCTCAAAAATTTGATGTCAGTTGAGCTGGATGATGGTGAATATGACCAAATCATTTGTTGAAAAGGCCTTCATAAATCTGCTACAAAACTATTTACGCTCCAAAAATTTGTTACCTAAGAAACAATCGAAGGGGTTAGCTAATCTAAGATGACCTTGACTTTTGCTTGATCAACTTTGATATCCTCTGTACTTACAATATAACCAAGAACAACAACTTTCAAACAAAGAGTACACTTTTTGATGTTAGCAAAGAGGCTTTTCTTCACTAAAAGTACTTAACACCTATTTCAGATGTTAAACATGTACAGTTATGTCCTTACTGTAAGTCGGGATAGCAAAATACACAACCACTAACTTGAGTTCTTACAAAACATCTAATCACATAAATCATTAGCCTCATGAATGTATCCGGCGTGTTTGATGTGCACCTCATGCTAATAAGGAGCCAACAATATAGACTAAGCAACCACTCCAAACTTAACTTACGAAACAAGTAGAAACACAGAAGATTAGACCATTGGATGAAGAGTCATCACAACCTTGGGTTGTACTAGATTGATGAGATTCAAAAGTGCTAGAAATGAGTTAGGAATGATAAGCTAGCTGTTTTATGAAAGAAAAAAAAGATTGATTCACTCAACTCGCAAGGATGTGTTGTCAATTGAGCTAGATGATGGTGAATAAGACCAAATCATACGTTCAATTAAAGGGGCTATTTTTGTTCAAAAGTCCTTCACAAATCAACTATAAAAACTAGCTAAGCCCTGAAAACTTGTTACCTAAGATACAATGGAACGGGTTAGCTAATCTAAACGGCCTTGACTTTTGCTTGATCAACTTTGATACTATCTGTACTTACAATATAACCAAGAACAACAACTTCTTCCAAATAAATAGTACAGTTTTTTATGTTAGCAAAGAGGCTTTTCCTCACTAAAAGTACTTAACACCTATTCTAGATGTTAAGCATGTGTAGTTATGTCCTTACTGTAAGTCGGGATAGCAAAATACACAACCAATAACTTGAGTGCCTAGAAAAATCTAATCACATAATTCATTAGACTCATGAATATATTAGGCGTGTTTGATGTGTATCTTATGCTAATAAGGAACCAACAATACACAACAAGCAACCACCCCAAACTTAACTTGCGAAACAAGTAGAACCAGGGAAGATTAGAACAATAGATAATGCGTTGTCACAATCTAGGGTTGTAATTGATTGATGACAGTCAAAAGCGCTAGAAAGGAGCCAGGTAAGATAAGTTAGCTGTTCTTCAACAAAACAAAAAAATTGATTCACTTACGTTCATTTCAAAAAGATTGGATGACGGCGAATGTGACAAAATCATACGTTCATTTAAAGGGCCTGTTTTTGTTAAAACGCCCTCACAAATCGACTACAAAAACTAGCTAAGACCTGAAACTTGTTACCTAAGAAACAATGGGTTGGCTAAGCTCAGATGACCTTGTCTTTTGCTTGATCAACTTTGATACCTTCCGTACTTACAATATAACCAAGAACAACAACTTCTTTCGAACAAAGAGGATACTTTTTGATTATAGCGAAGAGGCTTTTCTTCACCAAAAGTACTTAACACGTGTTTCAGATGTTAAACATTTATAGTTATGTCCTTTCTATAAGTGGGCATAGCAAAATACACAACCAATAACTTGAGTGCCTAGAAAACATCTAATCACATAATTCATTAGACTCACGAATGTATTAGCCATGTTTGATGTGCACCTCACGGCTAATAAGGAGCCAACAATACACAACAAGCAACCCTCCCATACTTAACTTGCGAAACCAGTAGAACCAGTGAAGATTAGACCAATGGATGATGCGTTGTCACAATCTAGGGTTGTACTTGATTGATGAGATCCAAAAGCACTAGAAAGGAGTTAGTTAAGATAAGCTAGCTGTTCTTCGAAAAAACAAAAAGATTGATTCACTCAACTCTCAAAAACGTGTTGGCAATTGAGTTGGATGATGGCGAATGTGACAAAATCATACGTTCATTTGAAGGGCCTGTTTTTGTTAAAAGGCCTTCAGAAATCGACTATAAAAACTAGCTAAGACTTGAAAACTTGTTACCTAAGAAACAATGGAAGGGGTTAGCTAATCTCAGATGACCTTAACTTTTGTTTGATCAACTTTGATACCTTCCGTACTTGCAATATAACCAAGAACAACAACTTCTTTCGAACAAAGAGGATACTTTTTGATTATAGCTGGATGATAGTGAATGTCACCAAATCATATGTTCATTTAAAGGGGCTGCTTTTGTTGAAAATCCTTCAAAAATCAACTATAAAAACTAGCTAAGCTCTGAAAACTTGTTACCTAAGAAACAATAGAAGGGGTTAGCTAATGTAAAAGGCCATGACTTTTGCTTGATCAACTTTGATACCTTCTGTACTGAATATATAACAAAGAACAAGAACTTCTTCCAAATAAAGAGCACACTTTTTGATGTTAGGAAAGAGGCTTTTCTTCACTGAAAATACTTAACACCTGTTTCAGATGTTCAACACGTATAGTTATGTCCTTACTGTATGTTGGGATAACAAAATACACAACCACTAACATAAGTCCCTACAAAACATCTAATCACATAATGTATTGGTCATATGAATGTATCAAGCGTGTTTGATGTGTACCTCTTGCCAATAAGAAGCTAAAAATACACAACAAGCAACCACCCCAAACTTAACTTGTAAAACAAGTAGAAAGAGTGAAGATTAGACCAATGGATGATGCGTCGTCACAACCTAGGGTTGTACTAGATTGATGAGATTCAAAGGCGTGGGAAATGAGTCAAGTATGATAGGCCAGCTATTCTTTGAAAGGAGAAAAAGATTGATTCACTCAACTCTCAAAAACGTGATGCCAATTCAGTTGAATGATGGTGAATGTGACCAAATCATACATTTAAATGAAGGGTCTACTTTTATTGAAAAGGCCTTCCTAAATCAGTTATAAAAACTATCTAAGCTCTGAAAACTTGTTACCTAGGAAACAATAGAAGGGGTTATCTAATCTAAGATGGCCTTGACTTTTGCTTGATCAAATTTGATACCTTTTGTACTTACAATATAACCAAGAACAACAACTTCTTTCTAACAAAGAATACAATTTTTTATGTTAGTAAAGAGGTTTTTTTTCACTAAAAGTACTTAACACCTGTTTCGGATGTTAAACATGTATAGTTATGCCCTTGCTATAAGTCGAGATAGCAAAATACACAACCACTAACTTGAGTGCCTGCAGAACATCTAATCACATAATTCATTAGCCTCATGATTGTATCCGGCGTGTTTGATATGCACCTCATGCTAATAAGGAGCCAACAATGCACAACAAGCACTCACCCCAAACTTAACTTATGAAACAAGTAGAACCAGAGAAGATTAGACCATTGGATGAAGCGTCATCACAACCTAGAGTTGTACCAGATTGATTAGATTAAAAAGTGCTAGAAATGAATTAGGAATGATAAACTAGCTGTTCTTTGAAAGAACAAAAACATCGATTCACTCAACTCTCAAAGACGTGATGGCAATTGAATTAGATGATGGTGAATCTGACCAAATCACACGTTCATATGAAAGGGCTACTTTTGTTGAAAATGTCTTCATAAATCAGCTATACAAACCATCTAAGCTCTGAAAACTTGTTACCTAAGAAACAATAGAAAGGGTTAGCTATTCTAAGATGGCCTTGACTTTTGCTTGACCAACTTTGATACCTTCTGTACTTACAATATAAGCAAGAACAACAACTTCTTTCAAACAAAGAGTACACTTTTTGATGTTAGCAAAGAGGCTTTTCTTCACTAAAAGTACTTAACACCTGTTTCAGATGTTAAACATGTATAGTTATGTCCTTCCTGTGGGTTGGGATAGCAAAATACACAACCACTAACTTGAGTGCCTACAAAACATCAAATCACATAATTCATTAGCCTTATGAATGTATCCGGCATGTCTGAAGTGCGCTTCATGCTAATATGGAGCCAACAATACACAACAAGCAACCACTCCAAACCTAACTTACGAAACAAATAAAACCAGGGAAGATTAAACCAATGAATGAAGTGTCCTTACAACCTTGGGTTATACTAGATTGATCAGATTCAAGAGCGCTGGAAATGAGTTAGGTATGCTAAGCCAATTGTCTTATGAAAGAATAAAAAGATTAATTCACTCGCCTCGCAAGGATGTGATGTCAATTGAGCTGGATGATCACAAATATGACCAGATCATACATTCAATTAAAGGGGCTATTTTTGTTGAAAAGCCCTTCACAAATCAACTATAAAAACTAGCTAAGCTCTGAAAACTTGTTACCTAAGAAACAATGGAAGGGGTTAGCTAATCTAAAAGGCTTTGACCTTTGCTTGATCAACTTTGATACCGTCTGTAGTTACAATATAACCCAAAACAACAACTTCTTCCAAATAAAGAGTACACTTTTTGATGTTAGCAAAGAGACTTTTCTTCTTTGAAACTGCTTAACACCTGTTTTAGATGTTAAAGATATATAGTTATGTCCTTACTGTATGTTAGGATAGCAAAATACGCAACCACTAACTTGAGTGCCTACAAAACATCTAATCACATAATTCATTGGCCTCATTAATGTATCTGGCATGTTTGATGTGTACCTCATGCTAATAAGGAGCCAACAATACACAACAAGTGACCGCCGCAAACTTAACTTGCGAAACAAGTAAAATTAGGGAAGATTAGACCAATAGATGATGCGTCGTCACACCCTAAGGTTGTACTTGATTGATGAGATTCAAAAGCGTTAGAAAGGAGTCAGGTACAATAAGCCAATAGTTCTTCGAAAAAACAAAAGATCGATTCACTCAACACTAAAAAACGTGATGCCAATTGAGTTGGATGATGGCAAATGAGACAAAATCTTACGATCATTTAGATGGCCTGTTTTCGTTGAAAGGCCTTCACAAATCAACTATAAAAACTAACTATGACCTGAAAACTTGTTACCTAAGAAAGAATGGAAGGGGATAGCTAATCTAAGATGACCTTGACTTTTACTTGATCAACTTTGATACCTTCTGTACTTACAATATAACCAAGAACAACTTCTTTCAAACAAAGAGTACACTTTTTGATGTTAGCAAAGAGGGTTTTCTTCACTAAAAGTACTTAACACCTATTTCAGATGTTAATCATCTATAGTTATGTCGTTACTGTAAGTCAGGATAGCAAAATACACAACCACTAACTTGGGTGCCTACAAAATATCTAATCACATAATTCATTAGCCTCATGAATGTATCCGGCGTGTTTGATGTGCACCTCATGCTAATAAGGAGCCAACAATACACACTAAGTAACCACCCCAAACTTAACTTACGAAACAAGTAGAACCAAGGAAGATTGGACCAATGGCTGAAGCGTAATCACCACCTTGGGTTGTACTAGTTTGATGAGATTCAAAAGTACTAGAAATGAGTTTGGTATGATAAGCCAGCTGTTTTATGAAAGGACAAAAAGATTGATTCAGTCAACTCGCAAGGATGTGATGTCAATTGAGCTGGATGATGGCGAATTTGACCAAATCACACGTTCAATTAAAGGGGCTATTTTTGTTGAAAAGTCCTTCACCAAGCAACACTGAAAACTAGCTAAGCTCTAAAGACTTCTTACCTAACAAACAATGGAAGGGGTTAGGTAATACAAAAGGCCTTGACTTTTGCTTGATAACCTTTGATACTGTCTATACTTATAATATAACCAAGAACAACAAGTTCTTCCATAAAAAGAGTATCTTTTTTGATGTTAGCAAAGAGGCTTTTTTTCTCTCAAAGTACTTAACACCTCTTTCAGATGTTAAACATGTGTAGTTATGTCCTTATTGTAAGTCGGGATAGCAAAATACCTAACCACTAACTTGAGTGCCTACAAAACATCAAATTACATAATTCATTAGCCTCATAAATGTATCAGGCGTGTTTGATGTTCACCTTATGCTAATAAGGACCCAACAATACACAATAAGCAACCGCCCCAAACTTGACTTGCAAAACAAGTAGAACCAGAGAAGATTAGACCAATGGATGATGCGTCGTCACAACCTAGGGTTGTACTTGATTGATGAGATTGAAAGTCGCTAGAAATAAGTCAGGTATGATAAGCCAGCTATTCTTTGAAAGATCAAAAAGATTGATTCACTCAACTCACAAAAACGTGATGCCAATTGAGGTGGATGATGGCGAATGTGACCATACCATATGTTCATTTAAAGGGGCTGCTTTTGTTGAAAAGTCCTTTATAAATCAGCTATAAAACTAGCTAAGCTCTAAAAACTTGTTACCTTAAAAAAAGTGGAAGGGGTTAGCTAATCTAAGTTGGCTTGACTTTTGCTTGATCGACATTGATACCTTTTGTACTAACAATATAACCAAGAACAACAACTTCTTTCAAATAACAACTACACTTTTTGATGTTAGCAAAGAGGCTTTTCATCACTAAAAGTACTTAACACCTGTTTCAGATGTTAAACATATATAGTTATGTCCATGCTGTAAGTCGCGATAGCAAAATGCACAAACACTAACTTGAGTGCCTACAAAAGATCTAATCACATAATTCATTGGACTCATGAATGAGGTGTGCTTGATATGTACCTCATGCTATAAGGAGCCAACAATACACAACAAGCGGCCACCCCAAACTTAACTTCCGAAACAAGTGGAATCAGGGAAAATTAGACCAATGGATGATGCGTCGTCACAACCTAGGGTTGTACATTCTTGATGGTATTCAAAAGCGTTAGAAAGGAGTCAAGTAAGATAAGCCAGCTGTTCTTCAAAAAAATAAAAAGATTGATTCATATGTTCATTTAAAGGGCCCATTTTTGTTAAATGACCTTCACAAATCAACTATAAAAACTAGCTAAATCCTAAAAATTTGTTACCTAAGAAACAATGAAAGGGGTTAGCTAATCTAAGATGACATTGACTTTTGCTTGATGAATTTTGATACCTTCTGTACTTACAATATAACCAAGAACAACAACTTCTTTCGAACAAAAAGGACACTTTTTGATGATAGCAAAGAGGCTTTTCCTCACCAAAAGCACTTAACACGTGTTTCAGATGTTAAACATGTATAGTTATGTCCTTGTTGTAAGTTTGGGATAGCAAAATACACAACCAAAAACTTGAGTGCCTACAAAACATCTAATTACATAATTCATCAGACTGATGAATGTATTAGCCATGTTTGATGTGCACCTTACAGCTAATAAAGAGCCAACAATACACAACAAGCAACCACCCCAAACATAACTTGCGAAACAAGTAGAACCAAGGAAGATTAGACCAATGGATGAAGCGTCGTCATTGTCTAGGGTTGTACTTGATTCACGAGATTCAAAAGTCCGAGAAAGGAGTCAGGTACGATAAGCCAGCTGTTCTTCGAAAACCAATGGAAGGGATAAGCTACTCTAAAATGGCCTTGACTTTTGCTTGATCAACTTTGATACCTTCTGTACTTACAATATAACCAAGAACAAGAACTTTTTTCAAATAAAGAGTACACTTTTTGATGTTAGAAAAGAGGCTTTTCTTCATTGAGAATACTTAAGACCTATTTTAGATGTTCAACATTTATATTTAATGTCCTTACTGTATGTCGGGATAGAAAAATACACAACCACTAACATGAGTGCCTACAAAACATCTAATCACATAATTCATTAGCCTCATGAATGTATCAGGCGTGTTTGATGTGCACTGTATGCTAATAAGGAGCCAACAATACACAACCAGCAACCACCCCAAACTTAATTTGTGAAACAAGTAGAACCATGGAATATTAGAACAATGAATGAAGTGTCGTCACAACCTAGGGTTGCACTTGAGTGATTAGATTCAAAGCCACTAGAAATGAGTCAAGTATGATAAGCTAGTGGTGCTTTGAAAGACCAAAAAGATTGATTCACTCAAGTTACAAGGGCATGATGTCAATTGAGCTGGAAGATGGCGAATGAGACCAAATCATACATTCATTTAAAGGGCCTGCTTTTGTTGAAAAAGCCTTCCCAAATCAGTTAGAAAAACTAGCTAAGCTTTGAAAACTTGTTACCTTAGAAACTATGAAAGGGGTTAGCTAATCTAATATGGCCTTGACTTTTGCTTGATCAACTTTGATACCTTCTATACTTATAATATAACCAAGAACAACAGTTTCTTTCAAACAAAAAGTACACTTTTTGATTTTAGCAAGGAGGTTTTTCTTCACTAAAAGTGCTTAACACCCATTTCAGGTGTTAAACATTTATTAGCAAAAAGGCTTTTCTTTGCCGTAACACCTATTAGCGAAGAGGCTTTTTTTTGCCGTAAGTTGGGAGAGAAAAATACACAACCACTAACTTGAGTGCCTACAAAACATCTAATCACATAATTCATTAGCCTCATGAATGTATCAGGCGTGTTTGATGTGCACTGTATGCTAATAAGGAACCAACAATACACAACCAGCAATCACCCCAAACTTAACTTCTGAAACAAGTAGAACCACGGAATATTAGACCAATGAATGAAGCGTCGTCACAACCTAGGGTTGCACTTGAGTGATTAGATTCAAAGCCACTAGAAATGAGTCAAGTATGATACGCTAGTAGTTCTTTGAAGGACCAAAAAGATTGATTCACTCAACTTACAAGGACATGATGTCAATTAAGCTGGAAGATGGCGAATGAGACCAAATCATACGTTCATTTAAAGGGCCTGCTTTTGTTGAAAAGGCCTTCCCAAATCAGTTAGAAAAACTAGCTAAGCTTTGAAAACTTGTTGCCTAAGAAATAATGAAAGGGGTTAGCTAATCTAGTATGGCCTTGACTTTTGCTTGATCAACTTTGATACCTTCTATACTTATAATATAACTAAGAACAACAGCTTTTTTCAAACAAAGAGTACACTTTTTGATTTTAGCAAGGAGGCTTTTCTTCACTAAAAGTGCTTAACACCCATTTCAGGTGTTAAACATTTATTAGCAAAAAGGCTTTTCTTTGCCGTAACACCTATTAGCGAAGAGGCTCTTCTTTGCCGTAAGTTGGGAGAGCAAAATACACAACCACTAACTTGAGTGCCTACAAAACATCTAATCACTTAATTCATTAGACTCATGAATGTATTAGATATGTTTGATGTGCACCTCACGGCTAATAAGGAGCAAAGAATGCACAACAAGAAACCACCCCAAAGTTAACTTACGAAACGAGTAGAACTAGGGAAGATTAGACCTATGGATGAAGCGTCATCACAACCTTGGGTTGTACTAGATTGATCAGATTCAAAAGCGCTAAAAATGAGTTAGGTATGATAAGCCAGCTGTTCTATGAAAGTGCAACCAGATTGATTCACTCAACTCTGAAGAACGTGATGTCAATGGAGCTAGATGATGGCGAATGTGACCAAATCATACGTTCATTTAATGGGGTTGCTTTTGTTGAAAAGGCCTTCAAAAATTAGCAATAAAAACTAGCTAAGCTTGGAAAACTTGTTACTTGAGAAACATTGGAAGGGGTTAGCTAATGTAAGATTGCCTTGACTTTCGCCTCATCAACTATGATACCTTTTGTACTTACAATATAACCAAGAACAACAACTTCTTTCAAACAAAGAGTACATTTTTTGATGTTAGCAAAAAGGCTTTTCTGCACTAAAAGTACTTAACACCAGTTTCAGATGTTAAACATGTATAGTTATGTCCTTGTTGTAAGTCAGGATAGCAAAATACCCAACCACTAACTTGAGTGCCTACAAAGCATCTAATTACATAATTCATTAGACCAATGAATGTATTAGACATGTTTGGCGTGCACCTCACAGCCAAAAAGGAGCTAACAACACACAACAAGCAACTGCCCCAAATTTAACTTGTGAAACAAGTAGAATCAGGGAAGATTAGATCAATGAATGAAACATAATCACAACCTTGGGTTGTACTGGATTGATGAGATTCAAAAGTGCTAGAAATGAGTCAGGTATGATAAGCGAGCTGTTCTATGAGAGAAGAACAAGTTTGATTCACTCAACTCTAAAGGACGTGATGTCAACGGAGCTGGATGATGGCAAATGTGACCAAATCTTACGTTCATTTAAAGGGGTGTCGAAAAGGCCTTCACAAATCAACAATAAAACTTGGAAAACTTGTTACCTGAGAAACAATGGAAAAGGTTAGCTAATAGAAGATGGCCTTGACTTTTGCTTGACCAACTTTCATACCTTCTATACTTAGAATATAACCAAGAACAACAACTGCTTTCAAACAAAGAGTACACTTTTTGATGTTAGCAAAGAGGCTTTTCTTCACTAAAAGTACTTAACACCTGTTTCAGATGTTAAAGATGTATAGCTATGTCCTTACTGTATGTCGGGATAGCAAAATACACAACCACTAACTTGAATGCATTAGAAATGAGTAAGGTATAATAAGCAAGCAGTTCTTTGAAAGGACAAACAAATTGATTCACATTGAGCTGGAAGATAACGAATGAGAGCAAATCATACGTTCATTTAAAGGGTTGCTTTTGTTGAAAAGGCCTTTGGTGAGCGGAATCGGTGTGTGCAAAAGTGCGTCAAAATAAAGCTCAAACTTACACAAATATACACCTAAACCTCACTTAATCAATTGTAGTAAAGCATAGGGATCATTTTCCACAGGGAAGGGGACAAAACCAAAATTTAAGTGCAACTAATTATTTGCTATCTATGTGTCTTAAAGCAATAATTTAGAAAGTGATATTTAACTAACTAAAACAACACCATTGGAACAAAGAGAGAAACACACAAATGAGGAAGGAGGGTGATCCTTGGGTTCAATGCAAGGGTAGGCTATTTTGACTCCTAAGGGCAACCGAGTGTAAGGCATCTTAACTAAGTGGCTACATCCATTCACTCCAAATCTCCTTTCGGTCTCATCGGAATTATAGAATGAGGAATCTCCTTTCAGTCTCATCCCCACCTAGAGCACATTAGCGCCTATGGCTTCCACACAACTCTAATGCACAATTCTAGCCCTAGATGTTTTAGCCAACTACTTCACATTCCCTAGTTCAAGTGTTTAATCTAAGAAAACCACCTATTTTTCACTCCACCTCTCCTTTCGGTCTCAATGGAATTAAAGAATAGAAGATCTCCTTTCGGTCTCACTTCTACCTTTGCACACTAAAACCTATGGCTTCCACACAATTTTAGTGCACAATTAATCTCATTTGGTAGTTATTCCTTGTCTCAAACACCTAAATCTAGATAATGCTAGGTAGTTCTTCCTACTTTTGGTCCAAATTCATGTATATTTTAAAACACACACAAACACCAAGAACACACACTAAATGTGGCCACCATTCAATGCATATCAATTCATTAAATACAAGTAGGAAGACTTCAATTAATGCAAGCCCATCACTCTACAACCAACAAGGAATCAAAATAAACCTAACCCATACATCAAGCACCAAGAATCACCCAAGAAAATTTAGCCTCTCATGGCTTCAAGGAAACAACATTCATAAGGAGATTTAACCATTGAAAGCATAAGAAATTGAAAGAAATACTTCCCTTAATCAAAAGAGTGATGATTCCAACCAAATCCAAACACCTTACAAGCCAAAACAACTCCAAGGAATCCAGTTTTCAAGAGCCAAAAGAGAACCAAACTCTAGCCCCAAGTGAAACTCACGGTTGTGAGTTTGGGGAAAATGTGCAAATTATCTAAAACTAACCCTAACCTACTCTACTTGTCTTGTTTCTGCAGAAAATGGGGTATTTATAGACATAGGGATGTTGGGGAACATTTGTGAGGCTTCAAAAACTTGTGGGACTCAAAATGAAAAATGGAAAATTGCAGGCGGAGGTTAACCGCCGCGGCGGTCTTCCCAACCGCCGCGGTGGTCTCAACTTTCTGTCCAGAATTTCTTTTTTCGCGCGTTGTTCCGATTTTGTCCAATTTTGGTCCCTTTCCGTCCGGAATTTGAAAAAACTTTCTTCATGAAAGTTTTTCCTCTCTTTCTCAAATTTCCATATAATTTTGAATCATCTCATTTAGATGTCTGCATCAAGAGTTATGAGCTCTGGAAGATGGCTGATTTTTCTCCCTGTTTGCCTCTTCTTTGGTTCTGCCTTGTTTTGCTTTTTCCCAGTTTTGGTCCATTTGCTTTCGGAATTTGAGAAAACGTTCTTCATGAAAGTTTTATCTCTCTTTCTCATCTTTCCATAGCATCTTTAATCACCTCATTTGGACATTCTCATCAAACGTTATGAACTCCCGAAGATAACTGGTTTTTAACCCCTTTTTTCCTACAAAACCAATAAAAGATGAGAATCACAAATATAATGTGATTTTTCTAATAAACATGGCATATCTCAATGAAATCTATGCAAAAGCGTGAAAAACACATATATAAGTTTATGAATATTTGATTCTCATCAGCCTTCACAAATCAGCAACAAAAACTAGCTAAGCTTGGAAAACTTGTTACTAAAGAAACATTGGAAGGGGTTAGCTAGTCTAAGATGGCCTTGACTTTTGCTTGATCAACTTTGATACCTTTTGTACTTACAATGTAACCAAGAAAAACAACTTCTTTCAAACAAAGAGTAAACTTTTTGATGTTACCAAAGAGACTTTTCTTCACTAAAAGTACTTAACACCTACTTCAGATGTTCAACATGTATAGTTATGTCCTTGCTGTAAGTTAGGATAGCAAACTCCACAACCACCAACTTGCCTACAAAACATCTAATCACATAATTCATTAGCCTCATGAATGTATCAGGCGTGTTTGATGTGCACTGTATGCTAATAAGGAGCCAACAATACACAACCAGCAACCAACCCAAACTTAACTTGTGAAACAAGTAGAACCACGGAAGGTTAGACCAATGAATGAAGCGTCGTCACAACCTAGGGTTGCACTTGAGTGATTAGAGTCAAAGCCACTAGAAATGAGTCAAGTATGATAAGCTAGTAGTTCTTTGAAAGACCAAAAAGATTGATTCACTTAACTTACAAGGACGTGATGTCAATTGAGCCAGATGATGGCGAATGAGACCAAATCATACGTTCATTTAAAAGGCCTGCTTTTGTTGAAAAGGCCTTCCCAAATCAGTTAGAAAAACTAGCTAAGCTCTAAAAACTTGTTACCTAAGAAACAATTAAAGGGGTTAGCTAATCTAATATGGCCTCGACTTTTGCTTGATCAACTTTGATAACTTCTGTACTAGCAATATAACCAAGAAAAACAAGTTCTTTCAAACAAAGTGTACACTTGTGTCAGATGTTCAACATGTATAGTTATGTCCTTGCTGTTAGTCGGCATAGCAAAATACAAAACCACTAACTTGCCTATAAAACATCTAATCGCATAATTCATTAGCCTCAAGAATGTATTAGGCATGTTTGATGTGCACCTCACGGTTAATAAGGAGCCAACAATACACAACAAGCAACAACCCCAAACTTAACTTGCGAAACAAGTAGAACCAAGAAAGATTAGACCAATGGATGAAGCGTCATCACAACCTAGGGTTGTACTTGAGTGATGTGATTCAAAGGCACTAGAAATGAGTCAGGTATGATAAGCCAGAAGTTGTTTGAAAGAACAAAAATATTGATTCACTCAACTCACAAGGACGTGATGTCAATTGAGCTGGATGATGGTGAATGTGACCAATTCATACGTTCATTTAAAAGGGCTACTTTTGTTGAAAAGTCCTTCCCAAATCGATTTTTAAAACTAGCTAAGCTCTGAAAACCTATTACCTAAGAAACAATGGAAGGGGTAAGCTAATATAAAAAGGCCTTGACTTTTGCTTAATCAATTTTGATACCTTCTGTACTTACAATATAACCAAGAACAACAACTGCTTTCAAACAAATAGTACACTTTTTCATGACAGCAAAGAGGCTTTTTTTTACTAAAAGTACTTAACACCAATTTCAGATGTTGAACATGTATAGTTATGTCCTTGCTGCTAGTCAGGATAGCAAAATACAAAACCACTAACTTGACTGCCTACAAAACATCTAATCACATAATTCATTAGCCTCATGAATGTATCAGGCGGGTTTGATGTGCACCTCATGCCAGTAAAGAGCCAACAATACACAACATGCAACCACCCCAAACTTAACTTACAAAACAAGTAGAACCAAAGAAGATTAGACCAATTGATGAACCGCAGTCACAACCTACGGTTGTACTTGATTGAAGAGATTCAAAGGCACTAGAAATGAGCCAATTATGATAATGAAAGAACAAAAAGATTGATTCACTCAACTCTCAAGGACGTGATGTGAATTGAGCTGGATGATGGCGAATGTGACCAAATCACATGTTCATTTAAAAGGATTGCTTTTGTTGAAAAGGCCTTCATAAATCGTCAATAAAAAACTAGCTAAGCTTCGAACACTTGTTACTTGAGAAACATTCGAAGGAGTTAGCTAATCTAAGATGGCCTTGTCTTTTGCTTCATCAACTTTGATACCTTATGTACTTACAATAAAAGCAAGAAAAACAACTTCTTTCAAACAAAAAGTACACTTTTTGATGTTAGTAAAGAGGCTTTTCATTACTAAAAGTACTTCACACCTATTTCAGATGTTCACCATGTATAGTTATGTACATGCTGTAAGTCAAGATAGCAAAATCCACGACCACTAACTTGCCTAGAAACATCTAATCACATAATTCATTAGCCTCATAAATGTATTAGGCGGGATTGATGTGCACCTCATGCTAATAAGGAGCCAACAATACACAACATGCAACCACCCCAAACTTAACTTGCGAAACAAGTGGAACCAGAGAAGATTAGACCAATGGATGAAGCGTCGTCACAACCAAGGGTTGTACTTGATTGATGAGATTCAAAGGCGCTACAAATGAATCAGGTATGATAAATCAGCTACTCTTTGAAAGAACAAAAAATTGATTCTCTCAACACTCAAAAACATGATGCCAATTGAGCTGGATAATAGCGACAGTGACCAAATTATACGTTCATTTAAAGGGGGTGCGTTTGTTGAAAGGGCCTTCAGAAATCAGCTATAAAAACTAGCTTAGCTCTGAAAACTTGTTACCTAAGAAACATTAGAAGGGGTTAGCTAATCTAAGATGGCCTTGACTTTTGTTTGATCAATTTTGATACCTTCTATACTTACACTATAGCCAAGAATGACATCTTTTTTGAAAAAAAC